>VXBW01003458.1:21089-64027 GCA_013400375.1 Thinocorus orbignyianus | reverse complement strand
CACGGCCTCCTCTGCCCTGTGGTTTCATAGCATCCAAATGTGGTTCAAGAGCCCCTGAGAGCAAGGGCGTAGGAGCCAGTGTTCCTGCTGATGGGAAATCTTATACAATTTGAGTAGAAAAGCAAGGCTCGGATTTTCCCTCACAAACTGACAAAATCTCCATGCCTGTGTCTGCATCAATAGCAGCGGAACAGAAGAGCACGTTGAACAGCACTGTGGCACTCCCACTGCAGTTTTAGTTCTGAAAGAATCTTTGGCTCCACGGGTGCAAGTGGCAGGAAAACTGAAAAGCATCAGTTGTATGAGATACGCATCCTTCCAGCTGGGATTATAGCCATGGAGCCTTCTGAGAAGCTGCATGAATGAGGAAACTTTTATCTCCTGGCCAGGTGACACAAGAAACGATGGCTTATTTCCTCCCCTCAAGCAAGTCCTGGTGCAGCACAAGGGCACTCTAAGGGGGAAGCTGATGCTGTTGTGCGGATGTGCCTGCACTGAGCTGGCTGTCCCTGGTCTGAGCGGATGGCTGTGCTGGCAGCCTGTGTTCCAATCCCACAGAGCAATTTTTGTTCTAGTAGCAACAACACATACGGCAGGCTGAAAGCTGGGGCTGTTCAGCCTGGAGAAGAGAAGGCCCCGGGAAGACCTTGGAGCAGCCTCTCAGTATCTGAAGGGAGCTCCAGGAGAGCTGCAGAGAGACTCTTTTAGGGAGTGGAGGGACAGGACAAGGGGGAATGGTTTTAAATTGGAAGAGGGGAGATTTAGATTGGATATTAGGAAGAAAGTCTTTGCTGTGAGGGTGGTGAGGCACTGGAACAGGTTGCCCACAGAAGCTGTGGCTGCCCCATCCCTGGAGGGGTTCAAGGCCAGGCTGGATGGGGCTTGGAGCAACCTGGTGTGGTGGGAGGTGTCCCTGCCCAGGGCAGGGGGGTTAGAACTGGATTATCTTGAAGGTCCCTTCCAACTCTGACCATTCCATGATTCTATGATTATTTCACTGTTGCCTGATTGAGTTCAAGTATGACACCAAACCATTAACTTCCATTTGGAACCATTTCAGGAGGCAACTTGCTTCTCTACAGAGGCTCTCCTGCAAGACAGCATGGGGAAAACTAAGTGTGGCTTTGATGCAGGGGAAGATTTGGGTCTGTTTATCCCAGAACAGCTCCAGATTGCCAGTGGCTGCCAAAACCGGGCATGAGCAGGGGCACAGGCGAGCCCTGTGCTGAGGGGAGCTCTGGCAGAGCGGCGGGGAGCCTCCCACACCCCGTGGCTCACCCTTCACGGCCTCAGACCCCACGGCCAGAGCCCCGGACTCCGTAAGACCGAGCGGTGTGTGCGGCAGCCCAGGCCTTCCCCGCCGGTTCCGCCACCCCCGGGGCCGCAACTCTCAGCTCTCCCCGCACCTCCTGCCGCTCCTGCCTGCTCGGGGCCGTCCCGGCTCTGCACCCAGCGAGGGCAGCACCCTCCCGGCCCGGAGGAAAGGAGCGGGCCCACCTCCCTCTGACCGGGGCCTCCCTCAGCCGCCATGGCGCCTGCGCGCGCTCCGTCACCTAACGGCGGCCGCTCCTCTGCTTCTGCCTGGTCCGCGACCCCAGGCGCGGCGGAGGATCGCCGAATCATCGCTGCCGCGCTTCCTATCGCCTCCGGGGTGAGAGATGGCGGCGATCGGGGTGCGGGACAGGGTACGGGAGTGCGGGGGAGGAAGGGCCCCGCTCTCCCCGCCGCCCCTGAGGGCCCCTGGTCGGGGGGCGCGGGCGGCCTGCGCCGGCGCGAGGGCGTCGCCGGGGCAACGGCGGGGCGACCGTTACCCGCCTCGCGCCTCCCCTCAGGGAGAGGCGGCGGGAAGAGGCGGCGGCTGAGGGAGGGAAGCCTCGGCGGCGGGGAAGGAGGTCTTGGCGGCAGGGAAGCCGTCTGCCGGGGACAGCTCGCCGGTGATAGCCTGCCGCCCGGCCCGATCCTGCCAGCGCCGGCACCTTGGGCTTTTGTCATGGAGTCACCCCTGTCCGGTAACCGGGGCAGGGAGAGGATCGAAAGGGTAAAAAGGCGGTTTAAAAGGTAAAGCCAAAGCCGGAGCGGAGCGGAGAGGAGGAAGGAGTTCGTTCCCCGCTCGCCGTGGGCCGTGGAGTTCCGCCGTCCCGCGGGGAGCAGCGCCCTGCCACGCCTGCTGGTGGTTGGGGAAGAAAAACGCCATAGAATCACAGAATGGTTAGAGTTGGAAGGGACCTTTAAGATCATGGAGTTCCCACCCCCCTGTCCTGGGCAGGGACACCTCCCACCACACCAGGTTGCTCCAAGCCCCATCCAGCCTGGCCTTGAACCCCTCCAGGGATGGGGCAGCCACAGCTCTGGGCAACCTGTTCCAGTGCCTCACCACCCTCACAGCAAAGAATTTCTTCCTGAGTTCTCATCTAAATCTCCCCTCTTCCAATTTAAAACCATTCCCCCTTGTCCTGTCCCTCCACTCCCTGACCAAGAGTCTCTCTGCAGTTCTCCTGGAGCTCCCTTCAGATCCTGGAAGGTTGCTCCAAGGTCTCCCCGGAGCCTTCTCTTCTCCAGGCTGAACAGCCCCAGCCCTCTCAGCCTGTCCTCACAGCAGAGGTGCTCCAGGCCTCTGAGCATCTTGGCGCTGGACCTGTTCCAACAGTTCCATGTCCTTTCTCTGTTGAGGACTCCAGAGCTGGACACAGGACTCCAGGTGGGGTCTCAGGAGTGCAGAGCAGAGGGGGAGCATCACCTCCTGTGACCTGCTGGTCACGCTTCTTTTGATGCAGCCTAGGATACAGTTGGCATCGCCCCAAGCATCCCCTCCTGCTGCTGCCTTCTTCCCCAGCTTCACTCACTGAGCGTGGCGGCTATCATGGCCAGGTGCCCTCCCAGCACCCGGTGCCCCCTGGCCTGCTCGCTGCCAGGGGCACTGTGAGGAGCAGAAAAGGCCTTATCTGCATATCAACAACCAAAAACGTGGCACTGTCACTGGTATTCCCATCCCAAACACAGCTACAGCAGCCGCAGGTCAACTCCATCCCAGCCCAAACCACAACGGCTTTGAGTTCAGGATACACCCCATCAAATAATACCGGTGAGCTGTAAGCACAAACCTACCTGTTATAGAGCTTACATTTCTAATGTATTGAATTTTGCAACTCTTCCATAACAATCCCAGTGCTTTGCTTTTAGGACCAGCAGAAGTGAGTGGGTTTTAAGGTGTTTAAAAGTGTTGGTGAACAAGGTTACAGACACACTGCTCGGGCAGATCACGGGGAGGTGGGGAGCTGTGTCTGTTCAGCTTGGAGCCCAGACCTGTCCGTGGAAAGCACAGCCACTGCTGGGTCGGTGCTTGCCCTGTGCCTTCCTCCCTGCCTCTGCCAAATTGTAGTGGCAGTCCTCAGGGGAACTTACAGGGCTTTAATACCCTTCAGTTGAAAGCTTTTACAAAAGAAAACATAGTCTTGTTAATAATACATATATGGAAAAATAATAAGGAGTTCCGATCAGCCTGGTTCGGTCTTGTAGCTGACTGCTCAGAGCCAGAGATGAGGCCGCAGACCTCCTGGAGGTCCTTTCATCCAGAGTGATTCTGTGTGACTGTATAATTAATACACTGTCATTTCATAAGGCAAACTTCTAGTCAGATATAGCCTACAGAAACCTACAAAGCCAGCCTCATTTCAAGATTGACTAGAGTCCCTAGCTTTTTACTTTGATTACTATCAGAAAATTGAGAGAATTTTGCCTTCATGGACTTTTCACAGCTTCTGTCACCAAAGGGGAAAGAAAAAGGTTTGTTTTGGCCGGGTGTGTATGGTGTGTACCCTGAGAGAGCTGCTCCCCATTCTCGGGGCGATGCCGGTGTTCCCGCTTGTCGGGTTTCCTGGCTTTTGCTCCCTCTGCCGGCACCACGATCCCATGGGGGGGCTCGGCACGGGGACCGAGGGTGAGCCCTGGGCTGTGGGACAGGTATTTTCAGCGTGGGCGCTTTGCTCACTGTGTGGCATTTCAGGGACCCAGCTGGCATCCCGAGTGTGACCTCGCAGTGTTTGGGTGGCATCTGCCAACCTACTGACATTTGGGTTCTTGCGTTGTGTGTTTTTCTTTTCAATAGTACTGGAGAGAATGAAGAGAATGCCTTATGCAGCTCCTTTATACACTGCTTTACAGTAAAAAATAATCTAATAACCAGATTCCACGGCTTCATTTTGAAATGAACAAGATCAAAAGCAGGCATGGTGTGTGCTCTGATAAAGCAGGGGACGAGAGGGATGGAAACGTGTGTAACTTTCACTCTTTAGCTAGGCACTGTTTTGAAGAGCGCTTCTCTGTGCTTTTTAGCAAGTCTGTTTGTGAGCTACCATTCTTTCAAAGCTCCTTCCAGCAACTCCCAATTTTAGTAGCATTTCTGTGAGGTTTTAGAGGGCTGTGTGACCGGAAAGCGTCTCATTAATTTGTCCTGTCTGCGTAAGGTATAAGGAATATAAAGGACATTTTATTTACTTTTAACTAAATTACTGTATTTTGAAGAAACTACTGGAGAAACTTCTTGTTTTTTAATGACTCCTATTATATTTTTATTGATTTACTGGTACGCTAGTTTTTCTTGCTGGAAAAATATCGTATGATAGGGAAATCTAACTGTGTTTGTTCTGGCTGAGATGTCTCATTATCAGTTCTAAGGATTCTGCTGATGGCAGTTTTGTTGGTGCATGCACTGGAATAGACGCCAGTTTCTGCCATCAGATAAATAGTCTGGTTTTGGTTAATTGGTGTAAAAGCTTATTTTTAAACATTAGAATTATAATATTAGAATTGTGGTATATTAGGGAGCAGATCTATTGACTAAGTATGTTACACCTTTTCTGATTCTGCTGATCATTTTAGAACACTGTGAGTTTCTTTTTGCAAAGAAATGATTACCTATCGACCTGTATGTGTTCTTATGTTCGAAGGAGACAATTTTTGTGGCTCTCTGTCATGTAGTATGTTGGGCTATATTATAATTTTATGTTTGTATACTTTTTATTTTTAATTTGAGTACTGTTTCTTTGCAAGCTCAGCCATAACATACTATTTCACTGGAATAGGGTGAACTGTAAAGCAGTCGTTTGGTACTAATTAGCTTAGATGGGAGATTTAATGCTGAAGACTCTGGTTTTCCAAACTATACTCTATGAAGCACTGTCTTCACTGGGGAAAATAGCTCCTCTTCTGTAATAAATTGTTTTCTTGTAGCTACATTGGATTATAGATGTTTGTCTGAGATCTCTGGGACTGTGAAGACAAGCTTAGTAATGATGGGGGGGAAGATTGAACTTTCCTTTTTGGACACCTTTTCTGAGTTGTGATTCTGATACATGACTTTCGTACAAACTTGAAACCTCAGCACAATGTTCCATGTTTGTGTGTATGTCTTTATAAAGAAAAAAGCTAACTTTAGTAGCAGTAATGGTGTCTTGATCCCAAAGAAATCTGTGTGGATAGATTTATGCTTTCTTTGTAAGAATGCAGTCTGACTGCACTAGAATATACTTGGTAGTACAAATGAAGGGTTTCAAATTAGCAATAGCTTGAAAACTACTTTAGCTACTGTTTTTTTTTCCCCCAAATTATTGGTCTCTGTGGGGCAGTAAAAGTAATCACAAAGCAATGAGAAAGAAATAAATCTACAAAAAAAACCTGGACAATTTTTGCCCAAGCAAAGCAGCTTCCCTTTGAGCTGTGTGCTGGCACACTTGGACGATACAAAGTGGACTTTTTGCTGCGCATAAGCAATGAAAGTAATTTCACAACTGTAATGAATGCACTTCCTATGGTACGTTTTAATTATATGCAGCTAATGATGGCATAGCTTGTCATTGCAAAAATTGTTTCAGTGATATTTATGACTTGGTATAAATGCTCATATGTCATAGGATTTTTTGAAAGAGCTGGAACTTTGAGAGATGCCAGCTTTGCCGTGCGGAAAAGTGTGACTCTGTAAACAATAGGTGCTAGCTATCCAAAGTGGATTGGACATCATGTTTAGGCTACAAAGAGTAGCCAACAGATTTATTTTAAAAAAGAGGTATTACTGGATGTCATTTAAAAAGGCATATATTAGCCTTGAAAGTTTCCAGACCACAAAACTGGAGAATCCAGGCTATGTCATGATTCTGAAGCATTTAAATTATGCATCAGCCTCTTCTACATCTCTAAAGTGAAAGTTGTAGGGGAAACCACTTTTTCTGTAAATGGATTTACCAGCACAGGTCTTTAGATTTGTAACATCATACTGTAAGCAAGTTAGAGGTCTTAGGAGCAAAAAATCATTTAGTCAGCAAGTTTTCTGTTTCATGATTTATTTTTAAAGGTCAGGAGGTGACCACCACAGTCAAAAAATAGTGATTTGTACAGGAAAACCTTCCCAGATGAGATGCAACCCTGTCCTAAACCTCTGAGCTTGCAGCCTAAGTTTCCCAGAGATGCTGGATGACTGTTGGGCGTAAGGTAAAGCTGAGCAAGAACTATTTGGAAAGAAACATAGACTAACGTTTTACCTTGGTTTCGCTTTTTTTTTCTGTTTTGTTTTGTTTTGTTTTGTTTTTTGTTTGGTTTTTTGTTTGTTTGTTTTTTTTTTCTTTTAAGTTATTCCATAATTTTACAGTAGAAGCTAAATTTCTTTGATTTAGGGGAGAGAAGAATTCTGCTTTAAAACATACCAGATAGGAATCTTAGGACAGACTTTTCACACTCAGACAGCTGGAGCAGCTGTAGATTCCCCACTGAAATGAAAATGCTACAATTCAAGATTTAGAAAGGTAAAAAGTGTGACCAGAGCATTAAATAGAAGGGCCATATGATACCAAAATTAAGCTCTGTGTTTATTATAAAGAAAATCCTAGTTGTAGAAGGGAAAAAAATGAACTTGTTCCACCACTTTCTTTTTTCCTCAGGAGAAAACACAGAATATATCCTAGGTAATAAATCTATTTTATGGCTCACATGAGAAAGGGTGGAGAAAGTCCCATTATTTTCTTCCCAGAAATTGAAATGCACATGAGCTAACATGGGAGACACTGGGATTTTCATCCAACAAATGCACAGCTGGCTTCTGCTTTTATTGTTTTTCTAAGCCTAATAATTTTTCATTTGATTAGCTGGTGGCTGACAAAACTATCACTTGTTCAGTGTTTTATATATTTAGTAAAGTAGGTGTGATGCAAAAAAGGTATTGTAATACCTACCCAGAAGCATAGTTCAGCTTGTTCAGTTGGTGAGAAATTTCTGCTTGCAAGTTTCTATCTTCAGTATTTGAGTTTGAATATCGAAAAGTAACTTCCTGAGAACTAGAAACAGGAGAATTGTGTCAGCATTTGAGGATTAATTTATTTTTTTTTAATTCACATTGTAGAATTGCGTGATGCTCTGTGCTTAGAAGTAAATTGTCAGGAATCAGTCGGCAGTCTGCAGTGCCAATTTTGCCATGAGAAAGTGGTGAGACTGTTTGGTGGAAAAAGTCCTAGTTAGGAGGTGGGAGAGGTGGAGTGGCAAACAAGATATATCAGGGATTTTAAGGGTATACAGGGTAAGCTGTGAAGAAGACCCATGGACACACACAATGTTGGGGGAAAAAAATGCCAAACAAGCACAAACCCACCCAAATAAGTGGGACAAAATGATCAAGTGATCAGAGGGGTAAGTGTGGGAGAACAGGAGCCATCTAGGACTGAGGCTGCTCAGAGCCGTGTCTGTGCCAACCCCTGTAAAGCCATGGATTCTCCATCTGAAATCAGGAGGGAGAATGGCTTGTTACAAAACTCCTGCTGCCTTCTGCAGAATAGAGAAAACCTGCTCAAGGACCCAGTATCCTGGTGGTCCATCGTTCTGTGCCACAGAAACGGGTGACACAGCCTTAGCTGCAGAAGGGTGCCTGGCCTGTTGTGCCTCTGGGCGCTCTGCCTGAGATTTGCCACCTCTGCTGTTGGTAAGAGTTTAACCTTATTGAGCACAGCTCTCAAATTGGAAAGTAACTGGGAACATGTGAAACATTCTGGATTTTTAAAATTTTAACTTTTTTTTTTGATCTAGTTGTGTGTTTAGGCCCCGCACCTTTCACTTCAACAATTGAGGGTGTTGGTTACTTCCTCCCGTGCTTGTGTAAGAATGGCTTTTTATAGTCCATTTTTCCAGTTGGCGTACGTACTTCCTCCACTGCAGCCTAACACGTCATTTTTCCCACTCCCTCCCAACCACTGAAGCTAGTGGAAGACCTTCAGTGTTTTTTATTTACCATAAAAATGGAGCTGTGGGGTTGGGAATGGTTATTATTCCTTCTTTGAAATGTGTTATTCAATAAATTCTGGCTTATTCTTGGTGAAGGAGAAGTGCGTAAGGAAACAAAGAATGTTTAGTTTACAGGACATTTAGTTTGAACTGGACGTTTCCAGCTCAGTTTTTGTTTGGCTGAAAATCTACCTGGAAAGAAATAGTTTGTCAGAAACATGAATGGGAGTGGGCTGCATTCTGGTTTTTGACCAAAAAAATCTTAATGCAATCCCAAATGTGAAGAAATTTTCAGTGTCGTCCATCGCTTATTGAGAACATCTACTGGGAATATCCTTTATTTCCTATGTTTTGGATGATATTGCTCAATACAGGTTCTATTTTGGCACTCATTTTCCAATTAAATTTTTTTTTTTTAATATAATCGTGCAAGGTTTTCCAACCCTGGTGGAACTAATGAACACAGCCCTGGTCCTTCAGCGGAGAGGCATGTGCAGACATGGCCACGGGGAAGCTCACTGCTTCACATCTTTAATATTTTTAGTCTCTATATAAGCCTTTATTTTTCCCAAGTGGCTACTTTTAAGGGGACAGGGTTACTCTAACCCAGTCAGGGCAGGAATTCAAGGGCAGGAATTCACTCTTCTCTTTTCCCATATACTAGCTCCATTGTAAGCTTGTAGCAGAAAAGTGGATCCGAGAGATGCAGAGCTTGGTTGTGGCACTGGGCCTGAGGATCCTTGCACTTTCAATCTCATGGCTCACCACGGGATGTCTAAGGGCCTGGCAGGTCATTTTTTAGCTCCTTTTGTATTCTGCGATTACTCTGTGAAAATAACATTTTAAAGGCACTTGCTTATTTTATTGTTCCACTGCTAAATAATTGGAACCAGCCCTTAGCATTTAATTATAGTGATTTAAAACCATAAATATTGTGTAGTGCCTGACAATCTAATTGGGCATTTTTATAATAACCCCCTATTTTTTTAAATAAGGAGGAAAATCTCTGAACTTCATGCCTTCACGCTCGTGCCCATTAAATGTGGTTATCATTATCTAGTGACGATGTATGTTCTTCCTAACAAGGATTCTCTTCTCTTTCATGCTGATGCTATCTCCGTGCTAGATTATTCCTGTCCCCAGCAGCACCGCAGGGCAGGAGCGGGAAGTAAATGTGTCCCATCTGCCCGCTTTAGTCCAGCCTTGGGCGTGGGGAGGTGGGGAAGGGGAGACAACAGGGTGGAGAGGCCCTGGGGTCTTCGTGCCTCATCCTTCCCTCCCTGTCCTACAGCAGGCGGAGGCGGAGCAGGGCCTGGCCTTTTGTGCTCTGGAGCTGGTGAGGAGTACCGTGGGAGTACGTGGCATTCGGGATGGGGCGAAATGGTTTGTTCTCCTGGTTAGAGAGGAAGGGAGCCAGGGAGGAACTGTGGCTCTGAGTCACCCCCTCTTCCTGGAGCGCCTCCTGGGGTGGTGCCGCTACACGCAGCCCTGTACAAGACTGAGCCTGAAGGCTTGCACTAGCTGATTGCAAATATTTTACAGAAGTCTTATTTTCTGGTAATTGCTTTAATATGATTCAGTGTTTTCTCTTTTGTCTGATCTTGTTGATGAGCCTTCGTGCCTGATCCTTTCCCCGCTGTCGTGGGAGCAGGGCAGGCATTCCCATACCATCCGCCCCGCTCCTGCTGTGTTTCTCCTCTTGGTTTCAGGGGCTGGGAGTAGGTGCATTTTGAATTGTTGGTACTGTTTAATACCACGGACTGAGAGTGAGTCCTTGCAGAACAATGGCTGGTCCTGGACTTGTTCTTGTGAAGCCTTTGAAGCTACTGAGCTGATTCAGGGAGTGGGGGCCCAGCAGTTTGCACAGCTGGGGCCTGGGGACTGTTTGCCAGTTCTCGTTCCTAGTGATTCCTGAAATTAGAGCTCCTGTGGAAACCTGGAACTTTGCTTCTGAGGCAAGTGTTGTGCACGAACCAAGGCCAAAGCACCCAGTGGTCAACAGATACAGGAAGAATGGTTAGAATTTAGGTTCCAGTGGGTCACCAACAGTATTTACTAGAGACTAATAATAAGAGTGAACAGACTCATTCCATTCCCAGATCTCTAGGGTTTTAAAAATCCAGCAGAACCAGCAAAATACCTAAAGCTCAGCAACTGAAATACAGCCAAATTTTGTAAAGATCACAATAGTGGCTTCAATTAAATATAAATTGTGCAATTTAAAGGTACGATTTATTTGAAAAGAGTTATTTTGCCAAACCATAAATGTACCAATAAGTAAACCAAGAAATAACAGATTAAGAAATCTCAGTTTATAAGGTTTAGGAAAAAACCTTTCAGATATTTTTAATGCTGTTGTTTAACCATGTGATCTGCATTTAATCCTAGTTAGATCCTGATTCGTACACGCCTGTCTCTAGCAGGCCGTACGCTTCTCGTGAGCGGCTGCCTGGGCTGTGCTATCACGTTTGTTCAGCCCAGGCTGGGGCAGAGGCACAGGGTACAGCTCACTTGCAGAGTATTTTGCATATAGCAGAAAAAAAAAGTCTGTCTCACATTATACTTACAAGAAATACACGGGTGCTCGTAATTCATATTATCCCATAAAATTTAGAAGAGCATTCAGAGACTGCAAATGAAGGTAATTTATGTTTAAAACCTCATCCATGAAGAATTTACTGCCATAGCAGGTATAATATACTTTGGCACAGACTTCTTCCCTGAAACTAGTACTTGCAGACTTGAAAAAGGAGCATACCAGAGACCTTGCAGGTTAAACTGTGATCTGGTTTTATACAAAACACATTATTATGGAGACTTTTGTGTTTGAGAGCTAAAGCCAGTTGCTAAGTTAACGTTCCGTGGCTGCTGCAGATGTGTGTGGACATCTTCACTGTGAGCTGTCCCTTTAAAATCAATGTCAGTTCAGTGCTACCTTTGTGTAGTTACTGATGACTGTAGGTGTTTTGGACCTTAGTGGGAACTGAGGAGGTTGCAGAAGGACATTTATATAAAACATTCATGTGTAGTATCTGAACATTCTGCTTTGCAGAGGTGGTTTGCTAGCACTGTCATGAAATCCAGATCTCAGTTCCTCCTGCAAGGCCTGCACTGTGAACACGGGGCCTCATCTTCCTCTTGGTTCTTGGGCAAAATGGCCAGTGAGAGGCCATGGTCTTGTTGCCATCCTGCTACAGACATTTCTGGGTGACCATGGGGAGATGTGGCTCCTGTGTCCTGGGAGGTTGTTGCTGGCAGACGTGGGTGTGTGGTGGCAGAAGGGAGGCCAGGGCCGGGCTGGCATTATGGTGCAGTGATGTTGTGAGCAGCCTTGGGCTGATCTCAGTGCTGGGTGCCTCACACAGCTGGAACAAACGTACGTTTCTTTTGTTCCTCCTGCCAGGGTCTGATTTCTTGGTTCTTTTGAGATTACATTGTGCACATGCTTTTATAATTGTTGCCTGTTCTTGACCCAAGCACTCTTACTTCCGTGAAAGTTAATGACATTAAATGAAAATTAAGAGAAAAAGTCAGCTTGTTGCAACGCCAACATTTCCACGTAATACAGGGTAACCTTAAGATAGGGAAGAGTCTGGTTGACTGTAAAACATGCCACTTAAATGCCCGTAGCTGGGAATGGGGAGAAACAGCTGCTGGCACAACCTATTAGAGGGCTTTTGGCCCAAGTCAGCAGGAGAAGCTACAGGGTTTATTGCTATAAAATGGACCAAAGGTCTCGAGCATTCATGTTGAGCAGATAGGACCTGTAAAATTCTTCCCTGAAAGACACACAGAGCAGTCTGTTAGGCTCAGGTGGACAGAGAACATTATCTGTTCCTCTGGGATTTTAACTAGTAATTCCAGGAAGTCTAGGTGTTTCAGGAAGTCCTATTAAAATATTATGCTATTTCTTCCGAATGTAGATTCTTGGATAGTACTCTTCCACTTGGCCCTTTCCCTGCTGGCTTGTCCCCCAGTGGAGTCTTGAGAGCAAAGATCACTTCCTTTGCCAGGTGTATTGGCTGGAATTGTATCTGGTGCAGAAAGAAGTACCTTCTCTCTTGAAAGTGACATGGGATTTTTGAGGTCCGTGAAGATTTGTTTTGTCAAGGATGCAATTTTGCTACTAAGGAAAACCCTGTTGGGCTCATACCTGAAGTACAGTGTTCATTCTCTGCTTTTCTGGATGAATTCAGTGGAGTTGGAGATGGTGCAGAAACTGCCAACTGAAATGATTGGGGGAAATAGAATGACTGTCGTATGAGGAGAGATGGAACAGGCTGGTACTCTTTGGTCTAAAGACCACCAAGACTTAGAATATCATGGAAGTGATGAAAAAGCTGAGTATGAAGCTGTTGCCCTCCAAATCCTGCAATGCAAGCACTGGAATGCCCTCAATTAAGCTAGTAGGAGATCAGGTTTAAAACAAATACAAGAAAACACTCCTTCATTTTCTGAAATTTCAGATGGTGAATTGTTTGCCACAGGAGGTAGTGAAGGTGAAGGTACCAACAGGTTCAAAAGGGATTAGGCCATTTCCTAGACAGCAGGACTGCAGATGGACAGTGAAGTTACGTGCCCTGTAATGTCATTCGTGCAGCAGTTGGGCAAGGAGCTGGGGGGACGCCCTGCGACAGTGGTCAGGCTTCTCTTTTTTCCCTAAATAGCACCCCTAAAAGCAGCCCACTGCTGGAGACTACATGGGCTGGTCGGCTGGTCCTGCAGTGCCAGAACCATATGATGTTTTCCTTTGGAAGGTTCTTGTTGTTCATCCACTGAATTCTCGTAGGATGATCAGGAAAAAATTGGTAGCAAGTGTGTCAATACTGCATTGTTGATACTTGAAGTATTAATGTATGTTCAAGTCTGATCCATTGATAGTCAAATGCCTGCCTGTTACTGTGCATGTTACTGACATGGCAGGTCTTTGGAAAATGTACAGCTTGGAAAATGAATTTTAAGTTTGTGTGTTTATTTTTCTTGGCAGCAAGTGTTAGTTATCTCTGAAGTGAAAAGCTCCCCAGGTGCAGGGAAGCCGTGTGGTACCATGCGTTCTCTGGCAGAAGGTATGCGGGGCAGGCATGCAGGAAGCTGGATGGGAGCAGTTTCTTCATGCTCCGGTTCCGTGTGCTACTGGGGTGCCTTTGTGCTGGTTCCAAGCAGGCTGAGAGAGAAGAGGGACTTGGGCCAGCCACAGCCACAGGCCAGGGGCCCGGCACTCGGGATGTGGTCCCTGTTCCAGGCACTGGGTTTCAGGGACACTGGAGCTGCGGTGACAGCCCTGCCTTCTCCTCCCCATGTGCCCTCTTCAGAGCCTGCCCAACTCCACAGTGCTCAAACCCAAAGCCATTAGGCTGCTGCTTCTTGTATAGTAGCTAGCTCTTTTATTATTTACATCTATTTTAAATTTATTTTGGTATTGCTTGTTATTGACATTGTACATTTAGAGGAGACCTTCGGAGAGGAAAAAAAAGTCACTAAATCACTTTAATATATGACACAGAAAAGTTCTTGAAAATGTTTTCTTGTAAAAAAAATTGTCTGTTGCATGCTTTATTCTTTGAAACATTCAGCATATCAACAGAAGCATTCTCTGTTTTCATTAGAGGACACGTTCACATGGAGACTTTTGAATCTTTGTGTAGCTCCTCTGCTCTGGGCACAAGTTTTCAGTAGAGACTCTGGGAGAAGCCACAAGTGCTGCAGCAAAGGCTGGTTTGGTGTGTCTGAGGAAACTGGTGGTGCTGTGGTGGTGGTGAGAAATCCAGGGTAAACAGATCCTCACTAGTGGTCCCGGATGTGCTGTTGGGAAACGTGTTTGGCTTTTAATCAAAAGAAATTGAATGTTTGGTTCTTAAGAGTATCTTTTTTTCCCCACTTGTTTTGGTTAAATAAATGTTAACACCAATGAAGAGCTGGGAACTGTCTGCCTAAAGCCTCAGGTAACTGAGCTTTGGTTCCTGAGACTTTCAGTGTCATCATCCTTTTTGTTCTGCAGTTTTCTGGGCAAGTACTTCAGCTGCAGAGCAAAAATAAGCAAAAGAAACCTTTTAAGTCTTTTTCACACTTATATACGTTTATGCATATTTTTAGTTACAATTTCCTTCTTGCAAATTTCTCTTGATCTGAAAAAAAAAGTTTCAGATGTATTGTTCTCTTAACAAAGACTTGACCCTCATCTTTACAGACAGTTTTGCTCTTTTTCCTCTCAGCATTTGGTTCAAAGCAGCGCTCCTGAGCACGCAGGCAAAGCCCAGTCCTCCTGGGTAAAGCAGAGATGTGTGGTTTGTATCACGGGAGTTTAGGGAACAATGCAAAGGTCAATTGTGTTGCTTGCTCTCCTGCCACATGATGGGGGGGTGTATGAATGCATCCCTGGAATTCCACTCGGGGATCTGCATCTTTGAAGCTGATGCTAAAATTACTGCCGAGCCTCTTCCAAAGGCGGATACTGATAGAAGATTCAATGAAATCGAAGGTCGCCAGCCTGGGAGGCGTTGAAAGATACCTGGCTATGATACTATTTCTGATTTAATAATGCGAATGGGAGGCTAGCCCTTTGTAATAATTAGGACTAATTACTGAAGAGGTGTTGACAGATGGGCTAAGAGGAAACAAACTGCCTTTATCCAGTGGCTTAGAGTCAGATTACTAGTCTTGTGTTATCTGTTTCTCAGAAAGTAGAAGCTTCAATCATTCACTAAGTCTTCAAAGGGGAAAGGGATCCCAACAATATACAGGATTTGGGATGAAGCTATGAAATACGGCTTTGACTCAAAATGGCTAAATTAATCTCCTTTCCGTAAATTATCATACTTCTAAAGTTTGAGTTACAGATGGAGAATCTGATTGTAGTACTGAAAAATACCTGAAATCAGTATTGAGGACTGTCCTGCCGTTAGTTGTTGTCACTGCTCCTGCTCAGGGATTAGTCTAAACTCCATTCCTTGCTCTTAATTAGAGTAATATGAATTTTTTGATTCCCTCTTATGTCATGCTTGCTGTCCCCCTGAGATGGAGACAAGGATAAATATTTAGTACTGTCAGAGCTTGTTTTATGCAGATGTCATAGCTGCTCCAAAAGTAGAAATTTTGTGCGCCCGACTTAATTTACGGTTTTTACCTTTTTAGGAGGCAAGATCGTGTATATTTTAGGAAGAAAACAAACTACAAAATAATTGCATGTACTGAAAAAACCCTTGTTGATGTGGGATTTCCTTAAAAAGCATTCTCCTCTCCTTTTGGATGCAGTGTCCATCCAGCACATCACCAGGAAGTTCGTAGCCAGGATTGTCCCATGTGAGTGGAGCAGCAGAGGTATTCGGGGGTTAATGCTGCCCCCGGCGTGAGTGCTCAGCGGGACTCACTTCGGGCAAAGGATTTAAAAGTCTAGCAACTCCCCAGCCTCTCAAATGACTGCTTTTAAGCACATTTCTTCCCACCCTCCACCATATATAGGTCCTGTTTTTCTGAGGAGCATGAGATAAATATGGTTGCATTGAATAGCATTTATAAGAAGAGGTAGCTTTCAATTATTTATTTACTTTTAACAAAAGAGGCCTTTTAATTAGTGTTTAAATATTTATAACAGTTTTATTGTGCTGTAAAATCGGTTATACTTTGATCTAGGTTTTCAGGTTCGAGATAATAGGGTTGGTAAAAGTTTTCCTAATGAATTTGGTCAGAACATGACATAATCTGATTATCTGATGAAAGATTGACACTTCAGTTCCTGCCAGCACAAAAGCGCGGTACAATGGGGGGCTGTTCAGCATAGTCAGAGCCTGGGAGTTCAAGTTCAGGTACTGCAGAATTGGTCAAAGTTTCAAATTGAGCCGGTGAAACAGTTTTGCATTTTTCACTACAGTTTTGGTCAGGAATCGTTTAGGGTGGATGAAGGGAGTGAAGCTTGAAGTTACGTGTGTGAACCATAAGACTGTCTGTGACTTTGGTTTGATTTTTCTCCATTTGCTAAGAAGAAGCTCATGTTGCTCCTTGGAACATGGAGAGAGTGCCTGAGCAGAGCATGCGGGCATGGGAAACAGCATTGGAGACTGGGAATGAAGTGTCATCAGTATTCACCCACTGGGAAATGTGGGAACAGCTTTTTATTAACATCCCTCACATTTTAACAATTTAACATGATTACTCCTGGAGCCTTGCAGATGAGCATATCTAGCACGTCCTACTGCTTCTGCAAAATGGGTATAAACTTAGGTGATCAAATGGACATGAAGGAACTGTTGTGGGTTTGTATCTAAAGTGTGAGCTTAGCCTAAACTGTTAAAATAAACATTATTTTTTTTAGTTGCTATTAAGGTAGTATTTGCCCTGTAAATGTTATTCCTGTTTGCACTGGAATTACAGTGATCCTTATTAGCTTTCCTGGACTAATTTACTCTCCCGTAACTTGGCTTATCCAAATACTTATGCTGTATTAGTTGAGAATCCTAATAGACAAATAGCACATACTATTCAGGCATTAAGCCTGAATTTGGGGGATATTTTGTAGCATAAAAACACTTTATAATTTTGACTCATATATTTCAAAGTGATATACATAACACTGAGTCTTCCCTTCTTTTAAATACTGAAGGGGGTTCTTGGAGAAAGTAAAATGCATGTACCAAAAGCTTTGGTCTCCACTGAAAGGCAGCTGCTTCTGATCCAGAGAGTTCACCTGAATAAGGATTTAAAGCTTTAGCCTAAGGAACTGATGCAGACCAAAGTACTGCCCACATTGCGTTGTTCCTTAGAACACCGAGTGGTGTGTGAATCCCACTGGCCGTGGGAAAGGAGTCGGAGAGTGGAGTCCTAACCCCAGTTCCAGTGACTCTCTCACTCTGGAAGGTCACTTACTGTCCCTGCCTCGGTTTCTCCACCTGTAAAGAATGACCCGTGCTAATGCTGGTCTCGGAGCCGTGCTGTAGTTTATGCAGCACTGCCCTTCTGAAGAGAAAATGCTTTGTGACACACTGCTGTACTGACTGATCCCTGCCAACCCTCCCTCAGTTGGGCAGTCTCACCTGAACCATCTACCAGTGTCCTCTAAATCCAGTGTCACTCCAGTGGTGCTACCTTGCTGTAATTATCAGTGTCTGTAAGTGTTTTTGTACCAGTTCAGAAACGTCTAGCTCGGATCCAAAATTTGGAATTCGAACCGTGAGCTGGACACAAATAGGACTTACCTTTGTTTATTTAATATTCCTTTTGTGTTTGCGTCAGTTTATCCTATTGCTGTTTGCAACTTAAAGTGTATTTTTAACCGTTATGAAACAAATGTTGAGAATATAAACGTGGGGATGGGAAACGGGTACAATGCTGATAGAAATGTATGCCTGTGTGGCAGGACTGGGAAGGCGCTCAGCCTCTTCAGTTCAGTGCGGAATCTTTTCTTCCTCTTTTAATGAGTACGTATTTTGTGAATGTATTTTGTACTTGTCTTTCTCACTTGATGAAATGTAAAGCGCGTGATTAAAGTAAAAGGAAATATTTTGGAAAGCACTGTCAGAGCTTAACTTGCAGTGCCTTTTAATTTAATTGCCTCCCTCGGTGAGGCGGCTCACCTGGGTAAGGCGTGTGCAGTCGGGGCTGATTCCATAAGCAGGGGAAAGCAGAGAGCCAGGAACACGAGCAGAGCTTTAGAAGTACATGAAAAGGAGATTGCTTCAGTGTGTCTTCATGAGAGTCCCTGCTTAGAACCTCCTCCTGCCCCACGGGCTGGGACTGAGCATCGGGGATGTTCAGAGGCAGCCAAACTTGGGGACTCCTGGCTGTAACCCCCCGCCTGTTGTGCTTCAAGCATGGCCAAAGCCAAAGCAAATTCAATACATCTAATTCCACGTGTAATAAAATAATTTTATATCTTTCTTTTGTCAGAGTTTAATTCAAATACGATATTTATGAAGTAAGAAAAGAATTGTTATACTTTTTGGTTTAGATTAATCCAAGCAAAATGCAAAATTAAAATGCAGTGTCTGAGCTCCCTGAGGTCCTGGGATGAACCTGCTTTGAGAGGAATGACAATGGGCTTTGGGCTCTGTCCCTGAGTGTTGGCTCTATCAGGCCAGATCCTGAGCAGAGCTCAGTGTGGATGGGAACAGCTCCATTTCTAGCAGCTCTGGACACGGTCCTGCACATCAGGAACCAACTGATAAGTTATTGTGTCAGGTATTTTAGAATTTAAGTCAACCTCCTATAGGTTATATTTTTATTATGTAATATCATGTTACATATGCATTTTCTTAATACCGAAACCTCTTAAGCTCTATTTCACACTTTGAAGAAGAAAGTATAGGAGGCAAAATGTCATCCAATTTGTACCGTTTCATGTTCCTATGCCCTGTGGGAGGAAAAGAAAAGTAATAGAACAGACAAATAAATAAAGGTGGTGTTGAAACTGGCCTGACAGTTTCTGCCCTTGCGCAAGGGAGCTGCAATCAATTTATTGTCTTCGTTGGTCAAATGCCAGAATAACAGTACACTATTATACAAGAGTAGATTAATTAAAGTGTAATTAGAATGGAATAAATTAAATAATCATAAAAGTTTGTCATGGGAAAAATATGTGTTTAGAATTAATTAGTTTTCAAATCAAGTGATATTTTAATTGCTCAGAGTTACAGAATCCTTAATTGCAGACATACAGTTCTGGCCCAAAGAACTTCAGTTGCTGTAACAACTTGGTACATTTCTGCTCTGTCAATTCTTTTTAATAGTTTGTTACTAAACAAGATTATTGCAGGAAATGTCTGCTGAAATGTCTGGAAGACGTTTAATTAAGCCCATGCTATCTGAGGACATCATTAGCTCTTGGAACCAGCAGGTTTGTGGCTGATGCTGCAGGCAGCAGCCCCCCTCATTAAGGGGGCCGGGCCCGTGCTGGGGGCTGTGCCTGACCCGGGGGTCTCCGCTCCGCACAAGCTGTGCGTGGGCCTCGGCTTATCAATTTTCTGCTCGATTACAGTGATTTATCAGGGGTACAGACAAATTCCTGTTGGGTCTGATGGTACGCTCTAGAGAGACAGCTGTAGAAATACTTCTTTTCACTTCCATTGTGCATTTCTATATTGTGCCAGTTTTCAAAGCCGTCAGGCATTCGTTGGCTTCTGTGGTGGTGGTGCAGTCATTCTGTGGAGTGTGTGTCGCAGCGCTGAACGGCTGTGGGCTTCTCTGCCTGTTCTCTTTCTCCAGAGGGGGCCGGGTGTAATTGTACCACCGCACTTCACCAAGCAGCTCCTGGTCTCAGCAAAGCCGATGGGTGTCTTTTCCCTCATCTGCTTATGGAACACCTCATGGTTTCAGCGGTATTTCATGCTGTGTTTTAGGCTCCCCTATAAAAAGCTCGCGCAGGACGTGTGAGGCAGGGGCTCCCTTGTTTTCAGAGCCCCTATTTCTGGCATAAACGTATCCATGATATTTGGCTGTCTCCAAAATGTTTACTTCAGTAAGATTTGCAGCGCCCAAACCGTTTAACTGTGTTAGAAGAGGTCAGGCAGCTGATAGCTGAAGGCCAATGTGTCAGAATGAAAGACTGAAAAAAAATTATCAGTCCGACACAGTGGGAGTATTAGAATGATTAATGTTTATGTTAATTTATGGCTTTTACATATTGATTAATAGCTTTTTGTTTCAGTGACCAAACTGTGTAAGTGGCAATGAGATCCATATGCTAACTTAGTGTCTTTCAGATCACTACAATCATTCTGAGTTCTGTTCCCATGCTGAATCTGTGTTTTCATACAGAAATAGATATTGCTCAGTGACTGTCTGTAAGAACTGCAGCTGGGAGTGTTTGCAAGTGACGCTCCAGACACAGGCCTGGGGTTCGCTCTTCCTGGGGGTCACATACTGACATTTAGATGTATTTTTCTTGCAGTCTTCATTACTTACAGTTGTGATATATTGTGGTCGAGCCTCGTTCAGTTAGAGGATGTTCAGAGACAACAATGGTGCTAACGCTGTGAGCAACAATTATCTGAGTGGAAATCATTAAGAATGTGTTGCGCCGTGTGATGGATATTAGTCATTTTCTCTTCTGCTCCCATCAGATTTCTTGGCCTCTCACCGGTTGCTGATCAGCAGTTTTGTTTGCTGCCTGCCCACTGACTAGTGCAATTAAAATGTGGAAACTTCCATCGTTCGTTGCCAAAATGTCAGGAGAGCAGGTAGTTCTGGGGAGCTCCTGGGAGGGGACAAACTCCTGACGTCCCTTCCAGTCCACAGGCAGTGGGGCTTCTCGGCACTTCTCAAAATGTGTGAAGTAGCTTCCTGAGCAGTTGTTGGGTGTTGGAAATGATGAGGTGACTGTTTCCAGTGAAAGCTCAGGTGGCATTTGGTGTCTCCAACTCATAAACGGAAAGGCTCTTGTCAGGTGTGATGGTGGGTGCGTGGCACCAGGTCTGTGGTATCAGGGAATCAAGGAAGGTGCAGCTCCAGCACAGAAATCACTGCCCTTCTCTGCCACTGAGGTGTCTCTTAACTCTCAGGTCTCACAGGCCAGAGGATTCTATCTAGAAATCCGTCTGTGTCTGGATGCTGCATTTCCCGGCACAAGCACAAGCACACCCAGGAATGCTCCCACTCCACTCTTGGGATCTTTTTCTTTTCAGTTACTTTTTTTAAGTTTTGAAGTCACGTATGAAATACAAATAAACACCACTGTGCTTGATCTCTACTTCGGTAGCCACAGGTAGGCAGTAATATGAAAAATAACCAATTTAAGAGAAAGCATTTGGTTATCCTTGCTCCTGAAAATTAAGAGGGCTTTATTAGTACATTTTACTGGTTAAATCAGAAATTTCTACTAATTCTAATTTCTGCTAGAAATCAGTTTCTAGATTTAAAGATTTCTACTTATTTCTAATTTCCATTTGAAGTACATGATTTAAAGAAATCCTAGAAGTGTAATAGTTTCTATCTCAGTTTATTTCTTACAATCAGTTACTTTTCCTCTCGGGTGCAAAGAGATTTCTCCAGATGACTGTCTGGCAACATCCCTTTCTCTTGCTGACTTCCCTGTTTCACTGAGTTCCCTGGTATTTTTGATTTGTACGTGTGGAATGTAAAGCTGGGCTTAAACATTTGTTGTGACACGTCTGAAGAGTTATTGGTTTACCAAACCATATCCCTGCTTTCAGACCTTTTCTAGCCAATAACCCATAAAAATTCACTTTCACAGTCAGAGGAGGTGAACTTCAACTCATTCGACTTGTGCAGATCTGTCTGGCAGCTCTTCTAATTGTGTGTGGAAACACTCCTCATCGAATGGGTTCTTGCAGCCCTAACCTCTCGTTCTCTGCTTCCTAGAAGTACCATAAAACCAGGCAGTGTTCGGCATCCACCTGGGATGTCCCAGATGTTTCTGAGTCCCGCTGTGTTCAGCGTAATTCCCTAAGGGGAATGGGGTGCTCCTGAGCTGCCTTTGCTGCGCCGGTAACTCGTGCCCTGGCACAAGGGAGGGCCGGGGGTTCACAGGTGGCCACGTTACACGGGCGTTCCTTGGGCAGGGAACAGGTTTCACCACTACGGAACCCTGTTGTCTGCAGGGGGACAGGGGCTGGATACGTGGGATATTGCGTTTGGGAAGCTCACGCTGCAAGGGCTGCAGACTGTAAATGTAATGGAATGAAATACTCATTTGCCTTGCACTATTAATTGGAGGGAGCCCTATTTCCACCGACCTCCAGCAGCCACAGGCAGTGATCCCCTTGGAAAACACTCATGTGCTGGAGCTCTGCGGCACTGTGTGGCAGCAGAGGGACCAGCACGGGTGGGCACGGACACGCAGGCTCAGAAAGGGCTTTTTGTATGAATGAAAATGAAACAGCCTGGAAAGGGGGAAGAACAATTTATTCACATCTTTCTCAACTCGTTCTTTGCTCTGATTTTTCCTTTGGGAGGGTGGCACCTGGCAGAGGAGGAATTTTCAAAAAATAACAGGGATTTCATGTATCTGTTTGTGAGCACACCTGGATGTGCTGAGCCTGCTGCAGTAGTAATTATGTCTGCACACCTGCCGCTCGCAGTCCCAAATCAGTTTGCCAGACATGCCAGGAGAGATTTATTTCTCCTATACCTGAAAAAGCTCTTTTACCAGGGAGTTTTTACTACTCGAAATAGGACTAAAGAAAAAACCAAGAGGATTTTTTCTTGTCTTTGCTCAAGCTGTTGGTATCTGAGCCTGACCCGTGGGGTCTGGCAGGGGAGGAGGGTGTTTGGATGATATTTTAATAGCAATTTGTTTTTGCTTCCATGTGTGATAGAAATACAAGTGACAGGAGTGGGAACAGGAGAGTTGCTGAATTCTGCTGGAATTTTTCCTGTGGGAATCTGCTAATGTTTTTAATTCTCTGAGAGATTTTTCTAAGGTAATCCTTTTGACATTTACATATTTTAAATGACTCTCATTAAATAAAAGCTTAACTTTTTATATCAAATGCTGAAGTGATGATATTGCAATACCGCTGCATAGACACTCAAATGGCTTGAAGATTATTCTAATTGCAACCCAAACAAAGTCAGGTTTGTGTGGGATATTAATAGGGAATTGTTCTTTAAAATAATGTAACTTTGAAAGAAATTCAGTTGTTCTGGCATTTAGTAGAATCATTTTTTCAGACAAAACCCTATTCAGTACCTAGTGTGTGGTGCACAGAGCTGTTTGCTAATTGAAACACTAATTTGAACAGCTGGGTTTCCACTCCTTGCTTGTGTAGCAAACATAATCTGTGCAGGAGCCCAGGGGTTCCCCATGCCCCTTGTGGGAAGTGCTTTCGGCTGGCTGGATGGGATGGGAGCGGAGCTCGGCCCCTGGGGGAGGGGGCTGCCACCAGCACAGGGAGGGCTGGACGAAATAAAAAGTGGAACATCTTTTAAAAAACAAGAGTGTGCTGATGATGCTGCATCTCTTACTGGTGATCCCTCCTGCAAACAAATATTGCCATGAGGAACACAATTCCTATCTTGTCATGTCCTTTCACAAGAGGCAGGAGTCAGAGCATGAGGGTACCTCAGCAACAAGCATGTGGGCTGGCCCTAAGACACTTTGAAATGAACTTTCTTCTGTCGGTTGCACTTGGCTTGTTCAAGCCCTTCAGCCAGAGTTTGCCCTCAGACCAGCCTACATACTGAGCAAATTCATTTAATTAAATTTGCTGCAGATATCCCCAGTTAACAAGAACAGATTGGTGTCCCTGAGGCTAGATGGAGTTAAGAAGAAAATAAATGTTGTGCTAATTAGAGAACTCATTTTCAGACACCTGGGGTGAAACTTCAAAAGTCTTAGAGATTTAGGATTGAAAATTCATTTGAAAATGAGTCTTAGGCTTCTAAATCACTTCGGTACTTCTGAAAAATTTACCCAGGGGCTGTAACCATCGTGCAGTCACCGTATGGAGCACGTTTGTAGCTGTCTGCTCAGCAAAGTGGTATCACCATGATCTGCTGGTATCAGGGTGCCACAAAGTTCTTCATTATCCCAGTAAGTCAAGTAGAGCCAGATGCTTTCCTGCAGTGTTTAAGGCACTGATACACCAAATTTCCATCTATTCGTGACCTCGTGGGACTTTCTGTTGGTTTAGATACCTGAGAACTTTTAATTACATCTTGGTCTTCAGTGACTTGTCCAAGCTCGTGGATGAAGCAGACAGCATGGATGCAATTCTGTAGTTCAGCACTTGCTGGAAGAAGAATGTCACACTGTCATTTGTCTGCTGAGTCACAGTGGGAAAGAGTAAGGACTCATCTCATCAGCCCAATAAGGGATGACATGTTTAATATTAAGCCCAATTTTCAGATTCAGATGCCCGATTAGCAAGAAAGTAAGCAAAGAAGAAGGAAAGCAAGCAAAGCTCCAGGGAGCAAAAAGCTTCTTCATTTGTTCACAGCTTGAATGTATGTTTCCAGTTGTTGGGTTTTTTCCCCGTAGCCAGTCTGAGGATTTTTCTGCAATATTGTCCTTGTAAAGACATGCATTAGTAGCGTCTGTTTCATGCCAGGTAAAACCCTTCCCACAGCCGCGCACACACTTGCTGTCTGTCAGCAAAAACTCCTGTGTCAGTAATTACAAAAATGCTATTAAGCCCCCGCCTTGCAATGCCAGATCCCCTCGGGGCTCCTTCCCTTCTGCTCCGGCTCCTTGCGCAGTGCAGTAACCCAGGATCCCGCTGGGACAGGGACCCCACTCCCCCAGCCAGCCACACGGCTACTGTTTGAGCTCTTGGTTTTGCAGAGTGTTATTTGAGGACAAGAGCGTCCCAGAGAGGTGGCCCTCGGTGACAAACCCTCAGTCTGACAGGTTTACAGCAGGTGATGCGTAATACAGTCGGACACCTGGGAGCTGGATCTGTCCGTGGGGGCGAACCTGTACATCATGTAATCATCTGAGAATTCACCCCAGCCTGTCATGAGCCCGGATCATCAGACAACATCATAAACCAGATGAGTCAGGGCGCTAAAGCGTGGAGGCTATCCTCTGAGCTCGTTATTTTCATACTAATTACACAGTGCTATTGAGGGAGAACTGCACATTGTGCTGAGGGATCCTGTTTCATCACTAGTCCTAAAAGATAATTGTGTTTAATTAGGACCTATAGGTACCACGGTGATTAGTAATCTATGACCACTCAAGACAGCCATGTGTGTCCATTAAACACAACTCAAGACCTGGTACTGAGATGAAATGACAATTAACATTGAGCTGTTTTAATTTACTATCTAACGTGTGGCTCCAGCACTGTCTGATTCTCTGCAGTTCCTCTGCTGAGAACCCTCAGGAGGAAAACCCCTGCTGAGCTCCCCTTGCTGAACCCAGCACAGTTTTTGTTTGATCTGGTGTATCCTGTACCTGCGTGGGGAAGTGATGAGAGTTGCCCTGGCTTGGACACGTTTGGAGCAGTGATGTGGAGCTGAAAGCATCCGCCTTCATTGTTGATCCTTTGGGGAATGCAAGCCCCTCCAAACAGAACGTTTAACATAGTGGGCACCGAGTCAGTGCGAAACACTGCAGTTCCTTCACGTAACCCTGCTGGGGACCAAAAATTCAAGCACTTGGGAGTGATGGGATTCTGGTGTAAAAATGGTCATAACTGTAACCTCGTCTGAAATTCTTGCCCGTTGCTCCGGTCACTGCGATGCTTGCTCTCAGTGGTTGTGAGTGGAAAGCACAGAAATAGCGTTTTATGGGGAGGAAGGGGAAGGCCTTGCCAGGGGGCTCAGGGAAATGATGAATTGCCCCCTGAAATTACAGGTATCCGGTTTCTTGCATTTTGCAGCTCTTCCTTCTTGCAGCGAGGAGAACAGCTGAACAGTTTTGTATGTACAAGTGTGGGAGAGGTGCATGCACGTGGGCAGCTCAGCACCCACCTCGCCTGAGGAATGCTGCAGCAGGCAGGGGTGATGGGTGCTGGTCAGCCAGAGGTCAGGGGAAATCCTTCAGCTGTAGGGCACTCGGATAACAGCCAGGAACGGTAACACAGAGCAAAGTGGGCAGAAGCAAATGTCCTGGTCAGAGTATGTCTAAAGTTGTACCTTCACCTCAGGCTGCCTCACCCTCTGTGACATCCGTGTCTCTGCTCCCTCCCCCAGGTGGTGGCTGGGATGGCTCTGCCCCCCCCAGACCCGCGGTTCGTCCTCAGAGGAGCCGGCGCTGCCGTCCACGCGCTGCACTTCTCCTGTGACGGCCAAGAACCTGCCGTGCCCCTTCTGTTCTCTGGGTAAGGAAACCAGCATCAAACCAGGACAGTCTGGGCATCTCCTTTTAAAACAAAGTGTATTACCTGGAGAAAAGAACTAAATGCACAGTCAGTAAATGATGGGGGGGTTGTCTTTGCACAAACAGCTTCAGGTTGGATTAAAAAAAAATAATGGCAAAGTATCCCCCTGCGCTGTCAGATTGTCTGCAGCTGTCACTCTAAAAGCATCTCTTCCTCCTGCCAGGTCTGAGAATGGGTTTATCCATGTCTGGAACCTGAAAACACACAGAGTGGACACAGCACTGGATGGCCACGGAAGGAAATCCATCTACTGCGTGGAGACAATGGGTGGCAAAGACAGACTCCTCAGGTTAGCGGGGCACGGGAAGGCCAGGGAAATGATTGCTGTTTCTGTATAGGATTAAGAGGGAAAAAGAAAGGAATCTCTTATTTCTGGAGTCACTGAAAATATACAGCAATGCACAGAAGCACAAAAATATATAAAAAACCCCTTGTAGAACAAAAAGTAGAAAAAAGGATACAGTCGGTTTGTTTGTGATGTGTATGTGATGACATCATAACACTGGGGGGCCGTTGTGCCTTTATTAAAATACACCGGGATTTGAAGTTGACAACTGGCTCTCAGGGAAGATCAAAATTGATGTAAAGAGTTTATAGATAGAGGGGAGAGCGAGAAAAGTGAGGCAGGAAGAGAAGAATCAGAGCTGGAGAAGGGAAGGCTGCAAAGGAGCAAGGAGGCTTTGTTGCAAAATACCTTCTGTTCTCGTTCAGCAAGAGGAGGTCGGGAAGATTTGTGTACTTTAGATTAGACAGGTGATCCCGAGTAGATGCCAAAGTGTCTGTGTGACTGGGAGGTGTTCTGACATGTTTATCTCCAGAAGACATCTCTTCTAATATACAGTGGAACTCATTAGCATTTATATTTGTTATCTGCTTAAGTACAATTATCAACACTCTCCCCCATAAAAAGATACTGAATGAGCATTGTTTGTGTAATTACAGAGCTTTCCATCCCCCTGGTTTTGCTGTGGTATCAGCAGTTCATTCACACAGCCCTGCAGTGTCAAGACAGCAGCTCCCTGGAGTTCTTGTTTCTCTGTTGTAAAGCTGAATCACACCCGTCTCTGGCTGTACCACATTGTTTCCACGTTGTGCTGTAAATGTTGTGACAGTTTGTCACTCAGCTGAACAGCAGACAGGAGTTTCTGTATTGATGTTGAAGAAGCCCCAACTGTCTGTAGATTGGTATCTGCCTCTGTTCAGGGTTCAGGCTTCCATCAGGTGACACTGCTGATTAAAACCAAGAATGGATAAGGGATCCTTAATGACTCCCTGTTCCGGTGACAGCATCAGGGCACGTCCTGAGCTTCTGTAGTGTGTGGCTCAGAAACTTCACCACAGAACTTTGTTCTGGAGCAACACGGATCATGTAAACGTGCAGCAGTTGGTGCTGAGCCCCTTGTCTGGTCTCCGTGGTCTGGGGCCAGCTCACAGGCTTTGCTGTGGGGCAAGGTGTGGGGGGTTCTCTGCGGGAGCTGCGCTGGTGCATCGCGGGTGCAGCTGCTGCTTCTCTGCTTTGGGATGGTTTAACCACAGCATTTCAGCATTCAATTCCTGCTGCTCCCAGACTGTTGGTCCCTCTCCTGCTGTGTCCCCACACACACACACAGCCCTAACAGTCTGCTGTGCCCTCCCTGAGGCTGCGGGAAGTTGACCACGGAATAACTGCAGCTTTTCATTTATCTTTGGTGCAGTCTGTGTTGTCTTGCTCTTTGTCTTCCAGCTGTCAGCGTGCCTGACAGTTCTATTCTATTGCTTGGGTGAAAGGTGTTCAATGTGTTACTCTCTGGATACTTTTGTTTCCTTTCAATTAGATCTGATCAGTGGTAAAAAGAAAGAATGTTATTACAAAAATGTTCAAGTACTCATGAGACTGAGTGAATATATATGCAGATATAATTAGTGTGTTTGATCCAGTCTCTCTTGACAAAGCAGTGCAGCTGAGGGGCTGCATCTGTCGGACCCGCGGGTCCTCCCTCCTCCCAGTCACTGTTGGACCTATTGGCGGGTTCTGCCGTCAGAAGGGTGGGGGGCTCGGTGGTGCTTTTCATGAGAGCAGTTGACACCCCACAGAGCTCATTCCTTTGCTAAAGACCCCGCTTTGAGCCAGGCTTCCTCAGAGCCACTGCTCATGGAGAACTCTGTAACAGTCAGGGTCGGGACCAGAGGATCTGCCTGTGGGATTTGGCAGAGGGACGGACTGCGGTGACGGATTCCATCTTCACGGAGAACGTGGGATTCTGCAGATGCTCCCTGGTGAAGGTGGCAGAGGGACGCTGGCTAATGGCCATGGCAGCCAAAGCCCTGCAGGAGGTAGGAAGTGTCTCTTTTTCTGGTGTTTGGGAGATGGGATTTGGTTCTGAAATGAGAAGGTTCAGAAGGGAAACGTCTTTGCTCTCAAATCCTCTGCGCAAGAGAGGGCAGCACAAGGAACCTTTGGGGGTTCCAATCACCAACTTTACCTGCCAGAAAGATGACTGGATTCGGTAACTCATACTCTGATAACAAGGATATCACCCCAAGAATTGTCTGACATGTCAGTGTTCGCAGCTACTGCTAGTCTTTCATGTGCAGGAGTTCTGAAAACTCCTCTGGTGCTGCTGAGTGCTGTTAGAGGGGAACCAGAGTCCCTGGGGAGCCGGTGGCCGGGAAGGCTGTCATCAGGTGGGGGGGCTCATCTGCCTCTGGAGCTGGAAGCCTTTGGAGAGAGCAGGGGGCGCGGTGCTGTGCGAGGCGGTATGTGGTCCCTCACCCCAGGCTAATTCTTTACCTGGTACCTGGGCTGGAAGCAGTTGGATTGCTGGGAGCAGCCAGAGGTTTGCTCAGGGTGGCATAATTGTGGGGTCCGTGTCAGGTCCCACTGGGGGACCCCACGCCCAGCGCCCGCGATGGCAGCGGTCGCTGACTGACAGCTTTGCTGCCTGCTTCCTCTTCATGCTTTTGTTTCCTTTGAAGGACTATTTGAGGACATCACACAAAAATAAGTTATTTCAAATACTTGACATCAAAATACAGAAAATATGAAAAAAAAAAGAAAAAAGTGATATAAATAATACAAACTAACTGTGAATGGTTCAGGAGCACAAAAGGTCATGTTTTTCTAGACTATGGGATGTGGACTGTGAAGCTGAAAGTTGTGTATTTGCTATAGGCAGCACTCAATGGGAATGGTGACCGTGTTGCAAGAAAATGTGAACTTTTGATTATTGAGAAGTTAAGCACATATTTAAGTACTTTGTTGGCTCACGGCCAGAATGTCCAGCCTTTTACAGAACTAAGTCTGGAGACTCAACCAGTGCTGCCCCAGTACACACAGCCGCTGTCCTACACCTCGCTGTGGTCAAACAAGGACCTCTCCCCACTTCAGGTCAAACACAATTGAGGAGTGCAGCCTTGTGTCAGCTGGAGAAGAGCTTGTGTCAGGCAAAGAGCACACACACACACACACTTTCTGGTAATGAAGAAGTAAATAATCATGTTTCATTGTCCTGCACATGGGCAGTGGCCTGCAGCCTCCTGAGGAGAAAGAGTCCCACTCTGGGTATGAGCCTTTCCATTAGGACTGTGTCAGGTTTCAATGAATTCCCATCAGCTCCCATAATATATGGCACTTCCAAATAGGCAGCAGCGTGTGAGACACAGCACATTTGCAGCTTATGATTAAAATTAAGACTTAATAAGTGTTTATGCTTGGCTGGTGCCCAAAAAAAGAGTAATTTTGTCTTAAAGCAGGTTCAGTCCATAAATAATGAGATCTGAACAGGCATTTATTTGTTCATGATTGCATTTAAATCACCAATTATGAGTTACACGCACTTTTCTTGCCAATTTGCCAGAAACATGTTAAAAGCTTTATTAATGTGAAAAAGAAAAAGGGTGTGTTTCCTTGTGGCCAGTTTTAGCCACCCAGGAACACTATTAACCCCAGGCAAAGGCAAATCTTTCTCCTATTAAGTAAAACCAATATAAACACAGAACTTCAAGTTTTAGGTTACAGTTGTCAAAATATGTGAAATAGTATTTATTTCTCAGGCTCAGTTGGCTCTAACGCAGCCAGTCCCTGAGCCCCAGCCCAGCAGAGCCAGCTCCCGCCTCCTCTCTGTCTTTTTCCTTGCACCAGTTTGTCCCTTTGTAATCAGGGTAAAGCAAAGGAGCGTTTTGTTGGGGTTTCTTTTCTTTTAACCTGCAGAAGTGCATTTATCACAGCAGGTTTATCTAATTGCAGTTTCAGAAGCTGCAGTTTCAGTCTCCTCGAGGAGCAGAGCCCTTTGCAGAGCCAGTGAGGAAAGACAGGAGGGGAGAATGGGTCAGCTCCGTGTTTAGAGCCCGTTCCCTGCAATAACTGACTTGGTCGTTACGCTGATAGCAAGGAAGCTGCCAAGAGAAAAGCATCTCTTGTTAGGGGTGTAGCTCCACAGAGCCAGAATTCCCAGAGGATGAGCTTTGGTCAGTTCATGGGTCTGCTGTACGTCCCAGATGGCTCTTTGCCATGGTCTCCATCCCTCAGCTCAGGAGAGCAGCGCCCGGCTCCATCGCTGGCGGCTCTGGGATGCGTTGGGTGCTCTGTGTGCAGCACGTTGCTGCCTCGCAGCCCTGCAGTGCCGCTGGCCTTTGGCAGGAGCGCCAACAACCTCTGGAAATAGGAAGATGTTCTGGCAAGCTTTGAACTTAAGGTATGGGACGGGAAAGCCATCGCAGCTACCGTGGCCCTGACGGATGGCTCCTGCAGGAGCCGCGTGTGTGTGATCCCTCATCTCGGATGCGCAGGGAAACGCGCCCAGCGGGGGCTGTCCTGTGGCACTGCTGGGCTCCTGCACCTCCTGAAATAGGAATTTTGATGCTGGATTTATCAAATGTTTGAAGTCCCTCAATTTTAGGAGATAATGCAGACCATTGTGTATTTAATGGCGATTAAAGATCACCTTAGTGATTACGTATGTGCTTGAGAAACAGGCATGTTCCTTGGCGGCAGCTTTTTGATACATCAGAACTTCTATTCCTCCCCAGTTCCAGGCTCCAGAATCAGCCCTGTCAGCCAAGAGACCCAAAACCTCCCAGTACCAAACTGGAAAGGCAGACTCCCACTGTCCTGAGGTGGGAATGGCCTTGGCAGGGGAAAGACTTGCCCCATGCTAAAAAAAAAAATACAAAAAAAGAAATCACTAGATCCATAATTTATTACCACCAGCGTGAGCAACAGGGGAAGCTGCGATGCAGCCAGCGAGCAGGTGTTTAACACAATATTGTCTGACTCTGCTTTCAGCAGGTCAGCCCACGCTGTGTTAGAAACCCCCCTGTGCTCCCGCTGCCCCCCCGTGTTCGCACACATCGGGGTGCATCTGGTAAATACAATCCTCCACCTCAGATATCTACGTTGGCCACGCTTCCACGCGAGCTCTGAGTTACCATGACACAACAGAGGAGAGTGTGGGTGTCCACGAGTGGATATGGCAAAAAAAATAGCAGCAGAGATGGCACAAGGGGAATGGAGAGGGAGGAGGGCAGCGCTTCCCGATGGAGCAGCCTGCGGGGTTACCTGCTGCACACACAGTATCGTCTGCTGCACGGAAAGAAGACTGGAACAGAGATGAAGCAGCAGAGTGGGAGAAGAGGATGTGCTCGTTCCAGCAGTTGTGTCTGGTCTTCCCTAAAGCAACGCTTTTACTGTGATAGCTGCAGATCCCCCCCAGCTCCAACCCTAACACACATTCCTCAGTTTCCTCCAGACAGTTTTCACTTAATCACCTTAAAGGACTCATGTTTTTAACAGCAGAATTCTGAGCTGGAGCCTGACCAACTACTCTTGTTTCCCTGATGTCAGGTTCAGGTTTTGGAGCTGCCGTCCAAGACGTCAGTCTGTACCTTGCAGCCAGAGGCGGGTGCCAAGCTGGGCATGCCCATGTGTCTGAAGTTGTGGCAGGTAAGGCAAGAGCGCCTGCTAATTGTGAAATGTTTTCCCTGTGATTCATTTTATATGAAGCACATGAATCTTTCTTCACTTGGATTTTGATTTATTATCAAACCAATCAAGTAATTATACTATTAAAGGGGGGAAAGATTTGTGAACATCCTTAATGTAACTTTCAGAGCTTTCCAAGCTTTAATGGAAGATTTGCAAGTGCTCGGGGAAAGCTTTGTATCCTTAGGATAGATACGGGTTTTGCATCAATCAAGAGGAAAATGAGTGACTTACCAAAGCCAGTTGTTTGATATGGTTTCTCGCTGCATTAAGAATGATGAGAAACGATGGGGTTACTTAAAACCAGTGATTTTAATGGCAGGTTACACTCACTTCAGTGCCCTCGGGACAAGGAAGCACTCTACGAACATTTCTATTCCAGGCACACAATAGGAACAGCACACAATACTGATGGCTGCACTGACTTTGGACAACTAAGGTAAATAAAAGCAGTGAATGAAAACCCCCACATTTGCAGAGTATTCAGCAGACAGTGTTTCTGCCACCAGTGGAAAGCAAGTCATACTCCAAGGCGGCAGCAGGGGGAGGAGGGAGCCGGGGTGGCTGGTGTCAGCTCTCCAGAGCTGGTGGTGAAGCTGATTCCCAGCTTAACCCCCCGCCCAGGAACGGCCAGAGCTCTGCAGAACCATCCCAGCCCATCAAGGATGTCACTCCTGCAGGTTCATCTGAACTGTTTTATTGGTTTCAGCTGAAAAAATTACCAATCTGTTGTTAATTGGAGGCTGCAGTGTCTTCAGTCAAGGTCCTGAACTGACTGAAGTCGAGAGGAATTCAGTTGCTGACTTCAGACAGAAGCAGAAGAGACCACAGTTCAAGTCCTGTGCTCTAATTAAAAACTAGGGGGAAAAAAACAGGAGGAAAATTAAATAGGCTGATTAGGCTTTTATTAAACAGAAAGTTTCTCCTAAAAATACCATCAGTGCCCAGTACACGGTGAAATGAATGGGGCTTTCTGTCTCCTGGCCGTATTTTAATAAGATGAAGATAACTGAGGAAATGTTCAGTGTTGAAAATGTAGCTGCCTGTATGAACAGTCCTCTGTCCTGCCATATTTGCTACGTGCATTAATATTGCTATTCCTCCAGGAAGCAGAGCAGGTGCAGAGTCTTAATTTTATGTAGTTTTTAATTTTGTTGCCAGTGGGGATAAAGCAGAGGACTGGGAACTGGGAGAGGGAAGTTATTCCATGCAAATTCTGGCCGGGGGAAGTCACCACGACTTCCTAGACTGGAGCGAGCTGGGACAGCTGATCCCTCCAGCCTCACAGCTGTAGCTGCTCTGTTACAAACGTGTGCGAGGGTTTCAAAGCACAGGGGAGGAGGATGCTCTTAAGGGCAAACAATGGTGTGTGGTGAACCACAGCGATGCTCTGCTGGCTTGTGGCGTGGCTGGAAGTGGCTCGCTGAGGAACCGTCAGAGCAGGAGAGGAGGAGGGAGCCCAGCTGCGCCCTTCCTGAAGAGAGACCGTCCAGGATTTGGTTGTACAGCCCTGCGCTGGGCAACAGCCGCGTCACTGGGAGGTGAGCACTCCCCAGCAGCGCCTGTGGGCACCGGGTTGCCTAAGAGACTGTTTGGGGTTGCTCGTGGCACAGCGCGTTGACAAGTTGAAACAGAAGCTGACACAGGCAGAGCCATAGAACAGGCGGCAGGAGTGTGCGCAGGGCTGGTGTCCAACAGGAGTCTGGGGGCTGTGGCTGTGTGTTTCTGCCTGTCAGTGAAAAACCATCCACCCATTGGGCAACAACGCACCTTCCCAGCAGCAGCACGAGTGAGGAGCTCGGACGTAGAGCAGAGGGAAACTGAGGCTTAGGTCAGGTTGTGGATGAAGCCTCACTCTCTTCTAAGCAGCAAAAACGCTGCTGGCTGTTTATTTTGTTGTTTTTTTCTCATTTTCTCTTTATTTTTCCTCATTTTACCAGGTCTGTCCTTAGATCTATGACTTCATTCAATGGATTTTTTCCTTGTGAAGGCTGATACTCTTAAAGACATCATCCCCTCAGCTTCACACCTTCCTGCTATTACTAATTGGGTGGGGTAGCAGTTGCAAGAGTGAGGATCATCTTCCCTTAAATTTTTTGTACTCCTTGGGGAAGGCATCATGTTGCGTAATGCTGCAAACAAAATAATTCCACAGGAACAATACATGTAGAAACTGGAAACGCAGAGTTATTACTTTATATAAACTATAGCAATTATTCCTGTTGAGTTGACAGCAGATCACCTTCTCTTCCTTCCTTGACAGTTATCCAAAGGCAACAACAAAATGTTCTGCCTAGGAAGAACAATGATTTATAATTTAATTTTTCCACTGAAACCCAACCATGAATGGTGCAGCCTCCTCGCCAGGAGTGTCCGTTATTGGGAACTGGAATAAATAGGCCCTTGTGAACCCCTGCTTGGTGAGCCCAGGCAGCAGAGAGCTCCCCTGGCCTGTCAATGGCTTTTATTGTTCGAGTAGACGGACTCACTGAAATATTACACTTCAGCTGGATAGGGAACGTCAGGAAGAAGAGTGTGGGAGAACCTCATTTCGCAGACAACAATACTTTGTTTTTAAAACAGACCAGTCTTAGATCTCACCTGCACATCACTGGTTTGCAAAGCTGAGCTGAGGTGCCCACAGCACGCACACACACACACACACACACGCACACACACACACACACACACACACACACACAGGGCATTTCTCTAACACTGAGCACTCTCCCCTCTCTCTGATCTCACACCTACGGAAATGTGTCCCCCTGAGTCAGGCAGAGGAGCTGGCCCTGCCCGGCCCTACCTTTGGTGGCTGGTGGCAGCTGTACCTTCTGCAGGGCTCACAGCAGAGCAAGCAGTACAAATCAGTGCAGTTCTCTCCAGAGACTGCACCCCACCTTTTCAAAAGCAAAGGGGTCTTAAGGGAAGGAGCGAGGCTGCTCCTGGCAGGAGCCCAGGAGTGGGCAGCCCTGTGCCGACAGATGACGGAGGGCATTTCCCCTTGGTCCCCCTAAGGAGCAAGTTTCTTCCCATCAGGGAGATCGATTCTGCATTTAAGCACTTCTTTAGGCTGAATAAATCTCAGGAAGAACATAAAGCTTTTCCTCAGCAGCCTTATTACCAAGACCACCCATCTCTTGTTAGTTTAACTCCCCCCAGAACAAATAATAAACCAGTGGGAGAATGGTCTGAACCATTACCAGAGGCAGGGATCCTTTGGCCACCACAAGGCTGTATCATGACACTGTCAGGCAGCAGCTTTGAGGAACTTCATCAACAATGTGATGTGGTGCCAATAATTAATTCTTTATGGATGTCCTTTGCCTTTATTCCAAACTGAATACCCAGCAACCAAAGCCTGTAGGATCGGACGGTGTTTGTTTGCAAAGAGCCATTTCTGAGGGCAGGATGTCCCTGCAGGAGGTGCTCATAATCCCAATGTCTATTTTGCTGTTTCTTCTCTTACTGAACTCACTGGCATTAGAGATGCAGGGGTTTGGTTGCTTTTTGTTAGGGATTTGCATCTTCACTCACACAACCAGTTACTGCTCAGGGGTCATTAGTCTTTCGGCTGGAGCAATGATGAATATTTTCCTTAAGTGTGACATGTAATCCAGTAATGTTCCCTTCTTTGAGTTATTTCAGAGGCTTAAATAAATTAGGTGTCTGCCCAGGGTGCCATGCCCTTTGGCCTGGGACATCATTAATCAAAATAGCTTTCAATTGGTTACAGTGGGACCTGGGCGCCCGTTAACCCCTTGGTGACTCACCCAGAGGTTCCTGCCAGCGGGTCAGTGCTTCCCTTTGAGCGCTCAGGGAAAGGCTCCCCAGTGCCCGTGGGTGACCCTGCCCTGGGCAGCGCTGTGTCCCGACGGGGTGGGCAGCCTGATGCAGCCTGGCAGCCACTCAGCTGCTCTAAGTATTTATTTATTTATTAATAAGGAACACAAGCAAAAGTTCAGGCCATGGAGCAAAACTTCTGAAAACTTGAGGCAGTCTTTTTTCAAGTGCTGTAGAGGGCAACAGTTTGGATTTTCCATAGAGAAGTTTTCTCTATGTGTATTCATATATGTATGTGTTAGATATGTGTTATATCTCTACACCATAGCATTTTATATGTAGATATAAAGATCCCAAGTGTGTGTCAGCAGCTGCCTGGTAACATTTTGGTAAGGGGACGGATGATCAAGATCTCACATTCAGGCTTCTAAACATTTCACCTCTCCACCAGTCAGCTTTGTCATTTACTTTCTTGGTGCTTGGACTGGAACCTACCTGGGGATGGTATTTTTCCTAACAGACTATTTGCTTTTCAAACAATTCTGTTTTTCTCTTGCTCAGCCCAACTGCGGTTCCCAACCTTTGCTTCTGGCTGGCTACGAGGATGGATCAGTGCTCCTTTGGAATCTGTCAACGGGAAAAGCGTTGAGCCGACTTGTTTGCCACCAGGAGCCAGTGATGAGCCTTGACTTTGACTCGGAGAAGGCCAAGGGGATCTCGGGCTCATCTGAAAAGGTGCTCAGCATCTGGAGCCTCAATGAGCAACAGAGCCTCCAGGTCAGGATCACTGCCCCTCTCGTGTCATTTATCCCACTTTGCACTAACAGTTTGATAGACTAAAAAAAATATTTAGTCATGAAGAGGAGTTGTTGCAGATCTCTGGCTAATTAATCACAGACTGGTTAGAATGTCTGTGCTATGTGACTGGGTTTAGCAAAAGATGGTGAGGATTTAAAAAAAAGAGGCAAAAACCCCTCTCTCACATGTTTCTGGTTTTACCAAAGTTGCAACAGGCACACAGGCCCAGCATTACTCAAGCCGTTGCCTCTGGATCTTCATTTATCACGTTAGTGCTATTCAGCTCTTGGAATGTCCTAAACATTATAAATGAGTTATCAAAATGAGAAACAAAGGATTGCTTTTCCAAAGGTTCTGCTTGAATGGATAAAGGTTTCCTTCCACTGTGGGAAAGACAGAAATATTCCATGAAATACTTCACAAACACAAAGAGCAGGAGCAGCCCAGCCAGCACCAAGAGGACTCAAGGTTTGGGCAGCCAATTTCCTTTGGCACCTTGAGAGCCCCAGCCAGAGAGAGAGAAAATAAGTTAATTGGCTCTATCAGTGCATGGGAAAAGACTCACACCTGGAATGACTGGTTTAGAAGGAGGTCTCATAGTCACCATTTCAGGCCGTGCTAGTGAGTGGCAATAAATATTGCTTCATCTAGACAACGTTAGCAAGTGTTCCAACAGCGCCAAGGGGTTAAGTAGGTTTTAACTAGGTGTGGAAATGAAGTGCAGAAATAAGGCTCATGAAAATGAAAATGGCCCGAGCACGGCCTCTCCATTGCTGAGCACTTCAGCCTTTTCAAACTGGCGGCTGTGCCCTGAACACAGAATGAGAAGGCTGAGAACCAGCCCCTGAGTGTCCCCACACCACCCTGGAGAGGAGAGGTGCTGGATACACCAGCTCCTGGAGGAACATTGATCGCTCTTCCAGCTTGCGGCTGTTGTGGGGATTTTTTTAGGCAGTTTGGCAAGCTCAGGCTGTTTTCTGAATGGTGGCACAGGAAGAAAAGGCAAGTGCTTGGACATCCAACGGTGACTTGTCACCTGGGGACACTGAGGGTGTATAATCTGTGGGACACCACCACAGAAGCTGTGTTTCTGGACACTGGGACCTGGTGCAGGTAGAGTATCTGTGCCCCACTGAGGTGAAGTGACAGCCTGAACAAGCAGCAAAGATGTTCTAAGCAAATGTGATAGAGTTTTAACCAGCCTGGTACCAAACTGTCATACTTTGGGGGTTTTGTCACGTCTGCCCTCCCCCTGCCCCAGCCTTTCTGTCACTGTTGGCACCCAGCTGCACCCAGCTGCACACATCCTTAGCTCAGGGACGCAGAAGGAAGGTGACAGGTACATCCCAGTAAGAAACTTGGTATTTGGGATAATTTTCTAAGGCCAAGGTGTCAGAAATCTGACATCGTGACAGGCCTCTTAGAGCTTGCAACAGTCTGGTGCTGCAGAGGAAGCCGTAGCACAGCCTTCTCCTAAATTCAAAGAAAATAATGTTCTTGACAGCGCGCTTCAGTTTGGAGTTAACCGTAACACAGGGGTGCAGGTATGACTCACAGGAAAAACAAACAGTTGTTCACCTGAAATATTCCAGGTATTGTTTTCCACATTCCCAGGAGATGTAGGATTAGTTACATCTTTGGCACATCACGCCGAGAGATAGCAGCTTTGCTCAGAAGAAATTAAAATGCCAAGTGTTGTAAACTGTAAGTGCTGTTCCTGTGCTTCGTGCGCAGTGTGAATGCCCTAACAAACTGCATCTTTCCTGTGAGCACCAGAGATTGTCAAGGACATTGATTAAGTTTTTTTCCACTATTGCATTAATAATATAAACCAGATGGGGATTTTTTTTTTTCCCCTGACATTCCAGGTATCTGAGGTAATGGTAGATGTTGGAAAGCCACTCAGTGGCACGTTATTTTTATTCTAAAAGGTTTTAATAAGTAACCGTGGTGCACAGCTATCTGCCTTTGGAGAAATAATGACGCAACGATGGTGCTTCAGCTCTGTTTGAAGTGGCAACCATCCAGAGTGTCAATGAGTAGATGATGAAGGGAACTTCACAGTTTATTGCTATGGGGAAAGTTTGGTGCATTGTCTTCTGCAGGAAAGTTGCTGAAATCACCACTGTCAGCAAATGACTGGATTGGTTCTGAGCCTCCTGATTTGGAGGAGATAGTGATAATTATGTGATGATGTTTGTGGTAGCCTGTAGGAGGTAAACAGCTTCTGCAGGTGAATAAACAAAGCAGAACTAGGAAATCTGATAAGCACAGGAGCTCCTTTATATATGACAAGACAAAATACTCCTATAAGCTGTGGTGTAAGTACATGCACAAGCGTTGGCTGAGTTGCTCAAGCTTTTCCCTCAAATGCTGAGACCGAGGCTGCTGCTGTCTTGGCTGTTTTTCTAATAAGAACAGGGGTTAAAGACATTTGGGTGTAAGAGAAGGAGATGAATAAAAGAAGAAAAACCATAGCTAGAATGTTTTAAGGAGGGAAGGAGCGGTGGGTGTCTGCTGGCCTCAGCATATCAGAGTTTCTTCCTGTATCTGCTTGGTCACGACAGGCTGAAAGCAGCTCACCTGTTATTACTGCTTTGTTTGCTTAATGATGAGCTGGAATTCTGGTTAGGAAATGGTGCTGGTGTGCAGCTGACTACACCAGTTGCCTGTAAGTGACTGGATGCACAAATCCTGGCAGGAGGATTTCACCCGGCTGCACAGACCTTGAGCAAGTTGTTCTACTTGATTTTCTCCCTCACCTCTTGCATTTGCAGATGGTGCACAAATGCCCGCTGTTCCCTCGTGTTCCATAGCCAAAGGCATCACCATTATAGGCTTCGTTTTCAAGTCGTAGCTTGCTGCTGACATGCAATTTCTCCCAGTTGCCCTGATTTTGCTGTATGGATCTTGCCCACATAATTGACAGTAAGGATGGGAAGCACCACGCCCGGGGTTGGCCATAGCCATTAGCTAACCATCTCGCTTACAGTGAGGCCCGTTTGCCTTTGCCAGGCTGGTGAGGTAACAAAGCCTCCCCGTGCCAGCGGGCACACGCCAGCAAAACCCCACCAGAGCCACGCTGTGCCAGCACAAATGGGGAGTCTGGGCACAGCCATCCTTGCAAAAAGCATGGGGTCTGCAGGAGCAGCCCCACACAAAGGCACAGGGACACAAACACACACACACACACACACACTCCCTGGTGCACACACGGCATGTGTTTCAGAGGCAGCTGCTGACTAATACAAGTTACCTGAGGTGAGAACAGCAAAAGTGTATTTTATAGAGCTTTTCCCCTGCACTTCAGGGGAAACGTGTGTCAGTGAAGTGAAAACTTTTCTTCCCAAGGGCTAAGTCTTGTGCAGCCCCAGCACCTTCCCGTTTAACTGTGCCCCTCAGAAACTTGTGCCCCAGTAGTCTCCAAACAGTAACAAAAAGCTTCTAAGATTGAAATCAATAACTTGGTCATAATCCCCTTCTTGGAATTTGGTGTAAATAAAAGTCTCTTGGGAAGGAGTACTAGAAATACAGATTTCCTGACACTGTAACCTAATTCCTGGAAGCATTCCTTTCTCAAGACTGTGGTAAATGCTACCACAGCTTATTGGGGTTTTTGAGAGGGGCCACAGTAGTAGAAATAAGTAGCAGGTAGTTTAACCATCAGCTCAGAATCTCAGCATGGGAATACTGCAGGAGCAGGGAAGATGTATGGCCATAGCTCTGGCTGTTGCAGCTCACACCAGAGTAGCTGGAAGAAAAGATCAAAACTGTGTAGTCTGGATCTCAGAACCTTGACCCAGAGCTTCACTTGTGACAGAATACAAACACCTTTAAATGCAAAAACATGCAAGGGATGCCTTTGCTTTTAAAGAGCAGTGCTGGAGACAGACAGCCTCAAGTTTAGGTCTATTCCATCTTTGAATATAATTGTTCTCCCTTAAGGCACCACCCACCCTGTGGTGACAAGCTCCGTGCTGCCCCTGCAGTACCAGTGTGGACGGGTGGGCACCCTCCCTTCTCAAATCACAAAACCTTCCTTTGGCTTCTGTTTGTTTCAAATAATAAGGGCTCACTTTTGACTTTCTCACACAGGTTTACAAAACACATGAACTTGTCAACGCTGGTATATCTGATGTCACCATCCGGCCAGACAAGAAGATTTTAGCAACAGCAGGATGGGATCATCGCATCAGGATCTTTGGCTGGAAGAAGCTGAAGCCCTTGGCAGTGCTGGACTACCACAGTGGCACCGTGCACTGCCTGGCCTTCTCGGATCACAGGCGCCCCGCCGAGCGGCTGCTGGCAGCTGGCTCCAGGGATCACCGCATCAGTATCTGGTCCATATATACTCAGACGTGAGACGTCCTGCCCTGTCATGGACTAGAGGAGAACTGGGGAAGCAGTTCTTTCCACTGTAACTCAAACCTGGATGTGGGGAAGGAACAGACAGTATTTCCAGGCTGGACTGAGAGTTCTAGCTTAGTTCTTCAGCTGTTTGTTCAACCTGCAAGTTTTGTTTTCCAGAGAAGGAAGTGGATTTTTAAAATTCATAACAAGCAGAGCACAGGCAGTCACAAAGAAGACCTGGAACGAGCCACTTTGAGCTCTGCTGCGGTTTTGCAACAGCTTTTCTTTGGCAGGTTGCTTAAAAAACTCGTGCCATTATCTTGGTGAATGGTGAAAAAGGACTGGAACCCCTCAGACTGCGGTGGGGGCAGAATACATCTGTTTGTGAAGCATTTCTGTATCCAAGATGCTGAATCAGTGTAAAATAGCACTCTTTCTTGAAAATTTATACCCATTAAACCACCTCCAGTGGTTTCTCATTGTCAGTTACTTTTTCTTCCCCGTAGCTGAAAGGCTATCAGACCAACCTTGATTTGTTCACACCGCTGTCAGCTTCTAACTTAAACCAACAGCCAGGAATGTGACTAGGGACGGCCTTTGGCATTTATGAATTTCATTATGTCTCCTGTCACCTCAAGCCTCACAATTAATCACAAGAAAGAAAGGGGAAAAAAATCTTCCCCTGCCCTGCACTGCAAAGCTGTGTAAAGCCCTGCACAGAGCCAGCGCTAAATCCTTTCCATAGACTGACTAGCTGGAGGATTTGAACTCAGCAATCCAATTAGCGCCCTTCTCCTCGGAGAGTTCGGGGTGAGTTTCAGCGTGGCAAAGTCTGGGATTCAGCCTCACAACTCCCATTAACATCCAGGGGAACTGCACGGATAAATCCTTACCCACACAGTGCAGATGGCTCCATTAACTTGTCAGCTCCATGGTCATGGATGCTGAAATGCATTCACCAAGGTGGGGGATATTTTTGTTTGAATCACGAAGCAGCATTTGCATTCTTTGAAAGCACATCAGCCATGCAACAGGCTGCTCACACACATCTTCCTGTTGTACCCAGGCTCAGAGCTGCAGTTCCAGCTGGCCCACTGAAGCAATTAGGAAGGGCCAGTTTGTTAACTAGGAGGTAGCCTGGAAACTAGGACTCAGCTTTACAAACTGAAGTGCTCTGTGCCCAGCCCGTGCACTGTTGATACTTCACTGGAAATACTTGTTTCTACGTCTGTACAGAGTTGGACATCAAAGGAAAAGTCATCAGAATTGTAGCAAACAGCAACATCAAACAGCTTCAGAAATTATTTCAGGGAAAACACACAAGCAAATGAAGGTCTGGGTCTGGTACCCAGCTGTGCTTTCCAGGCAGAGAGTATGGTTGGACTAAAAGTCTTAAGCACCAAGCCCAAGATCATTTCCATTGAAACACAGAAACAGGGTGCTGGTGCCAGGCCTTCCTCAACAAAACTTGGCCTTACACATTTTGGAGTGTGATGACACTTTAAATAATGCATATCTTTGATTGTTTCTTTACTATTCAGTAGCTGCGTGTGTGTGTGTGTGTGTGTGGGTGTGGGTGTGTGTGGGTGTCACATCACAGTTGAAAGTTAAAGCCTAANAGATAAACAAATAAATAAATATGGAAAATATTGTCCTGTGCGGTCCAGGGACCCGTCAAAAGGAGTCTGCAGAGATTTCCTTTTGACTATCTCAGGCTGCACCACACATGTCAGGCAGTCCTGGGGCAAAAATTGGCATTTTTCCCCCCATCCCCGAGGTACAGGGTTAGGGGCACAGCTGCTGCTGTCGTTTTGCATGGGTCAAGGCCAGGAACACCATCCTGGGACTCCTGGTACAGCAGGAATGGAGCTGCTCAGTGCTGGAGCCCAACATACTCTCGGACTATCTGCAAACCTTAGCTTCTCAGCAAAATTCCGTTTTCCACAGCTTGTCACTCAAAGTAACCCAAAAAACCCACCAACCAAAACCAACTCCCAAACCATCCAAACAAAAAA
>VXBW01003458.1:9919-20928 GCA_013400375.1 Thinocorus orbignyianus | reverse complement strand
AGTGAAAGGGGTGCTGGTGTTCACTGCATCAGCCAGAGCCGTGTAGATGGTACGTGCCCCATCTCCACCCAGCATCCCCTCCCACGCAGAGGAGGAGCTGCCGACACCATAACCTGGCCCTACGGAATGAGACGGGTCCTTCTCCACAAACCTGCTGCTGGAANGTTTTGCATGGGTCAAGGCCAGGAACACCATCCTGGGACTCCTGGTACAGCAGGAATGGAGCTGCTCAGTGCTGGAGCCCAACATACTCTCGGACTATCTGCAAACCTTAGCTTCTCAGCAAAATTCCGTTTTCCACAGCTTGTCACTCAAAGTAACCCAAAAAACCCACAAACCAAAACCAACTCCCAAACCATCCAAACAAAAAAAGCCAACCCCAACCCACAAGACACATAGTCAGTCCCTGTGCTGTGAACTGCTGTGGTCCCAGCTGTGCACCCTTGCTATAAAAATTCCTTTTCTTCCCGATGGCCTCGAGAGCCACTCTGCAGCGCCTCTGGGGTGCGGGAGTGGCCAGGAGCTGCAATTCCTCTTCTCCGTGGCAGCAAAGAGCAGCCTACACTTTTGGGCAATTTCCACAGAACGGAGCTGCAGGGTCAGTGCCCATCCAGCAGAAAGGAACGGAAATCCAGGGCTCACCCATCTTGGGCAAATGGTCAGGGCAGGAAATGAGAAAGGCCGAGCCCGGTCCCAGCAGAAAAGTAATTGCTCCCTCCTCCTCCTCGGGACAGGAAAAGGCAGCGGTGCCACCGGAGTGCATTGTAAGGGGTAAGGCGCCAGTTTTCAGACTGGAGCAGGACTAAGGTGCCACATCTCTGCAGCGTTTTGGGGCAGCCCCATGCTCAGCAGAGCCATCGGAGGCTCTGGGGCATCTCCTGCTGCAGGGCTGGCTGGTGTGCTGGTGCTCAGCTCCCCACACACAGCGCTTCCCTCCTGGCTTGAGTCCCTAAACAGTGCACAAAAGCCATCCTTCGTGACGGCCTGGGCATCCTACAGCCACTGTAGGACATGACTTCTGATGCAAATACTGTTATACTGGCAGCCCCCCTAGGAAGAATGGATTCATTCCCTATGTCTTAATAAGAGTGATCAGAGCCTGGAAGTCAGGAACTCTTGAATATATTCTTTTCTCTGAAAAATGCCGTTTACTGTCCATGTCGGTGTCCAAAACAATTACGGCGATTCTCAGGGGATGTTTAGATTTACTAACAGGTCTTTTGGAAGACACACTAAAGATTACCCTGTGCCTTCACATCAAACTTACCGCCCTTTGCTGGGGGTTAAATATTGCTGTTTGTCTGACTAGGTAGATTTAAAAATAAACTCAGTCATCCAAACACAACCTGAAAATGAGGGCATGAACTGCATCTGTAACCTCACCAGCAGCCAGACACAGAGGTAAAGAGTTCCACCAGCTCCAGGAGGAAGGACACAGTGCAGCTCTGCCTGCAAGAACAGACCCATCCTGTGCTTGCTTACTTCCCATTACCAAAGCACAATCCATGTGATACTTTTGCACATTACAACAATTAATTAACACTTTACATCACTACTCATTTTATTTAAACACTCACTAAAGGGATTATTTTTTTCCACATTATAGTTTCCTTGAAATGAGCAACCAGGCTGCGTTAGTTTGATTTAGAGTTGAGCCTAAATGCCATAGTTTGAATATGAATTACAGGCTTCTAAAAGTTTATTTGCTTAAGGAGCTGACCTGGACTTTCCTGAAGCAGAAGATTTCCAACGGGAAAGGCAGCCTGCGTTGCTAGAGACTGTCAAGTACCGTTGCCTGACCACATCTAGGAAATTAACAAGTCATTTTTCTGGAAAAAAAAATGAAAGCTTTTTACAATTGTAACACAAGCAGGGTTATCAGTCCAGACTGCAGCTCGCAGGGAGGCTGCGAGCGAGGAGCCACCTTAAGCTGCTGGAGTTGGCTCTGGAATCTCACCTGCCAGAAAGGAGCAGGACTAGCCTGTACCTGGCCTAAAGGAGCCAGGAGTGAAGGCGATGACAGCTAAATTATTACAAAAGGCTTCCTCCCAAGAATCATTGTCTTTGGCACCACGAGAGGCAAGAAAGGAACCAGCATTCGTAAACTAAAAGAAATAAATCCCAAACACTAGCACTTGTGCAGCAATTACATGGAATATTTATCACCACCGGAATGAATGGTGATCTCTGACCCTCTAACATTTTTTGCAAATGAATCCATTAGTTCCAACCCCTTTCTCTTATCAGTACACGAGCCATAAAGCATTGCAGGTGTAGATGAGCAAGGAAGAGGAGATTAATTGTATTTGCAGTAATGAGTGGAAAAGGAAGTAGGCTGAGGGCCTGCAATGAGGCAGTTGTTAAATTTAGCCCTCTACAATGCAACTGCATTAGTAAGCAAATTAATGACTTTCTGCAGCTTGGATTGTTGCAAAGACTGCAATTCTGCAAAGAGCAGATTTTTATAGTTAAGTCGATAATGGCTTCTGGGCTGCTTTGGTTTTTAGCACATTCAAGATGCATCTACAAAGCCAACTTACAAATTAATAAATCTTTCCTTTAATTCAGTCTGCCAAGAACAAAGATAGAAGTGACTACTGCAGGAGCCATGTTAGTGATGTAAACCAAAGGGCTGGGGATTAAACAAGGATTACCGAGCGCTAAATCAATGTGTTTCCTTTTCTGGCTGTGTGTCTGTGGTGTGAAAGTATGGATCATGACATAAAACATGGCACATGACTGCCTGGATTAATACTAGGCAACGTTACAGCAGCGCTGAGAGGCAAAGTTTGATGTTGAAGCGTGACCAGTGTTGCTACCAAGAAAGCCATAGCAGTGACTGAGGAAGAAGGCATGTTCTTCTGTTGTTTGTAGTATTCTGCAATTTCAGCCTGGATCCCCCTACCAGGGTAATTATTCCAAATAAACCTGTGCGTGTTTAATCCATGCCCTTCTTTTCTCTCTCTTTTTTTTTTTTTTTTTCCGTAATGTGAAGAAAACTACCCAAAATGAAGATCCTACTGGCTTTTTGGCAATTTATTTAAGGATCTCACAGTTTGAAATTAAACGCAAAGCCCCCTCACATCTGCACTATCAGAACAGCAGACAGAAAAGTGACTTTTAAAAAAGACTAAAGTTGAAGCATGCCAGGCGTGACACTCGCCAACAACATCAAAGTCAGCATGGAACAAGTAGTCATGTTCTGGATACCCAATTCTTTGTTCTCTGACCTTACCACATTCTTGGGTATGGTTTTATTTACCACCACCCCTTATCAAACACCACAAAACAAGAGGTCTGGTTGGTCGAGCCCTCTGCTCCCCTGTGCGTTTGCAACACTATCATCAGCTGCTTTTACTCAGCCTATTAAGAATTTTGTTCCAGAGTAGTAACACCCCCAAACACATTTAATGCTAACATCTGAGTAGGTAAATTTTTCTTTTAGCTATTAGTGGTTCATTCCCCTTCAATACAATCCACCACAAAAAGACTTTGACTGCACAATGTATTATTAAACCACATAGTTGGGACCACAACAACATAATCTCTCAGCTGTGCCTGTTTTGCTCATTTGACACTATAATGCTCTGAAATACATCTGCATGTTCTGTCACCATTGCTGTGTACGGCTTGATTCTGACAGCTCAGAGGAATTTGATTTTTAGCGTATTATAAGAGGAGGGGAAAGCGGGGTGAGGGGGAGAAACGAAACAAAGAAGCACTCTGCCCTGTAAGTTAGGGGATACAAAGATGATGGAAAGCACCAGGGTCTTGAAGCAAAACACCCCCAGCAACAGCCAGATCCCCTGCAGAGAAAGGACAAGGATGTCAGGGAAGAAGAGCACCTAGAGCAGGCGGACGGTGACGGGTCTGTCTTTTAAAACTTGCACACCAGCCCATTCAGTTTCAGCTTTTACTTCCCCACCACTCTTCTTTAAAGGTTTTGGGACACTGAGAAATCCTGTAAGCTGTGGCCTACCCATCTAAATAAGCCTGTGCTCACCCTGAAGAGCACGTATTTATTTCTCTGCTATGAACAGCTGTAATGCCAAACCTTCCAGTGCCACTGGAGACAGCAGCTGTCTGCACCACAGAACCATCCCAGAGCAGCAGTGATGTCTCCTTCGAGACGAGAGAGATGTCAGTGAAAAAAATAATTCTAACAGTTGCCTATTACAATTTGAAGTTATAATTTAAAAAAACTAAACCCACAACAAAACAGCTGCTACATTAGATTTAGATTACAGCTGGATGCCATTTCCTCCCAGCTTTTATTCACAGTAAATGTAAATTAGGGCAGCAAAATACTATAGAAATCCTTTGGCACTTTCTCAGCAATGATCTCTCTTTCCTACCAGCTGCAGGGTTGATTGATCCTGATTATGTCCAGCCCAGGGAACCCAGGGAAGTTGTTAAAATGCTGAGCCACTATTCTGCTCCTCAGCTCTGGCGTCTCACACATGCAGAGGTACATTTTCCAGGCACCCATGGCAATGCTTGCTATAAACATGTTCTGACACAGGTAGGAGGAATGTTGGTGCATTGGGCCTACATAATAACTTCAAACATGGCAGAGAATGTGGACATGGCATTTGTCTTCGTGGTAATTAAAAAAATTGCTTATATGAAATCTCAGGGATTCATTGTCTATGTTCACAGAAAAGCATCTAGCCTGCTTTTAACGGAATACTTATGGTAAGTATTGTCTTTTCAGACTTTTTTGCCTCAGATATTTTGATGGCATGCAGACTTGGCATCACACTAAATAGAGACATTGAGTCTTTATAGTTTTATCTCTTGAGCCCATCTGGTTTGAAGTAGTTGACAACAAGCAGGAAAGGGAACAGAATGAAAGACTCACTTCATGTTTGCTGAAATAAAAGAAATGTGTAAGGCAGTGCTCAAATAAAATCAGCCTGGGAGGAGGGACCCTGTACGCCCTCTCCCCACCCCTCCCCTGCCCTGATCCGATGGCTGGAAGGGGAAGGCTTCACCTGCAGCCCCTCCGCAGCCGGAGCGCCGAGGCAAAAGGGGAACCCTCTGCCCCCCGGAACGAGGGGCACGGGAGCACTAGGAAAGCAGAGTGAAAAAGCAAACACAAATGCAGAGCCCTTGTCCATTGGCCAAGCTAAAGTGATTGTAAAAACTAATAGTGCAAACAACTCACACGAGGGTGATTTTTTTTTTTCTTACATGTTTGACATGTTGTTTATTCCAGTTTTAACTTCCTTTTGCAATTTACAGCTCCAGCCCAAGGTGCACACACTTGTGTAATGACCCCATCCCAGGCAGGTGCAGAACACGGCAATGGCACCAGCTGAAACACTGAGGGCAGTCACCAGAACCAGCTGCAGCCAGGAGGAAAATGTGCCCTTTCCTTCTCCAGCTACCAGCGGCCACTGAGGGCTGCTTACACGGCAACTACAGAATCCTGTGGCTGGAGCTCAGGCTGGCACAGGCGTAAAAGGGCACTTGCTTTCTGACTGAGGCAAACGGTGTGTGATGCTCATCCTCTCGGGGAGGGGACGAGAGACCATCCTGACCCACTCCGGGAGCGTAGGTCAGAAGCTGCTGTGCAAGTGCCTGATTTCACATCGTGTAGCAGTGAGTCCTGAAAGTGCTCATGCGTTTCCCTTCCTGCTGCTCCACCTCCTTACAGAATTAGGTCCTAAATGTGACTCTTCTGGCTTTTGTTCTTAATCACTTTGTCACTAGTTCAAATCTATAATTTTAACCTAAACAGAATTGAGTGATTTATTGTAATTATTTTGTATAAGCTGCTCTTCATAAACTTTTTTTTTTTTTTTAAATCTGGAAAAACATTTAATTTCCCATATGGAAAGAGCGCATTTATCATACTTTACTCAGATACACTTGGCTGACTATTGCACATATATGCAAAACATATGTGACATATTCAAGACTAAATTTCATAAAACAGAAATGCTATGAAATGTGATATAATAAATATATTACACAGACATATGTGGCCAATTTATAAAACTATGGTATCTTTGGTAAATTTATAATAGGTCATTTCTATTAATGGGGGGAATGAGTGCATTTTTCTGGCATATGCAATACATACAGAACTTTACACAGACTTCCTGAAGGGAGGTAGACCTTTGAAAAGCAGACCTGTGCATGCACATATAGAGTGTACACGGGACATGAGCGTATTTTTCAAAATTAATGTACATCTTCAAAACCAGCTTTTGGTTTTTACACTGCTCATGCATGCAACACACTGGGCAGAAAAAGGTATGAAATATTATTCTTGGAGATTAGCAAACCTCTGATCCAGTAACTAGATTCCCACAGACGAGGGGTGTCTCACTGTATTAAAGGGCACATTTTATAAGCACACTCTGTGCTCACGATAATGGTCAGTAATAGAAATCTTTGAGTATTGTCACTTTCACCTAGTTGTGTCACACACTGATGTAAATTAAATATCTTGCTGATCAATTGAATTAGAATAATTACGTGAAGACAAAGAATGTGTCCGTTTAGAACAAGTTACAAACATACACACACTCTACACATGCAGACTGTACTCGACAACACCCGCTTAGGGCAACAGCTTGACATTCTAACTGACAGATTACTGCCCTTCCTTATTTATACCTGTGAGCTTCAAAGACCAAATTTTTGCTTTATAAAACAAATCTATCTTTTTACCTCAGATCACGTATTTTGTAAGCTTGGGCACAAGCTGTCGGAGCGTTGTTTCCCATGTGTGCCGGACCCGCAGTGCGATGCCCGGCTCTTCCCTCTGGAGGGAGCCTGCTCTTCAGGCACGGCCGGGATCGCCTCTGCCGGACCCGCGGTACCCCGGTACCCCCGGGGCAGCACGGCACCTCCCGGCTACACCGCCCCTAACATAAATGATGGGTCTGACCATCGCACCCACCGTCTCACCGCTCTGCCAGCAAAACCGCGTTTGTTTCCAGCCCATCGGGAAACCGAACAGCAGCAGGCTCAGCAACCAGAACCAGAGCAGGCTTCTGCGCACACACGCATCCCCACCACCTTCAACAGGCTCACAGCAACCAGCTGAGCTCCCTGGACAAAGGTGCTAAAGTTCCCCTTGCCAGCACCACTGCGTCAGCTCTGCCAGCTCTCCTCTGGGCAGCAGGACTCAGCTTCCAGTCCAAACCCAGCCGGGGGTGCCCAACGTGTTCCCAAGGGACACCTTTACGCAGGCACAGCACCAACGACACCGCCTTTCTTCTTCCTTTCAGACCAGATCAAAGGACGAAGGAAACCAGAGCACTTGCTCCCCTGGCACTGGCCACACATACACACCCCCGAGATTGACCGAAGAGAGGCCCAGGATGCTGAGAGGCATCCACTGGAGTCCACCTAAAGCAGTTCTAGGGTCTCCCTGAACAGGAGTAAAGATTTAAAAACACATCCATGAAGTGTGTAAATGGTGTGCATGAACACAGCAAGCACACAGAAGTCTCATCCCCGTGCTCCTATCCTACACTGAATATAGTCAGATCCATTAGCAGGGAAAAAATAAAACCATCACCAATAAAAAAACCGCTCCTGAAAGCCTAAACTATCCCCAGTGCTGGGGTAAGTGATCAAGCAAAGACCTCCCTTGTTTCACCTCTGGGTGCCTAACCCTGTATTTATCCACTGAGGTTTCAGACATTTGTAGCAATCAGTAAATTCAGCCTGTACCTCTGGAAAATAGAGCCACATGGCTAATTTATTCTGTAGCCCTGTTTGGAAAGGACAAAGGGTGTTTGTAACCTCTGTGCTCAGGCCTGTTCTACCAGCAGCTTTTAAACACACAGAGTAATGTGTGACTTGAGGCAACCACAAGTGGACGTATTGTCTAGAAACGCTGCAGCCTTCTTTCCAAGCGTGTGCCATGAGCCTTGGTGACGGCATGCACTGAGTGAAGTTTAAACATACATGTAATCAAATCATACAAAGTCATTTTTCAAGTGAAACTGCAATACACAGAAGAGAAGGCACGGCGTGTACATGATATACCTTGACTAACTGCCTGACAGGTAACATGAAATTAAAGTGTTACAGATTTTCCCTGATTCTCAAATGGCTTCTACTACCCAATGTGCAGTGTTATGGGGGTTTTTGTTTGTTTGAAGTGGATTTTTTGTTGTGGTAGAAGAATAACCCTGCTTGTTTTCATATCTGAAACACTCCCAGCCGGTGAGAGAGACAGCGATACACGGAGGAAACACTAGTCAAAGCCACGAGGAACCTTGATTTAAGGACTAAAACATGACATGAAGTGCTTACTAATAATGCTTAATACTAACAGATAAAAGCACCTTGCATGTTGATGGCCTAAAATCAAGGTTAGAAATATCATTTTCATAGTTAAAACTGTAGTCTTGATGCAGCTGCATGGTGCCTCCTTCTCATTCAAACACAGGACTTCTACAGTGGTTCTTCTATAGAAGAGGGTTTCTTCTCTAGCAGAGAGGACAGACTAGTGATCCTGAGGGCCCACAGCCAGAGGTTGAAGTTCTGTGATTTTATCTTCTTCTGATTGAGATAAATTAAAATTCCTACATTCCAATTCACGGCAAGAACCTCAAGCCACTTTCTGTAAGAGCACAGTTTAGTCTTGGTGTCTTGGGTCATGCAGTCCTCAGCTCTTGTGCCGTCAGGTATGTTTGAAAAGGTGTGTGGCCAGTGTGCCCTCAGAGCCAGTGACGTCTCTTGAAGCACTCCATGTGTGTTTAAAGAAAAGGGGTGCTAGCCAGTGCAAACAGAAGTGTACTGGAGCCATTTCAACCTGGGACCCCGACCCTGCAAGCTGCTCCATAAGGACAGATGGCTACAGCCACGGGCAGCTCCGGCACCCAGGGAGAAAGAAGGGAAGGAGCGTTTGCCTGTGGAGATTCTCTGTTTGTTCAGACTGAACAGCTCCAGTGCAGAATTCCTTCCTTAAATTTAAGAGACCTCATAGGGGATATTTAGACTTCAGAGCAGACGAATTGACAAATGCACACAAGTAATCAAACAAGAAATGAAAGAAAGAAAGAAGAGGAAAAACATTTATAAACGTCACTGTTCAACGTCTTTTCAATTTAAATGAAATAAGATTATCTACATTTATCTACAAATATCTACATGTATCTACACTGTTTCCAGATACGATTCTTTGGTTATCTTCACTTTTTTCCTACACTGCAACTATCAAGGGGGGAAAAAAAAAAAGTTTTGTATAATCTTCAAAAGAAATAATAAATATAAACTTCATTGAACATTTGACCAAAGCTTTGGCACTAACCAGTTTACAGAAAACAAATCATACTGAAAACTCTGAAATAAGAGCGGCAAAGCAACAGCACACATCCGAGAGCCATTTCCCACTGACTAATAATAAGCACAAGGCTATTTTACATCAACCTTTCTGAGAACATTAATTATGGTTTAGTCAGACACTAAGAATCTCACAATTCACTGCAAATGTCAAATAAAATACATATTTCTTGCACAAGTCTTTTTCATGGATCCAGATATATTTTTTATAACAGAAAAAAATAATACATAAAATACTCATGTTAGCTTGTATCCCTTCTCAACCCTTCCAAAAAGTTTTTGGAAGCCCAAAGCCCACGGCCAGAGACAGAATAAACATTGCTATTAACACTGCCACCTGCACAAGGGAAAGATTATATTTCAAAAGGTTTGTAGTGAAAATGCACAAACATGGATGAACAGAGAACCTTAAAAAAAAAATAAAAATAACCCCCTTCTTTTCATAGAGTCACATGGAAGGATCGGAAAAGTGTTCATAATACTGTATACCAGCGCGGCTGAGGAGCTGTTCAATACCTTCTCTGAACACAAAGGGACTGCCACTGGGTGAGCATCTGACAAAAACCACAAGCCAACTATTCAAAACCCATCGCTGGAGAAACTGTGATGACCAGGCCATCTTTTGAACGGTAAGGAAAGTCGGCTTGAAGAAAGATGTTAAAGGAAAAAGGAAAAAAAAGTACTTACCAGCTCTAAGAGGGAAGATGCAGCAAGCAGGTAGGTGCAGAATAGGTGCTTTGGGGTTACTGCAGTTTGGGTCAGGCAAATATAAGGGGTGAGGCCTTCGGGGAAAAACCCTGAAGTTCCTCTACAAGGCACCTCTCAATGGGAGAGACCAAGAGCTCGGGGAAGGGTTTGGGAAGGCAGTGCTGTGAGGCTGCTGAGCAGCACCAAGTTTATAAACTATTGCTGAGAATACACAGCCTGAACTCTGCCCAGCCGGGTCTTTACACCTCAGCATCCCTCACTGGGAAAACAAGCTGCTGTGCGTGGCCTGCTCTGGGCCGTGGGCTCAACAGCCCCAGCCAACGCTGCTGTGATTAACCTGCCTAATTAACCCCAGAAGCAAGGAGCAGGTCAGGACTGGGGGAGAAGGGGACAAGGAGTTCTGACAGTGAAAATTCAAAGTTTTTCCCTTAAGCTAAACTCTGCTGCCTTTAACAGTCTCCTCGAAGAACCACCTGAGCCAGCTGCGAGCGAGGCCGAGCGTCCCGGAGGTGAGGGAGAGACTGACATCGACCCCTGCGGATACACCGTCCCCGCGCCCGTCGGAGCTCCCCGGGCCGGGAAACACCCGTGCCAGCGACACAAACCGGTGGCGAAATGACCGAATGTCCCTCAGGAGGCCCAGCGGGCGCGAAGGGTGCGAATCACCTCATGGCGGCCGCTTCACCGTCCTCCCGCCGCTCCCCACAGGCCCCTCGGTGCGGTGGTGCGGACTCGCACTGCGGGAGGTGCGGGGAGAAGGCAGATAACGACATATGGCTTCATTTATCAAAGTGCAGCTGCAGGCCGCACCGGCAGCGCCGCGGCCACACCGCCGCCCTCACGGCCTGCGGGCGGACAGCCTGAGGGGGAACTCCCGGCTGGCTGCGATTGGGCGCTCCGGCTGTCGGTCGGTAGGGCTGGCCTATCAGCTCTCTCGGGAGGCGGGAAGAGAGGGAAAGGCGGGAAGGGGGGCGGCGGGCCCGGGGGGG
>VXBW01003457.1:1781740-1888334 GCA_013400375.1 Thinocorus orbignyianus | reverse complement strand
TCACCACCAAGACACAGGTGAGGGGCCGCCATGTCGGGCGGTGGGTGAGGTGAGGAGGAAGGGGAGGAGGGGGGTGCCCTGCCTTGTCGGGAGATGGGTGAGGTAAAGAGGGGCGTCCCCCGCCCCATATTGGACGGTGGGTGAGGTAAGGGTGGGGGTTTGCTGTGCTGGGAGGGAGGTGAGGTGAGATGAGGGGGGGGCCCCCGCCATATCAGGAGGGAGGTGAATCGAGGCCCCCGCCATGTCGGGAGCCGCCGGCCTGCTCTGAGGCACGGCCGCTCCCGGCTGTGAGGGGGCCGGAGAGGCTGACAGGCCTCTCTCCCCCAGCCCTGCCCGGGTACCGTGTGATGGGGACAGGGCTGCAGGCTGCTCCGGGCAGAGGTGACAGCACCGCTGGGGTCTTCGGCCATGGCTGGCTCCACTCCAGGCCTTCCCAGTGAGGCCTTCTTGCCCTAAGATTGGGGAGATGATGGTGGGTGGTGGTGTCTGGGTGATGATGCCACCCACCGTCTATGGAGGGCTTATAGAGGGGGTACGACTGATGCTCTAAGGCTGTGCTCTGCCTTGGGGATCCGCTGGTTCCCAGGAGCAGCTGTCAGGTCTGGCCGGGCCATGCCTGGATCACGGCGCTCGCCTCGCCTGACATCTTGTGCTTTGCTAAAGAGCGTCCTGTGGTAGCAGGCTGAGACGCTGATGTCGTAAGGGATGTCCACAGCCCCTAATGTATTCAGCTGCAGGTTTACATCATCACAAGATTTGGCATTGCCCCCTTTCCCATGCCTTCCCCATTTCCCCCCCCCNTTCCCCCCCCCCCCTTCACCATCAAAAGAAAATATTAGTGGAGATTGAAAGGCTGTTGGCCAACCCTGCTGTTGGGGTGTGCTTTTTGCAGCAGAAGCGGCTGTGACCTGTGAAATACTACTTTATTTCTTCAGGCTGAAGAGAAGTAGTTAAGTGAAAGGAAGTTAGGGCTGTGTACAGGGAGAGTGGTTGCCTGGAGGTCTAACAGATGTTGCTCATGCACTGGGAGCTAGTCTAGTTCTTGTTGTAAGTTGGGAGCCCGGTAGCACACTGACAGGAAATTAATAAACTTGTCCTTCTATCTAAGGAGGAGAGGGATTTTGCTCTATTGAGAAATTGCATCTCAGGTTGTTCTGAGCTTCGGTGCTGTTCTGAGCTGCCTTTGGTGGGGAGGGAATAACAGCTGCTAAGAAGACTTGGGGATGATGGCAGAAAAACATTTAATGATGGGGAATGAATTTGGAAGAAAAGGATATAGATGCAACAAGGGTAAAGACTAATAGGAGAAAATTGTGAAAACTCAAGAAATGAATGCTCAGAATAGGAAATGAAACATAGAAAGTAAGGCTTGAAGACTCTTTGAGGCACCATGTTTATACTTTCTAAAGCAGTATCACTTATGTCTGCATTGCTCAGGAATGACTTTTGTGAACATATTCTTAAAAACCTCCAGTTGTGGATATCCCACAGCATCCCTAGGCAAAACTGGAAGTGGATGAATTAATGTTTGAAGGGATTCTTCCAAAGTCTCTTCTGGATGCCAAATAGTCCAGAGTGTCTTCAGCTTTGGGCTGTCCTTCCTCCACTGGGAAATACGCTTTTAAACTGATATTGAGGAAAAAAAAAAAGATTTAGCCTAATTTCTCAGTGCCTGTGTTAGCTTTAGGGATCTTCTCAGTCTGCTGTTCACAAAGAAAATCCTGTATGAGGCAATCCCTCACATCGCCAGCCAAGAAGAGAGTGCTCCCCTCCCCCGATTTATTGATGAGTGTAATGAAAGAAGGTTCACTGGGGCCCCGAATAATGGAAGGAGAAAAAGCTTCATTCTTGGCCGGATTCATTCCACGTCTTTGTGGTCTAGGTGAGACTAACTGCCATGTGGAAAAAGGGCGGGGTGTTGGCGCTCCCATATTTACATACTGTAGAAGGGCACTGGTGTTTGCTTGTGCAGGATGCGTGACTGGGCTCTCCTGGGGCCTTCTGAGCTCATGCCAGCAGCAACCTCCACATAACCTCCTGGTCCGTGAGACCCCGGATTCAAAACCAGGCTGCAGTAGTGGGCAGACTCAAATTCCCACTTCAAAGCTGTTAGCTCAAAATATGCTTTGCTTTCTCAGCAGCGTGCCTCCTTTTTTGCAGCCTTCTCCTCTGACATTAGGTGGGTGGACAAATAGGTTTTTGCCAAATCACCAGTAACATGAAACCGTGACCTTAGTAATGCGCTATGCCATGTTTCCTAAGGCTCTGATGGAAGGAAGTGGTTGAGCAGAAAGCACTGTTCACTCACTGGTGAAGGTTCAGAGTTGGCACTGAAGTTAAATTTTTCTCAAAAACTAGTTCTTATAATCTGTAGGCTTTCATTAATTAAAAATATATGAGCATTCCTGTGTGAACATTTGAAAAATAAAATTTAAAAAAAAAATCTGTAAGGAATGTACCACTTGAATGTTTGTAGCAGGTGTGGAGCCCGGAATGTGAAAGTCAGACCAAGTCTGGGCACAAAGAAAACTGACTTAATTTATGTTTTAATTGCCAAAGAGAAACTCTGAAGGTGCAAGAGCATTAAAAAGGAAAAATCACTCCAGAATTATTTCAGTGATTAAAAAAGGGTAGTTGTGCCAGAGGGAAGAAATTAGCTTATGCTACAGATATGTGTTTATAATCACACATGGAGAAATGGGCTTTAGGATTTTTGTATGATACGTATACATTACATTACACTGCACACCTTTAAATTGGTAGGGCCCACCCTTTTAATAGTAAAACAGAGGTGCTTTATCATAAAGAATATGTGAGCCCTCCTAAATTGCCCATTAAAAATGCTTTCTGTGTAACAGGCGAAGGGAAGCAGGCTGCGAGCATGACAGCTTGCCAGTGGCAGAGCAGGCAACTGAAGCTGGGAGTCTTTAACTGCTGGGGAAACACGTTTTCTTTTCTCAGCCTGTTGGTGATTAAATGGTTTCTGTGAGCAACCGACTGGAAGATAAGAAACTTTGATCTTGCCAACCAGCTTGTTAGATTTTGATGCTGGCTATGCCTCTGCTTTTAAAGAGACAGAAGGAAGGAACAAACACGAGGCACAGACTCCAGTCCTTTCTTTATCCCTGATGTGCAACTGGCTGTTGATTTGAGTCTGATAAAAGTATATCTTGTGCTTAGAAAGAGGTTGGTTTCTTGCAGCCTGTTTCTGGTAGTATTAAAGCTTGATTCAAATATCCAAGTCTCTCAGGTTGATCAAGAGCAAAGTTATTGTCTTAACAGTGAAGCTTAATTAACACTTCACCCAGGTGATTTTTGTCCTAGACTTTCCCTGCCACACTTCCGCAAATCACATTTTCCAGTTTCCTTTGCAACACTGTGGAAGCAGAGAACTGGCAGCAGACTCACGTGGAGTCTCACTCCTTGATTCTGCACCGTTGACTGTAAAGATCCTATAGAAAACATTACTTTTGCTCTGAAATTTGCGTGGAGCTGCTGTCCTTGGCAGCAGGGATGAAATCTTACTAGTTATTAACATTTTGAATAAATCTGTCCTCAGACTCACAGAGTAGCTCATGAAAAGGTGCCACAAAGGTGTGTGAATTGCCTCAAACTAACCTGCTGGCCCTGCAGGGTTACGTGATCTCCTCGAGCTTGATCAAGTGCTGCACGAATGGCTCCGTGATCATTACACCCCACAGTTCTGCCTCATTTGGAGTGGAAAGGAGCACTGTGGTTCTGTTACATTATTATCAGAGCTTGTGTAATACTGGCTAAAAACCCTGGTGAGGGATGAGGGACCTGTTCTGCTCTTGAGTCCCAGAAAAAGGAGAGTCCCTGCCCCAAACACCTCACTGTCTGACTGATGGGATGCTCAGTTGATGTGTTGGCAAGAAGCAAAAGGAGAACACAGGGAGCGAGTCTAGTAGTCGCTTGGCCCCCAGATTCTGCTGGCGATTTGCCACAACTTCAGAATTGGTTTGAGGACTGTCGCCTGGGAGGGGCGTGTTGGAGGAATTGTTGGGAACAGGCATTTGATGTAAAAGGGGTAAGTATGGAAAGCTCTTGGTTGGGAGGAGGGTACAAGCACTCACTGTGCTGGAGTTTGTGGGGCGTTGTATCTGGAAGAGAAAGCGAAGGTTGTACCGTCATCAGGCTGGGGACAGTACCGAGCAGGGGGAGGCTGTGCCTTGGGACCTTTTCCTGTTTATAGGACATGGTTAGCTCCACTCTTTTCCTGTTTCCTGTGACGTATCCTGTTTGCCTGGGAATTGCCTATTCAGGGCTGTGATTCTCTGTTTGGTGCAAGGTGTTTGCAAACCAAATGTCTTTCTTTTCTGACTCCTACAGCATGTGTATGGTGTGCTTTAAAGAGCCTGAAACCCAACATTTATAACTATTGGGAAATAAAGGCTAGAGATGTCCAATGGGACCAGTTCCACCTTTGTGTGGCCAGCATGGGATATCTTTACACCTTGCCCATGTGAACTGAAGGCAGAAATCTCCCTCTTTGCCCGCTCTTGCGGTGTCACATCACCTCTGCTCTGCCCACTGTGTTCTCCGTAACCAACCACTCTGTGCCGCAATCATCTCTTCCCTTTGGCGTGGAGAGCTTGGTTCAGTTAGCTCTGTAACTTCAGCAGCCTCTGCGGTAGGGTGTTTGGCAGGTCAGGAGCTTCCTTTGCTTTCCAGATATGCCAGTTGTATTTCCAGAGTAGAGTTGAGTTATGGATTCCTTGATTCTTGTGGCAACAATGAAGTTCTCATTGCAGTGCTGGTGCAGAGCTGGTTGTCTGCACTGTGTTGGAGGAACATCAGGCTCGCTTTTATCTGTTCGTTGCAGCTCCCTCGCCAAGAGAGGACACACCTGTGCTGGTGTGGAGGATCCAAAGTGGCCCCAGCTCACAGTATTGCTGGTGAGGATTCAACTTCTTGTGAGCTCTCCTGGTTAAAGCCCTGTCAAGGTTAAAGCACTAGCTGCAGTGCTGTGGGATTTTTTACAGCAGCATGTGCAGTACCAGCAGCTCCTCTCCCGGCTTCGCACCCCCAGATGAAGATATCCATTTTGAAAATTCCAGATGAAGATATCCATGGCTGGTGAACAAGACTCTTCTAGGTCTCTCTAATTCCCTTCTCTGTGAGCTACAGGTTGAGTGAGCTCAGCATGAGGAAATGGATATTTAGATCCCCAGAGATGCTGCGTGCAGAATACAATCAGCTTAAAAACATCCAGTGATGTTCTATCAAGGAGATGAATATTATGTGGATTGAGTAGCTTCACAATGCCAGACTGTTAATTAAAACAGGGGGGCTGCGGGGATGTGAGTGACTCAGTACTGAATCCATGTCCCAGGATCATACACGGGATACCATCTGTTGTGGTGAGGAGCTGTCTTGCTGCAGCTATTAAAAATGAAAGAAATGTTTTTTTTTTTTTTTTACTGTAATCTGCTTGCCAAGATGGCAGCCGTGACATTAATGTGGCTGCAGCATCCAGTCTTGCAGCTTGGGTAATCGCTGCTGTGCTTTTTTACCTCTGTGTAATTTTAGTCGGAGACCGTGTTCTTCAATCCCTGTTAGCTGTTGTGTTACCATCTGTAAAATAGCGGCTGTGTTCAGCCTCTGAGCAGGCCTCAGGCTAGTGGGAGGTAAAAGGATCTGTGTCTACTGGAGGGAAATGGTTTTCTCCTTCCCCTCTAGATGACAGTGAAGTTCATTATTTATGCATGATCTCCAATTAGCAGCAATTGCTGCTCACTGTTATTGGTGGGAGTGGCTGTGGCAGGCAGCCAGTAGGTACAGGCAATTATACATGCGGTTGTGGTACGTGGAAGTGTAAGGATGTTTTGTGTATTACATAGATTGGGTTTCCAAATACTTGGCTCTTTTTGGGGAGTGTTACTAGAGATGAGATTTGCAAAATGGCTTTGCTTCCATTTAAGCATTTCATGCCCAGGTTACAAAGGGCACAGTGCCGTCACGTACTCGGGAAGCTGAAAGTCAGGCTGTAAACACTTGGCTGTTCCTACAGATCTCTTCTGAGGAGCTGCGGTCTTGAGCTTCTCAAAAAAGTTGCCCTTCCCTTGGAAATGGGTTTGATGGCAGCTTGCTTTGATGGTCAGGTCATACAATGTTGAGTATTTCAGCACTGGAGCAGAGTTTAAGAAGATGCCTAAACACGAGTGGGGTTTTTTTGGTTGTTGTTTTGTTTTTAAAGAAGTCACTTGGCCTGATTCATCGTGTGGCTGGAAGGACCAGGACAAGCAATAGGCAGCCTCTGGAGCCTTAAGGCAGAGCTGCAGGGCAGTAACCTGCTATACCAGTTTGGGGGCCAGCTGCCTGCCTGCCCCTCTCATTTTTTGGCCTTTGGGTGGTGGTGACGTATCACCTGCTGGAAGACTGTGGCTGTTAATTCAGGAGGTGATAGCAGAGGGGGAAATTGAGCACTTCTTAATGCCAGAACTGTGAATGAGCTCTTTTCCCTGGAGTCATGCCTTGGCTGCATTTAGTTAAGAGCGTAGAGCTGGGCAAGTTTTCTGCCTACTGCAGCAGAGGTGGGAGAGGGCAGGAATTATTTAAGTTAAACACAAGTTCATATTTTTGCCCCTTTCCCATCTGATCTGGCAGACTTGCCCACAGTGCTGATTATCACAGTGAGAGCTGTTGTTCTGTTGTTTGCTTTAGAGCCACTGCACATTGTGGGCAGGAGGCTCCCTCTTGCCCCAAGCTGAGGGTGCTGAGCATGGTGGAAATTCTTCTGGAAAAGCTTCCATTTTCCTCTTCTGACTGAAGTTGTGGATTTGTCTCTTTTACAATGCTCGGCATAAATACATGTATTTATCGCAGCCCTGTAGCCAGGACCCTTGGGCTGGATGAGCACTCCCAGCCTTGTTTGGGCAATACCTATCAGCACTTAGACGGGAAGAGCTGTGCTCAGTTTTAGGCTGTCTGAAAAGTTCAGTCTTTCCTGATTGTTCAGAGCTCCCAGCCTTTAGATGCCTGAGATGCTGAGTAATGGAGATGCCTTCTCGTTCAGCAAACAGTGCTGGCATTTTCACCTTCTAGGGAGGGGCAGGTTGTCGCCAGGCTTCCACAGGGTTGGAGGCACCCCTGGCTCCGTGTGTCTACTTCACCTTGAATGACCTGGCTCTGCAAAGCCATAAAGGGCAAAACAAGGTCCAGCCTGCTTTGTTTCAGTCACATATAACCTGATGCCCAGGTTGGCATCATTGTTGTTTTGATTTCCAGGTTGATGACGTGCTGTCAGGAAGAAGTTGGGGAGGGGAAATAACATCAGGATCCTGCAGCCTGTTGTACAGAGCTGTCTTTCCAGTTGCAGTCTGGCAAACACACCATCCTTGTGGTGAGCATCCCTAGCACTAGGGTTTCAAGATGGGCTCAAGGAGAAATCTTCTCCTCTCACCGTAAAAAGGGGACAACAGTGCTGGTTAAAGAGGGGGCTGTCTGCACCTGCAGAACCAGAAGAGGTGATTGGGAGAGGTACGTTCCCAGGCATGGAAAGTGAGCTTCTCAGACCATAGGTCTGAAATGGATTGCTTTTTTTGGTATCAGTCTCTTCCTTCCATCTTCCTCTTTGAATTGCATGCTTAGTGCTTTTTAAGAACAGAGCCTTGGCAGCAACCAGCTGCATTGAGTCCAGTTCCCCATAAATATTTGATTCAAAAAGATCAATTCTGTAGCATCTGTAAGTGCTTTGGGGTGGGTCTCTCGATTCTGTGGATCTGTTCATGCCCTGATGTGAGATGTCCCTGATTGCTTCCTAGAGACTTTGGTTACAATAAAAGCAATTCCAGTGCATACTCAGGGCATCCTTGGCTTGCTCTGAAGGTGACAGAGTGCATGACAGCAGCCTGGCCCACACACATCAGTAAATACCTTATAATACATGCCCTAGGTTGCAGACAAGCAGGAGGCGTCAGGTATATTGTGACTCCATGGAAGTTGTGGAGAGTCTCAGTCTGATAGAGTTGGTGATATAAATGTCTTGCTGCTCACCCTGTTGCTGAGGGAATGCTCTGTTTGGGAGATGAAATTGGTCAAAGCCCTGGTAACAAAGAGGCTGAGGTGCAAAACTGGTTCCAGTATGTTTTACTGAACGTCTGTGTCTTATCCCTTCCTTAAGCCAGGCATATTCACTGATGTTTGGACCTCATGGATTAGTAGTTCTGTATCTGTAACCGTGTTTTTCTCCACAGCCTGTGGAGGCAACGGATGATGCCTTCTGGGACCAGTTCTGGGCAGACACAGCCACTTCAGTGCAGGATGTCTTTGCCCTTGTACCAGCTGCAGAGATCCGAGCAGTGAGAGAAGAATCGCCTTCAAACTTGGCGACTTTGTGTTACAAGGTAAGATTGGTGCTCTCTTCTTCCTTGGGGCTGTGCTAATAGGGGAGTGTCCCTGGATCAATAGTCCTCCCAAGGGGAGACAGGTACTGTACTATTTCCCTGTACCACACGATGTGTTTGCTTGTTCCTTTCTCCTGATAATAACTCAGCCCATCCCCTCTTGGTTTAGCACTGACCACAGCTGGCATTTGCTCATTTTGGGGCGTTTTTAACTCTTGTTCCCTTCCTGTTTTTCAACCTGCCCGCTTGAGTCTTGCTTGATCTGTAAATTTCTTCCTGCTTAGGTGACTTTGTACCAAGGCTGCATGTTTGTGGTGAGGCTGAAACACTCGATTCCCTGACTGCATCTAATTGCTCCTCACCATGAATCAGTCTGTCTTCAAGCTCATGAATCCCAGAGAGATTTGGCGTTTTTCCACTGTAAAAGTGCCTGGATAAAGTTTTAAGGGAGATCTTACGACTTTTCTTTCTTCTTCTGTGACATCAGAACATCCCTGATGCTGCTTCTGGTGTTGGCATGGCCTTATATGCAACACAAGGGACACTGATTCATGTTTCCTACCCTACCAGGTTTGGCAAAATGTCAAGCTGGTGAGCAACACCTGATGCTGCTCAGGGAACAGCCCAGTAGCCTGGGAGAGTGCAGGTGTTAATAATGCTCCTGATTTGAGCCATGCAAAGAGTAGCCTTGAATTTGTAGTGTTGGAAACATTTGGAATGGCATTTTCCTGGTTTTAAATGGTCGTTGCCATCCATTTTCCTTCCTGCTCTACAAAATGTGAATGAGACTGAATCATGTTGAAGGTACTTCTGACTGGGAATTGTGCTTCAGACAGATGCCTGTAGTGGATACTTGAAAGGATACAGAAATGAGAAAAAATCGAATAGTTCTTCTGTAGTGTTGTCTCCTGGTAATCCACAGCTTGGGAATCGAGAAGGGCTGAGGAGACCTGTACTGACCATGTAACCTCTTTGTGTCCTTTTTCATCCAAAATCAAGACTCAAAATATGGGCTGTTTTCTCTATTAAAACAGATGTGTTTGGGAGATCTAGTCATTGCAGGGCTGTTTATCCAAGACCCCTAGACCTTGGGATATCAGGGTCAGAGGAGCCCGCAGACTCCTGCAGTACTTCAGCCAGGTTGAGGGCCCTGACCTGTCAGCTGCGGTGTGCCACTGGACTTAGCAGTGCTGTGTGTTTGTGGAGAGCAGAACAGCATGACTGAAATGTCATTTGCAGTCATGGCTGGAGACTCAGACTGTACAGAGTCATTAAATATGCCTGAAAAAAATTGTTAGGCTCAGTCATAGAGTAGTGTGTGGCCAGAGACTACACAAACAGCATTTAAATACCCATTAAAGCAATGACGCTGGCTGGCAGAGTCAGTGACCCAGACAGATTGCTATGAAAATAAGCAGGGACACATGACCTCATGAATTAAAAAGCAGCAGGGTGATTCCTTGGTAAATGTTTTCTCTTTCATTTCCCCTCTGTTTCCCCTTGGGGTTGGGAAGTAAGAGCAAATGGGTGCAGCTGCTGGGGTAAGGAGCTGCCCTTTTCTGTCTGTGGGTAAAACCTCCTTGCTGCCTGCTGTGGCTGTGGTTGCTGCCTGGCAAGACCCACATCCTAGTGTGAAAAACCCAATGTGACTGTTTTGGTGGTGGTTGGGTAGTCTGCAGAGATTCAGCCCAGAAGCTCTTTCTAGAACAGCAGTCCTATTCCCGGGGTGAGTGGGGGAAACCTGGGATACTACCCTCCTCTGCAGCAGGACCTTGACAGATTCTGCTGGAGGCTGCATCTGTACATTAATAACCACAGGCAGCAGCTTAGCTTCCACCTCCCAAGTCAGGAGAGGTTCCTGCTGTAATCACAACAGCACATGCAGATCTGTCAGACTTTGCCAGCGCCTCACAGCACTCAGCACAGTGCTGCTGCCTTGGTTCTGCCTGCGTCTTGTGTACCTGATGTGGCTGATTGATCTGATCTGCTCTTTGCAGTGTGTGGTGTCATGGAGCAGAGCTGGAAGGAGCCTTCTGGTGCTGCCTGTCTCACGTGGCACAACGTGTGCTGCATGGATTAGCCCTGGGCTCTGAGGTCTCTTGCAGTGGGACAGCAGAAATTCAAGGAGGTCTGTTTAAGACCATTAACCCTATTTCTGCAGTGTTTCAAACAGCAACAGTGCCTGTAGCATTGAGCTCAGAGAATACGGGCTCCAGAAGCTGGGTATAACTATGTGAAGGTGTCACCAGCAGGATGGACCTCTCCAACTGTTGCTAACTTGTGTCCAGGCTAATGCTACCTTCTTTGGTTTTGTTTCCTTCAGGCTGTGGAAAAGCTGGTGCAGGGAGCAGAGAGTGGCTGCCACACGGAGAAGGAAAGGCAAATTGTCTTGAACTGCTGCCGGCTTCTCACCCGTATCCTGCCTTACATCTTTGAGGACCCAGACTGGAGAGGTTTCTTCTGGTCAACTGTCCCTGGGGCTGGCCGAGGAGGGGTCTGTCTCTTGGCACTTGTTCTTCTTTCTGGAGGGTGAAGGGGAGGCTGCAGCAAGGAGACCCTATATACTCTTGGGGGCAACTTTATTCCAGTTATTTCTATTTGGTCAGAAATTAGGGGGCACCTTCTAGGTTCTTCCTTTAATTCTTGCTGCCTCTTCTTCTCACCCTCAGCTGCTTTGTTTAGCACAGGTTGATTGATCATCTCAATATTTCACTTGGGTGTGTAGCTGTAGGAGAGAGCTGGCGTGTGAGGGAAGACTTCTCTAGTGTAACTGAAGGTGTGAATTGAAATGAACGTGAGAGCGGTACCAGAGGCTGTGTGACTTTCCTAAACTGAAATGACCTTATTCCATTGACTAAAGTTGATTTAAGTTTCAAGTCAAACTAAAACAGGGCTTCATTTCCACTGATGTTGAAATGTTGCATTTAAAGCAAATGACGCTGAGAGCTTCTCTGGCACCATGACTCAATACACTGCTTCTGAGCTCAGTTTTAATGGGGGCTTAGCCTCAAAGGTGAAGCCTACAACTGAGCAGAAGTGGTTAAAGAATTAGGTAGTGTTTCTGGCTCTTGCAGTGATGTGTATAACCTCAGGAGAGTCTTTGAATCTCCCTACATTTCTCTGTCTGGAGATCAGGCACAGTAGTGCTCTTCTGTGTCTCTCAGATGAACAGGGTGAAAGTGCTTTAGGATTTCCTGCAAACAGGAGAAATAGCGTTGAAAACACAGTTGAGTCAGCCAGGAATTTGCCTGCTTGCTCCCTCAGCAGCTGCCTGCCTCTGTGCATAGAGAGCACTCTCCTGAGTTTCTGAATCTGCAGGTCAGCATGTCTGTGCTGAAGAGTGTGTTTTCCCCTGAACATTAAGTGCACTGCAGTGTTTTTGGGGAAGGTGATAAAGGATCTGCAGTGGCTGGTATAGTACAAACCTTGCACATTGTGCTGTCTCTGCCTGTCACCTCTAATATTCTGCCTGAGGCCACTTCAAGGGGAAATTCTGGGTGTTGGAAAGGGAAGTCTTTGCTAGCCCTGCTCTGTTATGTGATCTGTGTGATTTGGAGGGTGGTGGTTGTCCGTCCTTTCTTCACTGCAGGGGCCAGGGAGTGCTGGAGAGGCTTAACAACGGAGCAGCTTGTTTTGGGAAAGATCATACAGGGTGCCTGGTGTTTTGATCCAGCCAGAGTACTGTTACTACTGTTTTTCCATGTTGTTCAGCATCTGGAAGAGAGAATTTCTCATCCTTAAGAGTGGTGGGGTCCACCTCAAGGTGATTCCATCCAGTGGATGTGTCCTGGGTTTGGGAGCCCTCCTGCTGCATTGTGCTTCCTGAATGTTGGTGGAGCTGTTGTGGTTCCCTATGAGTTCACTAATAGTATCCACTACTTAACCATGTGCAGAAGCATCTGGAAGGCTGACTGAGCTGTCTGGTAGGGGATAACAAATAAAGCCCTAAGATGCTTGGGGTCGTGTCTAATCTAGAAGTGACAGATTTACTGTCTGAAGGCTGATTTCTCTCTGGAAACTGAAGGGGAAGATGATGATATGTCTGGACCATTAGTAAATATCTCTGTGATTGTCTTTCTGCTTCATGATACAGTGATGGATGTCAGAACTCCTGGAGCATGGGTGCTTCTGACCTGTAAGGGAGTCTGTATTGTGCACGGATCTGTTTTGTTGTGTGTCATTCATTTTGGATGTGGTGGTACCCAGGGCCTACTGGGACTTTTTTCTGGCAGCCAAGGTGATGTTAGCAAAGATCATTCTTGGAAAAGACGTCCCCTTGGACACTAACACTTGTCATGTCATCTCTGACTGGGAGCCTGAGTAAAAGCATCTCTTCTGTGCTAGCTCTAGCCATTCTCTCTGGGCCTCTCCTTGCATCCGGGATCTGTTTGACGCTAATCTTCCTGCTGTCGCTGAGACAGACGTCAGAGCTGCACAGACTATTATCTCCGTTAGCTGCCTGCTGTGATTTAAGAGCCATGTGTTGTGTGCAGACTGACAGAGGCCTGGCTGAGACAGATAAGCTTCTGCCATTCCTGCTCTCTGCCTTTCCCTCCAGCACCACTGTGTGGTGGGGAAGGCCTCCCATCTAGGATGCTCTTTGACAGGCAGAATCTGGCAAGGTTTCCTGTGGCAATGGCTGCAGAGGAGTAGTCATGCATGATTCGACTGATTGCTTTGAATGCTGGAGACCTCAAAATCCCCTCAGCTGTGACGCTTGCTCTGCCATGGCAGGCTGAGGTGGCCCCTTGTGTCATGCACACAGACTCTCCTGGTTCTATCATCAGTTCTGGGCAGTCTACACAGGACTTCAAAAAATGTTACACCTTCTTGCTCCTGGCTGGCTTCTTCCTGTTGCTGTCTCTGTGCACCATCCAAATCGCCCTCCTTCATGACCGTAAAACTCTCTTTTCTGTAAATGGTTCCCTTTCCTTTTGTCTTCAGTAAGTCAAGCATTTCCATGTGGCAAGGTCCAGTGCTTACTCTTGTGTTTCCCCAACATTTGTAGGCCTTGGCTAAGTTAAGTGTTATTAAAGAACTTGTTCCTGCTTAGTCATCACCTTCCAGGGGAGAATTTTTTACTTCTACCAGCTGGGTTTTGTGTGTTTCTACCTCTTCTTCCTTTGTAACTTCTTGCTTCCCTGCATGTTCTTGGGGAGTATATCTTCTCTTGTTGTGTTACACTAGTGTTGCTGTGTGCTCTTTGCTAACCCTAGGCTGACAATATTCTTCAATGTTTCTTGCTTTTAGGGAGATGAAGATGATGAAAATGCCCGGCCGCTGGCTGAGTCGTTGCTCCTTGCTGTGGCAGATCTCCTCTTCTGTCCTGATTTCACTGTGCAGAGCCACCGGAGGAGCACAGTGGTAAGTTGAGTCATAGATTATCTGTGTAGAGGTAGCTCAGCTGCCTGATGGTGGGTACCCTGGAAAACCCCATCAGCTTCCTGCAAACAGGAAAATAGTCACTGAGCTTGAACCAGGTCTTTAAAGAGCTTGAAATCTGTCACCTGGGGATGAAGGAGTGAGGCTGGATCAGAGCTACGTGAGTGTGTGCTAAGAGTAAGTGGGACTGTGGCTGAAAGAAGTGGATTTGCCACTTGGCATGGATTGCACAAGTGGGGGTGACAGCATTTTTTTCCTCAGACTCACTCCCTCCCTGCCATGATTTCTTCCTTGGCAGCAGCCGGCCTGGCTTTCCAGGGCTCTGGACAAGTTGAATTAAATGTTGGGATTGTAAATGCTTTATGTTCCTTGCTGTTAGCAATCTATCTGCTGCCTGCAGCTTCTGCAGTCTTTGCCTGCCTGTCTTCCCTCTCCGGATCTGGTCTGATGTGCACTTTTGGGTCTTGCAATTTAAAAGCAGAGGTGGGGGTACAACCACCGTATGCTCATGGCAGAGCAGTATACGGCCCCAGAAGTGCAGATGGTGGTGGATGCAAGAGCTGTGAGGGAATGGGCAAAGGAGACCTGGGAGTGACTCATACTCTTTTGTTGTTTGCTCTCCTATTGAAGTCATCCCTGGAATTACAGCAAGAAATCAGGGAACTGTCTACCATGCACATGTGTATCTGTTTTATCACTTACTTGCAAATGCTGAGCTCTTTGAAGACATCACCACCTGCTTTTTTAGGTCTGGACAACTGCTGTAATGATGGCTAGTAATGTGCTGTCTCCTCCTAGTGTTCCTGCTTAGTGACACATGGTAGAGCCAGGTTTGTGGATGTAATTGCATTTCTTTCCATGAAGCCTGTGCCTGGCAGGAAATATTCAAGATTTGGTTGTGGAGGGAGGTCTTGGGCACTCTAATTTCAGCAAGAGTTGTTCTGAGAAGCTTGGTGAGAAACCTGGCAGCAGGTAAGCTCTGACCTATCTGTAGGAAGTGAGTAGCAAGGCAAGAAAAGCCCAGACTGGAGGAAGCTGCAGTTACCTCCATGTCAGCAGTAGCTGCTGTCAACATGCTGGTTTTGTGGGAGTCGTGGTTGGGGCAGTAAGTGCATCTTGGTTGCCCTCAAACCCTGCTGTCCTGAGGTCAGTGCCTTTGTGGGAGGGAGGAAGGGAGGGAGGTTATGCAGTGGGAACCCAGAGCAATTAACAACAGTCGTCTGATCTGCTTTACCCAAGTACAGAGAGGAGAAAGGCAGGCTGTAGGATTTGCTTAATTAAACCCCAGAAAAGAGACAGCCAAAGCGTGCCAAGTGCACTTGGTGCAAACTTATTCATCTGGGCCCTTGCTCCTGGTCACTCCTGGAGGGTCGGCAGGTGGTTTTCAGTGGCTGCTTGTCTCTGTACAGCTACTTCAGCCCTGACCTGACTGACTGTGACAAAGAAAGGCAAATTGCTGCAGTTCATCTCCTAAGGTTGCAAAGCAAGAGTTTGGGAGTCATGCCAGCAGCTGTCAAGGGACTGGGAGGGTTCTCACTAGAAAAAATAACATATTTGTAGTCACCTCCTTGCTTTACCCTCTGAAAAGCAAGTCACATCCATATCTGCTTTTATTATAAATGAGAGTTAATTTGCTGCCCCTGCCTTCCGAGTGCATCTGTTCCAAGTCATCATTATGTGGGTAAACTCAACATGATGAGTTCTGGGACAGGGTTGAGGTGTTGAGCAGGACTGAACCCCTATGTGGTGCTCTTGGTCTGCAAAGGAAGAGCCCTGAGCTGGGCTGTGTTTCATGAGATGTGGAAGAAAAGAAAGGAGATGGTGATGCATTCAGTAATGAGAACATTCTCTCTGTATTTTGGCATTGGTTGACCCTTCCCAGTGGAGGTGGCTAGCATCGCTCCTTAGCGTGCTTGAGGAAGGCCCTCATTCTGCACAGTGCTCAGTACCTGTTGAAGATGAGAGACCCTCTGTTGGGGTGCTCCCTGGTTGGGGCTGGTATGTACAGTCTGAGTGTTTAGATGCTTCTCTGATGGTTTCTTTGCTATCTAAAGAAAGAGTGAGGATGGTGAGGCCCTGGAACAGGTTGCCCAGAGAAGCTGTGGATGCTCTGTCCCTGGAATTGTTCAAGACCAGGCTGGATGGGGTTTGAGCAACCTGGTCTAGTGGGAGGTGTCCCTGCCCAGGGCAGGGGGGTTGGAACTTGTTGATCTTTAAGGTCCCTTCCAACTCTGACCATTCTGTGATTCTGTGAAAGTGGCTGAGGGTACCACTAGCGCTGTCAACTTGCTCTTGCCTTCTCTGGTCTAACTTCTTATTTCTCCCTACAGGACACAGCAGAAGATATCCACTCCATTGACAGCTGTGAGTACATCTGGGAGGCAGGAGTGGGCTTTGCTCATTCTCCGCAGCCTAACTACATCCATGACTTGAATAGGTAAGAGGGTCTGCACGGGTGGAATGGAAAGAAATTTGGCTCAGTAGAGAGGAATCTGGGGAAGATGGGTTCTCCTTGCCTCCTCAGGTGTCTGTAATTCCCAACAGACTCTAGTATGATATGAGAGTCAGATTGTCTGCAGCAGAAACTGGCAAAACATTGCTGCTTTGAAAATGCGGAGTCTCTGTACTGTACTTCTTTTCATAAGGCAGTAATTCTGCTAAACTTTGTGCCGGTGACAGCATTGTTGCTTATGAAATGAAATGGGCTTAGGTCTCTGTAGGGAGGACTTTCCAGGTGGGACTTGAGCCTTCCTTGCATGTTGCTGTGGTAAATGATTGTGCCTCCTGTGACAGTCCCTGCTCCTGAATGGCTTCAGGCCTTGGCTGGTTCTTCCTATTTTTCAGGACAGAGCTGCTTAAGCTGCTGCTGACCTGTTTCTCTGAGGCCATGTATCTGCCTCCCTCCTCGGACAGCAGCAACACCAACCCCTGGGTGCAGTTCTTCTGCTCTACAGAGAACAGGTGAGGGTGAAAGGTGGGGGATTGGGTGCCAGGGGAGAAATACCTTCAGATCTCTCCATGGAGTGTGTTGATAGTGGGAGACCGTAGGACTTGCTGCCTCCAACCTCTGAGGGCTGTTGTTCTTTCTCTTTGTCCCTGTCGGATGTATGCCCTGTTAGCGTCTGTGCTTAGGGAGAATTGTTCCTCAGCAGCAAAAGCAGAGACTGAGTATGGTGCCCACTGGAGTTTGATGCAGGACTGATCCATGTCCTGTAGGAAATGGTAGATCCTGTTCCCTGGTGGGGATGGTGGCGTGGCACTGCAGCGCACGGTTTGTGGTGTTGGTGGCAGGTGAATGCTGCCCTCTAGTGACATTCTCTCTTCTGGGACTCTTAGCTCCTCAGGTGACAGTTCCTCATCTGAGGGAGCACAGTCCTGTCTGAAGGCAGACAGTTTTGTCTTTCCAGTCTAGAGAGCTTTGAGGTCCTGTTCCCTTTTTCATGTTGCTGCACCAGGTTCCACTGGGAGGCCACATGGCCTCATTGACCTCCCTTTCCCTCTCAGCTGTAGTCTAGGAGACCAGCTGGGAACTGGGGTGTCAGCTCTCATCTCTGGGCTGCTTAGTCATGGGCTGCTGTCCTAGGTCAGAGAACATGCTAGTGTGTTGTCTTGACCCCATACTCTTGGGGTCCCTCTCCAAGGCAGCACCTTTGGCTTCCTACTTCTGCCTTCTGAGAATGCTTTCTCCTCGCCAGACATGCTCTCCCGCTCTTCACTTCACTCCTGAACGTCGTCTGTGCCTACGACCCAGTGGGTTATGGGATTCCATATAATCACCTGCTTTTCTCTGACTACCGTGAGCCCCTGGTGGAGGAGGCAGCCCAGGTGCTGATTGTCACTTTGGACTATGACAGCTCTACCAGTTCAAGTCCTACCGTGGATGGCACGACCACTGGCACAGCCATGGATGATGTGGATGTGAGTGATGCTGGGATCTTTATTAGCTGCTCTCCTGAACTCCCTTGTGGTCCTCTTACAGCAGTGTGCGTTGAGTGTTGACCTGTAGGGCCCAGCACCACTCTTCTCCTTGTAGTCTGCTATCTCTGGCCCAGTCCTGCTTCTTTTTTGTAGGCTGTTAAACAGCTGTAGATAACTAAATCACTAGGTTTTGGTCACAGACTTGAATCAGGAGCATGTAAGTGAAAAGGCCCTGACTTTACTGTTTGCTGAGATTTTCTGTCTTCTAGCATTTAAAGCTGGATCATTCAGAGAAGTCTGAAATGAGAGGCATTAGTCCCCAGAGCCAGTGATTATGCTTTAACTTCCTGAGTAAACCTTATTACCAGTAAGAAATTCACTCCTTATCTTTGAATGCAGCCTCCTGGACCAGACAATCTGTTCGTGAATTACCTCTCAAGAATACACCGAGAGGAGGTAACATGCTCCTATCCTGGATTATTTCCTGTCTGATTTCATGTTGATTGCATTAGCTCTGGGCCCACCACAGTCTCTTTCCTGGTTTGTTGGCAGGATTTCCAGTTCATCCTGAAAGGAGTGGCCCGCTTGTTATCAAACCCGCTGGTCCAGACCTACCTGCCAAACTCTGCCAAGAAGATCCAATTCCATCAGGAACTCCTTGTCCTCTTCTGGAAACTCTGTGATTTCAACAAGGTGTGGATCTGCTTCTTGTTGAGCTTTGCCACACTTTGCCCGTTGCCCAGAGCCTGGTGTGGCTCTGACCGGACTGAGGCCTGGTGAAGAGCTGTGGGCTGATAGTTAGCTGGGTGGGTTGCAGGGGTCTGACTCCAAGGAGAGCTTGTGAGAGAGGTTGCAGCTCCTGAAGGTCAGTGCTTGAGGTAAATGCAGGAGCAGATGTTACAATAACTCTACAGGTAATACTGGAATTGAAGAGCTGGTGCATACACCAGCATTTCTGACATGCTTGAGAGACTAATTAGCTTGAGGCTATCTGGCCTGAGTCCTGCAGATAGTGCAGAAAACAAAATATGCTTGTGGTTGTCTGAAATCCTCCTCTTTCTTCCAGAAATTCCTCTTCTTTGTGCTGAAGAGCAGTGATGTTCTGGACATCCTTGTCCCAATCCTGTATTTTCTCAATGATGCCAGAGCAGACCAGTGTAAGTTGCTTATTTTCAATATTGGGGTGATCTGTGCTAGACAGTTGAGCTAGAGTGTTTTAGAAATGCTTCCTGCCTACTGCTGAGATGCAATGGCATCTCCAGTGTGTGTTCCTGGCCTTCTGCAGGCATGGAGTAGAATGGTTCAGTTAGCTGGGTGTTAATGTTTGTAACAGACTAGAAGCAGGACACGGTCTATATCGTAACACAGGGAAGGGAGATCCTTAGCATGTGTTGTCATTTTGAGTCCGTATGTCAAAAACTGTGTCCCTGATCCCATGAAGAGGGAGAAATGAACAATCTACTTGTGCCTTGGGTGTAAATCGGGCATGACTCCATCACTGGGTAGCGGAAAGAAGTAGTCAGATCTTTCCTACTATGGTATTGGGTTTGCATCAAGTGTGTAATAAAAGCATGATCTCTCCAAGACTTAACATTGTAGTGGCCCCATATGCTTGGGCAGGACAACAGTGCTGGCAATGGAGGGAACTTTCTGTGGGATGTCAGGATGGTCTGATTTGCACAATTTTGCTTTCAGTCCCATAGTGTTTCTCTGCTCTCCTCGCTGCCCTGCCATCTTTAGGAATGGAAGATCATCACACATCGCTGGCCTCACTAATGTGTGGGGTTTTGTTTTTTTTTCTCTGCAGCGCGAGTGGGCTTGATGCACATTGGGGTCTTTATCCTCCTGCTTCTCAGTGGGGAGCGTAACTTTGGGGTTCGACTGAACAAGCCGTATTCTGTACGAGTGCCTATGGACATCCCTGTCTTCACAGGGACACATGCTGATCTGCTCATCATAGTGAGTATAAATCCAGCAATTCTTTTCTGTCCTTGCTAACTCCTGTTTCTTACCTCCACAAGTAATTACCCTCCTTCCTCCTTCAATATACTTGTCCTTCCTAGACTGACAACTCACCAATTAGCTAGAAGGTGTGGGATTCATCCATGCACTGGTGGGATATGCATGCTGTTAAGCTGAGGTGATGTGTCTGACAGGGTGCATATGCAGAAGATGCAATTCTGTCTGCATAAGATGAGTCCAAGGAACAGGATCTCAGATGGCACTGGGTGGATGTCTACTGGCATGAGTGGGATGGGTGTGTGGTCTCTACCAGACTTGATTGCAGGTGGGGAAGGCAGGAGATCCAGCTGCATTGCTGGCTCTGTCCTAAGTAACCCAAGTTGTGTGGAGTGTGTCTGTCAGAACGGGAACATCGGTGATACAAAGCTCAACCCCACAGTTTTGGGTTGCTGCAAGATTTTGTTCATCGTTCTGTCTTTAGTGCCGAGGGCCACAATACTGCCTACAGACAGCTGTGTGTTTTCCAGTACCAGCCTTAGGTGGCACCCTCCTGTCATGTTAGTGCTTGTTTGCCAGAGAAGAATCTCTCAGCAGCTCCTGATAAACCTCCAAGAGAAGATTCCGATCAGAAGGAATAAGAGGAAGTGTGCCCACCAGAACTGTTCTTGACACTATGTGTTCTCCTGTTACATTCCATTAATCTTAAATCATGTCTGTATTTTCATTATGCTGTAGATCTTCTCCACAGGTATGCTAGCTAGAGGTGGGTTGGCCAAGACTGGGAGTGACTGAACTAGTTGCAAGGCAGTTGAATCTTTCCATGTTTGAGGGTATTCAGGGCATGCTCTAAGTGGCTGAGATTGTTGGGTTGGGTGATTTGTTTTACGGGGTTTTTTAGGGGGTGGTGTTGATTTTTTTTTTTTTTTTTGGGTGTGTGTATGGTTGGTCTTGGTTATCTCAGAGGTCCCTTCCAACCATAAGGATTCTGTGATTCTGTGGTATATTTAAGAAAAATAGGACAAACATTTGAGTTAGAAGATTGCACTAAAATCAAACGGGAAATGATTAGTTCTGTGGCATTTCAAGCAGCTGTCACTAGGGTTCAGAGTCAAAATCCATTGGAGGTGAAGATGGTTCTTACTTCCTGGTAGTTTATTACTGTCTCTGTCTGCCTGTGCATTTTGGAACAGCTCGGTCAGTTTCTGTTTGCGGTGTTGTTAGAGCCCTAATCATGTCCCCAAAGAATTCCTTGTAAATGAAAGCTTGTACTCCTGGAGCGCAAGTCTGCAGTGAGAGCAGCCTTCCCCACCTGTGTAATTGTGGAGTGTGCAGGGCCCTGCCTTGGAAGGAATGGTGTCAGGAAGCGATTAGTGTGGGGGTGGCACTGGTTTTGGTTGAGAGGGTGCTTTCAGTAAGGTTCTGCCTTGCTCAAGAGCCTCCTTCCTCACCATAGGTCTTTCACAAGATCATAACCAGCGGGCATCAGCGGCTGCAGCCTCTCTTCGACTGCCTGCTCACCATCGTTGTGAACGGTAAGCGCTGTGTGTGGTGTGAAACCACAACCCACGCAGGGGACAGCTCTTGCTCCCCTCTACCTGTGCCCCTTAACACTGAGCTGTGTCAGCGACTGCTGCTGGAAACTGAGCCTTTCTAGTCTGTGCTGGAGGTGGCAGCTGCAGATCAGATCTGCCGGCAGGGTTATTGCCTGGGCTCAGGTGGGGCAGCAGAGTCTGCAGCTTCTCCAGGGTGGCAGAGGGGCATTTGCCAGAAGGCCTTGTAAGGAAATTGACAGTGCTGTCCTTCTCCAGCAGGGAGTGCCACCTCTCTGTGATGACAGTGGTTTCCACTAGGCTTAGTGAGTGTCCAGGTGGCTCCAGTTGAATAAGCTTTTTAGGATGCGCACCAGGGATCATATCACTAGTGTATAAAACTACACAAGACTCCCTAAAAGCAGAAATGCCTACTTTTACTAGGCAATATCTCTGTTTAACTTTTTATTTTTGTTTCTGTGGAACCCTGTTGGCTCTGCTTTCCTAGAAGTGCAGGGAGGTAAGAGTATTTTTAGAGGTGTATTTGCATGAATAAATATTTTGGCCTGGAGGAGGCTGAGGGGAGACCTTATCACTCTCTACAACTACCTGAAAGGAGGTTGTAGAGAGACGGTGGTTGGCGTCTTCTCCCAGGTCACAGGTGATAGGACAAGAAGAAACGGCCTCAAGTTGCCCCAAGGGAGGTTCAGATTGGATATTAGGAAATTTTTTTTACACTGAAAGGGTTATTGAACACTGGAACGGGCTGTCCAGGGAAGTAGTTGAGGCACCATCTCTGGAGGTATTTAAAAGATGGGTTGATATAGTGCTTAGTGACATGGTTTGGTGATGATTTTTTATCAGAGTTAGGTTGGTATTTGGACTAGATGATCTTAAAGGTCCCTTCCCTTCTAACCTAGACACTTCTATGATTCTATAAATACACCTTGGTTCTTTCTCCAGTTTTCATTTGTTTGCTTTCTACAGTGTCTCCGTACCTGAAGTCTCTCTCCATGGTGGCTGCTAACAAGTTACTACATCTCCTGGAGGCTTTTTCCACCACTTGGTTCCTGTTCTCTGCTGTCCAGAACCACCATCTTGTTTTCTTCTTGCTGGAAGTTTTCAACAACATCATTCAGTACCAGTTTGATGGTAAGAGACTGCTGTATTTAGTGGGTTTGCACTAGTTTAGTCCAAGAGAACATGAGATAGAAGTTCACAGAAAGTCCAATGAGACGAGAGAGGGGTAGAAGTGTGGAAACCAATTACGTGGAGACTTGCCTAGGACTAGGAAGTTGGGTTAGTAGGTAATCAGTGTTGAATCCTGAGCTATATTGGGAGAACTCTTAAGGTCTTCTTTCTCTGCTCTTTTTGTTGCTGTGATTCCCAGGGAACTCAAACTTGGTCTATGCTGTTATCCGCAAGCGGAATGTGTTTCACCAGCTGGCCAACTTGCCCACGGATTCCCAGTCCATCCAGAAAGGTCTGCAGCGCAAGAAGAAAACTCCTGAGCCTATTTCTCGCACCAACTCCCAGGATGGGGTCTCCATGGAAGGATCACGTCCTGCTGCCCCTGCTGAACCAGGGACGCTGAAGACAAGTTTGGTGGCTACTCCAGGTCAGCTTTAGTTTTAACAGGAGAGAGGTTTGTTTTCTCTGTGAGGTACGGCGTGGACTCACCCTTTCACTGGGCGTGGGAGAGATTGAGAGTTTACATCTGTGAATAACTTACTGCCTCTCAGTTTCAGATCAGTTTGCCCAAGCTGATCACAAACAAGTCAAAGTAAACTGCCTTTAGTTTCTTTCCTCTCATTGTCCACATGGCCATTTGTCCTAATCTTGATCTCTTGGCTCAGTTTAATTATAGCCATGTGAACCTGTGTTCCTCTTGCATTCAGGGAGCATTTTCCTAGAGACAGACAAACTCCTCTGGAGTGATGAGATCAAGGTTAGATCGTGCTTCTCCTGTGGAAAGCAGAACGTTTCAGATGCTGGCAGATACGGGTCTGTGCATGGTAGGGCAGTGGAGAAACTCCTGGTTTTAAGCATATTTAATTCACTTGTGTTTCTGAGCTTTTTCTCTTTCAAACACAGGAATTGACAAGCTCACAGAGAAGTCACAGGTGTCAGAGGATGGGACCATGCGTTCGCTGGAGCCAGAGTCTTCACAGCCTTCACCAGAGGGTAACCCACCCTCAGCTGTGAGCGATGGGGAGCCCTGGAGCGGGGTAAGGCCAGCCCTTCTGGTGTGTAGGGAAGCTCTAGGGTTTTGTGTGAAATGAACTAAAACTGGGGACTTTAGGAGAGGTCTGGTTGGCCCTCTGAAGAAAGGCAATATGCACACGCATGCTGTGCTGGGAAACTCCACGGTACTGTTGCATCATCTTGGGTGTTTCGTGTTTGTGCTAGTGACACGAGCTAGGACACTAGAGGAGTGAGCTTTCTCCACCTTGAAAGCTACTGATAGAGCAGCAAGTACGTAGTTTCAAAAGGATGTATTCCTCGTCCAGAGGCTTTCAGCTCAGGTTCTGGCTGCTGTTTCTTTCTCCTCTCCTTCCTTTCTGTGATGGAGAGCTCTACCAGAATCTTCTGGCTGGCTGGTGGTGTGAAAAATGTTTTCCCATAAGGGCAAGCCTGGGCCCTTTGTCTTTGCCAGTTCATCTTGACAAGAATTGGCTGAGATGCTGGCCTGAGAGTGGTGGCTGCTTGGCCATGCAGGTGAGACAAAGGCCTTGCACTCTGCGAATCAAGGCTGTGCTGGCCTCCCAGGCTCTGGTGGCAATGTCAGCCTCCTGGCATTTGCTGGTTTTCCCCATCAAAAGCTGTAAAACAGCTATTTCCAAATTCGGTGGATCAGTGGTCTTTTATTGCTCTCTAACTCCTCGGTCCGTATCCTTTCCTCACCTGTCTTGTAGGAAGTGTGTTACGAGGGCTGTTCTGCCCGTTCTCTCCCTTCAGCAAGGCCACATTTGCACACCCAGCGCTGCTTCGTGCTCTGCCTGAGCATTTACTGTCCACTGAGCCATTTCATTGCAGTGAGAACGTTGCATCCATTTGCACAGGGAGGTGTGGCTGCCCTGCAGTAAAAGGCGTAACATTCTCAGCTTTTCCTCTTAGTTTTCTCTGAAATGGCCAAATTAACAAATCAGCTCTTGCCAGGTGTGGAGGTGATGGGCAGGACGTGATCAGTTGGTATGAGATGCTGCATTTTATCATGGGCTGCCATGGACTGCGGTGGTGCTACAAGAATCTTTCAGTCTGTTTAGCTCTTGATGTACTTTTGGCTGAGACAGTACTGCAGAATTGGGGTGCAAATGGGGGATGTTTGCAAAGACTTTGCAATCTAGTGGGGCAGGCTGAAGACTCCCATGTTCTACCTCTTTGTCCTGAGCCACTTATGTGTGTGCACTTGTGGGCTTTGGTCTCAGACAGACAGATGCCCATTAGCTGCCCCGCCTGCTATTTGCATGTCAGAATGTTTGTGGGTGGGGGCCAAAAATCAGATGGGAATTGAAGGGCAGTAAAGCAGTGGGTGTGGGATATGCCGTGGGGAGAATCATGGCTATCGCATGGCACTTCAGGTAGCACACACCTGTCTCCGGGGATTGTGGAGTTTCAGACTGTTTGACCAACATCATCTGTCTGTGCTACAACCTGATTCCAACCATCTGAGTTAAGACAAATGAATAAGAGGTACTGGATAAATTTTAGGGTACCCACCCTTATGACTGCTTGAATTTCCTTCCTTTATCTCTTGTAATATTCTCCTGTTATCAGTCATAACCATTTCAGAAATGTTTTGGAAAATGTTCAACAGCCTTCACATTTCACTGTGATTCTATCGTACCTTTCCTAAATGCGTCAGCTGGTTGTCAGCGTTTGGATGGCAGCTGTGAAGGGGCAAGGGCTGTGAGAGAGCAGGGAGAAAAGAGGAAGCAGGTGGGGTCATATGAAGGAAATTAGAGTTTTTTATGCTTTTATGAGTTTTATTTTTAGAAACTTGATGGGGACACTGCACTGAAGATGAACAGGCTGAACGATAAGGTTGTAGCTGCAAACATTGTGAAATAATATTGCGGTTTAGCCTTTGAATAAATTGGAAGGAACAGAATTCCCAAATATCCAAGGACCAGTTCTTTCCTGGCCTTCCCTGGGACCGGATGAGGCACATGCTCAGCAGGATGTCTTCAGCACACAATTAAATATGTCCCCATGCGTGTGGAGGTGCAGGATGGCTGTTGGAAGGAACTGCTGTTCTCATTTGTTTCATAAAAACGTCAGCTCCAGGCTGTAGTAATGAATGATCAGGCTGCCTTGCAAAAGCAAAGAAACCTCTCTCTTTTTATGTTGTGCAGAGATTGATAGTGATTCTAAAGGGTTATTTCCTTCCTTCCCACTGTGAATATTCTGAGGTTTCCTTGGTAGACGTGGGAACTGAGGGTGACAGTAATGTCTTCAGTACAGAGAATTTAGAACAGGGTGATGGTGAGAAAAACGAGAGGATTCAATCTTGGACTTTTGACTAGAGCTTTCCTAAAAGTGACTAGTGATGGTGTTTGTGTCTGGGGGTATGAGTGTATGGTTCCTTAAGAGGCAGGTGTTTAGATGGGAGCTGCTCACAGCGCACCCTTGGGAAAATGCTGCTTAAGGTATTCCAGGACGGGCACCAAAATCACAGAGATACTCAGTAGACAGTTTTGAAAAGTCGTGGCCTTTACATGTTTAATCTGTGTGCTAGAAGAAAGAAGACGTGCCTGAACAGTTTTTTGTCAGTCCCATTTCAACTCTCCCACTGTGGATTGTTCCAGCCCAGCAGAGCCTCAACGGTGGTGACTGCAGTTGCGGCCTTGCCACAGGGTCCTACAACTTAACACCGTCAAAGCAGTTTCAGTGAATAAAGATCTGGTGGGTTTGATCTGTTCTAGGGACAGACTGAGATGTTTTTTCCTAGCTGGGGGAAAGTCAGCAGAAAATGAGTTCTATTTCTTGCTCTTGTTTAGTTGTGTTGTTTTTTAAAAATAATGTTTGTTGTTAGGAAGCGTCGCATCCCCGACGAGATCGAAGGCGCATCTCTAGCGCATCCTCCATTGGACAGTGGAACCCAACTCCTGACTGGGTAAGGGAATCTGGACAGGGGAAATAAATAATGAGGGAAAGGGTTGTGGCCAGAGTGCCTGCCTTCCCACCCCCTGAACCCCTGCAAAGCAGAGACTCTTTCAGAGCAGGATTTCCCCAAGGGGAATGTCTTTGACATGTGATCAAAGCTCTAGAAGTTACTACCACCTGCAAAGAAGTATTTTGTTTTACCTGTTTTAAACCAATGTCCCAGAAGTTTCTTTGAGTGGCTCCTAATTCTAGTGCTCCAGGATTTATTGTATTGCTGTTGTGCACTCAGATCATCCACTACCTTCATGGCTTTTTGGAAACCTCGTTTCTTGTAGAGATAATGGAGATAACTAGAGTAGTGCAGAACTACTGATGCAGTGCACTGATTTCCCTGTGGGCTTTCCTACTTACAGGTGATGTCTTGGAAGTCAAAGCTTCCCCTGCAGACAATCATGCGGCTCTTACAGGTGCTGGTTCCTCAGGTGGAGAAGATCTGCATTGACAAGTAAGTGCGTTTTTGGAGAGAAAGGACTGTGCAGTGTGTAAAGAACTCTGTGAGGTTGGCAGAGCTTGATGAATTTAGAGGGCATCTAGGGGAAACCTTGTAAAGTGTGATTGAAAGCATCACGGTCTCAGCAGAGGAGATGATATTTTGCTTCCCAAGCTTTTCGTTTGTCTGATCTTTTTTTTCAGTGGAGAGAGTGTCTTCTTGGAAGCCATGGTCACTGACTGTGTCTGTGTTTAGACTGAAACTTTGTGCTGCTGTTTTGGAGGGTGTCTATGGGACATGCTAAGGATGTTCCTGATCTGTCTTTTTGCAGGGGTCTCACTGATGAATCTGAGATCCTCAAGTTCCTGCAGCATGGGACACTGGTGGGGCTGCTCCCTGTCCCTCACCCCATCCTCATCCGCAAGTACCAGGCTAACTCGGGCACTGCCATGTGGTTCCGGACCTACATGTGGGGAGTTATTTATTTGAGGTAAACCAGTTGGATGCAGTCTAACATGGTCTTTTCCAAACTTTGGGGGCCTGTAGAGAGAATTGCATGCACTTGGCCAGCTCTGGATTGTCTCGTATTTACAGAATAGAAAGGTGTTGTTGCCTTGGAAAAGCCTTTTTTAAGCGTATGTGAAGGGAGTTGTTCTTCTGGGAGTGCTGCTTGTTTGGGAACTGGCAGCTTTTCTATTCTCTGCTCCTGCTTAAGTGGGATGGTGCAGAGATTTCATGCAGAGCTCTGGCTTTGCAGGTTGTTGCAGATACTGTCATCCCTTTAAAGACCCATTGTCTTGCAAGCATGCTTTCCTCTTTTGCAAAGTTGAAGGCATTCTGTGTAGCCAGCTCCTGTAATATTGGCTCTGAGATTTTAATTCCAGGTACCTGACCACAGAGAGTAAAGTGAATCTTGTCTTTCTCTCCCAGGAATGTGGATCCCCCTATCTGGTATGACACAGATGTGAAGCTGTTTGAAATTCAACGGGTCTAAGAGAGCACTTACCTCTACTAAGAGAAATACACTGGATCTAAGGACTGCTGTGTGCTGCTTCATCACAGCTGTTCCTGTGTTTCACATCCAGCTGAGAGACCAAAAGGACAATCACTTCATTTACCTCCCTGTCATTTAAAGCTTTAATTGGGACCTGCTCGGACATCCCTCCCCCCCAGCTCACTTCTCTTCCCTTGCTCTTCACCATGAACCTTGAGTGAAAGATGTCTAAGGGATTGTCCATTGTTGTGGTTGCACTAGAAATCAGACTGTTCTTAGCTCTTCTGTTTCTCCTTTGCTCCTGGATGTGGTTTGGAAACCCTGTCCTTTCCCTGATCAGAGTGAGCATTGAATGGAAAAAGACTAGGAGTAAATTGAGTGCAAGGGAGAAGCTGCTATTCCTGCGGGAGAGGGGGTTTGGAAACTGCAGTTACTTTCATGTGACTCCGTAAAGTTTCCGGGGCATCCCTTCTGGCTGCAGGTGTCTCCCTGGTGTCTCTGTTGCATATTGGTAGGGAAGCTTATGCCATCCAAATGAAAGGAGAAGTTGCTGAAGGAAAACTTTGTGTCTCAGTTTTGAATCTCTTTGCTTGTTTCCTGGAAAGCTGCTTAAGAAGTTCTGTAGTAGCTGGTGATTTGGTGTGGAGTGAGAGGTTTTTCCTTGGCTTCCAGGCCCAGCAACCTGTCCTTCATGGTAGCCTGTTGCAATGGAGTGTGTGTCACTTTGGAAAGCCCTGCTTAATCCATGTGAGCACACAGGAAAGAAGGGACTGGCTCGGTGAGAGCACAGAGAAGAGATGTGACTGTTAAACTCCCATAGTCTTTCTCCTGTTGACTGAAAGGGTGGTGTCACCTGGGTTTGAAAGGAACCATATTTTTGCCTGGGAGGCTGATGTGAAGCAGGGAGTGGAAGGGTCTTTTGCACACTACTGCCTAAGGCAGGGGATTGAGGGAGGCACTCAGGGAAGTTGTAGGAGGAATTTGGAAGTTGTAGGAGGAAAAGCATCTCCATGTCACTGGGGAGTGGGGAGTGCTGAGGCAAAGTTTGATTCTTCAGGGCGTTTTGCTAGTGACCAAGTTATTGGATCTTGAATGTATTGGGTCCCAAGCATGCAAAGTGTGGGGAGCCAGAATTCGAATTGGGGGGAGACCTGCTGTTGCTGGCTTGGTTCAGCTGCATGGGGTTGCACATTGGGAGGTGGAGACAGCCTGCAGTTTGAGTCAGATTCTTTAGACAATGAAACATGAGGGGTCATGTCATGAACTAAGGCCTTTCCCTATCCACCTAGTCCTTGGTGCTCTGGTGTTCAGGCTCTCGGGAGGATCACTGGCCAGGAGCTGTTTGTCACAGTTTAGAACCAGTGAGATTGCTCTATGGAAACTGGTCTCACACGTTTAAGTAAGGGGACAAGCATGGTGCACACTTCTGTTTCTTGTAACCCTTACTGAAGTTTTGAAGCTGGCGTGATAGCGACATGACCATCCTGTCCTAGAGAGAGTGCTGGCTTGTAGTCAGGTGGCTTCCTCCTTTGGGCACTGAAACGGGACTGGAGTCCCAGGCCAGTTGAAAGCTAAAATAAAGCCTACACGGTTTTCTGAAGGATAAGAAATATGTGAAATAAAGAGAGGTCTATTCCCTCACCTGCCCCCCATCTCCAACCCACTTTGCCACCTAGCACTACTCCCATCCTGATCCTGTCTCTGTTCAGATGTAAACAGGGTGAGGTCTCTGTTTTACTTGGAATCTCTCGTATATAAGAATGTGATTTGGTGGGGCCAGCCTCTGATTGTATGGCACTTGCACCTCACAGCTGGAATGGGGCATCCTGTGTCCCATGCGCTTGTCTCTTCCCTCTTGTGGATCTGCTGGTTCTCATGATCTCTTCCATCCTCTCTCTTCTGCTTTGTTTCTTTGTGAATTCCTCTGGAAACATTTTTGTTTGTTTCTTGGTGTTTGGAGTCTGATCCTTGTTTTGTGGAAATCAACTTGCACTGTAAACTATTTGCTTACTTACAGAGAGAAAGATAAAGATTATCTGAAACATGCAGTTGGTTGCTTATTTTGTTTCACCGGAGAGAGGTTTATAATCTTGTTTGTCTTGTGCTGGAGTGATTTGTGCTACCAGGAGACCGTGTGTTGGCTTCCTCTGCAGCATGTGGGGCTATATTTGTAATCAGTAATGAAGATTGAACTCTGGAAAGCAAGCCTAAACTGGGGGGTTTCAGCCATTTCTATGCTCACAGCATGAGATGCCATCCAGGGTAACTGCCTTGAAGGGTTCAGAAGAGGAACTAGATCAAGCAGGATCCGAGTCTCTTGACTTTATGAACTGTGTATTAAAATCTTTGTGCAGTTGAGGCCCATAAAATAAGTACACTGACCCTGGGAGATTCTGGAAGTCATTTATGGATGGCAGATGGCAAAGGATGGTGGAGCAGATGACAAAGGAGCGGGTGGTGCCACTGACATGTCATGGCTGTGTTGGATTCAGGAGTCACAGCTGCTGTGCTTCTCACTAGGCTGTCCCCAGCCCTGCTGTCAGTCTTGTGAAGGAGCTGAAGGCAGTTTTAAGTATTACCCCTCCTGGAGGTAGACGCAAATCAGTCCAGAGCTTGAGTCATGTAGAACTAAAACCCTCCAAAGTGAGAGGGCTGAAACTTTGGCCCCCATGTTTCTCTTTGGCCTGGAAGAGTGCTTTTACTGTCACTTGCAGGATTTCTTACTTTCATCTACAGTGTTAGAACTGGGTGTTGTTAGGAAAGGACATAGAGGGCCTTCACCACCTGTCTGATCTACAGTGGCTGTGTAACAGTTGGAGCTGGTGGGCTTTGTTTTGCTCATTGTAATCATGTATTCAGATAGTCCATCCCATTTACCAGCAAAAAATCACAAGCTGACTTTGCTTTCAGTCCAGTATCTTGCAGTGTGAGTGTCTATGTGACTTAGTATTTATGTCACAGTGGGAGACCTCCAGAGTCACCTGCTCAGTGGTATCTCAGTAACCTAAACAGTGTTTTATCTATGATACCACAGATAAAATCCAGATCATGGGTTTGCCCATGAAGTCCATCGCTGCTGGACACTGAGCTGACAGTAACTAGGAAGAATTTTTGAGATCTTACTCATCATTTGAAAGAGCCAAACCTTGGCATGTGTCTCCCATAGATCCCTTGATATGAACTGTGAAAGGAGAATAATCATTAACTTTATTGGAGCCTAATTTATCCAGCTGTTATTTCTCATGACATATTTCTATTGACAGAGGTCTAAGTGAAAACACTATTGGGCAAAGTTCACGCTCGTGGGGTCATTCTCCCTTCGTTCCACAGAAAGTGAAACCTCGCCTGGAGCACTGTGTGCAGGTCTGGAACCCTCAGTATATGAAGGACAGGGACCTGATGGAGCGAGTCCAGAGGAGGGCCACAAGAACGCTCAGGGGGTTGGAGCACCTCTGCTACAAGGTTATTGTCTCGAGAGAGTTGGCTTTTCTAGGGGGTCACAAAAAAGCCCCATAAATACACTTGGATCCTGAACCCACGTTGCTTCTGGGATTGATTTATAGGGGAAAAGAAGCAACAATGTAGATTTTTGTTCTGTGTCTTTTGTACTGTGCTACGTTGGTCTTGGTTGAGTCATGAAAGATTTTGATAACAACAAATGGATTGATTGTATATCAAGGCCTGTGCTTGAACCTCATATAACCTCTGAACCCAGGAGTGCTGTAAGTCAATGGCAGCTGATTTTGAGTCCGGTCCTTGGCGAGTGCAGAACAAACCCAGAAATTTCACAAGATACACATGAAAATTCAATCTCTTTTTATTTCCATTCATCAGGCCCTGTACTTGGGCTCCGGAGTCACAAGCCCCCTGCTCTCCCATGTGCTTTCAAAGCAAGCGTCTATGGAACAAGTACTAAGGAGTCTTTGATCAGACACCACGCTGTGCAACTCCCTTCCCTTACCCACAGTGCGCCGTGTGAAATGTTTGTGGATGTGCAAAGCAGCAGTGAGGACTGGAGTGTTGGGGTAGGGAGGGATTCACAGTAGATTTAGCAGTAGCTCACTGTGTAGCTCTGTGTGCAAGGTCACCTTTGCTAGTACAGGCTGGTGATACCATCATGCACAAGCAGCATCAAGTAAAGATCAGCCACAGTTACCTCTCTAGTGCTCTGTAGGTGCCTGTAAGGAGAAATAGTGTTTATTCTTAGTGAGGCATGGTAGAGCTGCAGCTTCTGTTTTCAATAATGGGAACAGTGTAGGTCTGAAGGCCTGTCCTGCTCTTCAATACTGAGAGCTGCAGCAGCCTGGCACTTCAGTGGGACTAGGTCCCATGGGACTTGTGTGAGTTGGTGTCCAGATGTCGGCACCAGGAGCAAACAGAAATAGCCCCTGTTCTGACCGTTACAGCAGCTACCAACATGATTACACTTCTGAAAATTACACATAAAAAGTGTGTTAGCTTCTTTCTGAATGACTGTGAGTTTGTGTGCTTCTGGTGTGGCCGGTACTGATAGGTCTGTGCTGCAGAAGTGTGGGTTGGTGAGTAATGGTGGGGCCAGTGGTCCTTGACTGTGGAGTTTTGAAGCTCTGTGGAGTGTAGGTCAATCTTTGTTGCTTTTGTTGAGGGCTGTTCTTGCATTCTTTTATCTGGAGGATTTCAGTAGGAGCTGGTAAAGTCCCACATCTACTATACAGCATCCCCTGGCAGACTAATGAAAAGTACCAGCATCCTTCCTTAGAGCAGTAAGGCTGTTTATAGGCTTTGAGTCTACTTTCTATGGAGAAAAGATTATAATATAAACCAACCTCCTTTTCTTCTGAAACTCAAGGAGATGTTGCGCAAGGAGAAGTCAAAGCAGAGTCTGGAAGGAAAAAGCTTAAAAGCTTCCATGTGTATATCTGCTGCTTACTGCGTCTTTGTTCAGCGTTGTTGTTTCATCCCAGCCTCTGGGGTGGGGATCCAGCTTGGTTCAGGCTGTCACGTAGACCTCCAGGAGTCCCCCCACGGAATGCATTCGGTAGAACACGCCCAGCGGGAGGCCGAAGTTCACGATGGCAAACCAGGTAGAGTAGCCGTAAAACGACCTTTCCAGTCCATTCTCAAAGACAGGGTGAGCCCCGAATGTGGGCATGATCCAGAGCTAAAGAGGTGTAAGGGAAAAAGAGCACAAATCAGAGGATAACACGCTGTCTCCTACCTGCACTCTAATCTCGGCACTGGCTGAAGTGGTTGTAAGAATATTTCAGGAGTATCTGAGGAGTCTCCCTGCCAGGGAAAAGAAGGAAAATCCCCTCCTTACGCTGCTTACACCTTGCTGTAAGTAGAATCCTGTTGAATTCTGGAAACCTAATGATAGCCTCTTTCTGCCCCAGCCAGCTTCAGATTTTACAGGATTTCACTGGCCAATTTGATTTCACTGAATGAAGGCTGCAGTGAAGGTCCATGTTGATTCAAGATCCCAGGGCACAGTGTACTTTATTGGATGAGTTTCAATCCTGGAGACTCATGTTTACAAAGACTCGCTGCTGCTGCCTCATGTTTCTCCACCTATGTCACGAAACGCCCTTAGTGAGTTTGTTAGCTTTTTCAGAGGCTAAAATTTTGGCACAGAAGGGTTTCTTAGTCGTCTCCTTCCTGCACCCAGGAAACCTAGCCCTGTTTGACGCTTAAGTTATAAAAGAAAGACCTTATAATTATGAAAGCTGAGTTCTAACAGCAAAACCAGCCTGGATTTGCTTCACCAATAGCTTGAAATTTGGCGGGCAGAGGTTTCTTGTCTGGAATAGTGGCTCGGGAGAAAGCCAGAAAGAGCATGTTAGTGTCATGATGGCTTAGCCAAGCTGTGGTGTAGCAGAGAGCAATACTTACTATGATGTTACACAAAACCAAGAAGAATGAGATCTCCTTTAATGCTCTTCTTTTCCAACTCAGGTGAGAGTAGGTATGGATATAGGACAGAGAAACTTTCCGGATCTCCTGTCCCAGCCCCAGCATGTTCACTCGCCTCTGATCGTAGGCTTCGTGGTTCTGCTCTTCTTTCATTTCTTCCTCTTTGCCAGGAGACATCTCTATGTGCTCCTGGTTGCTGTTTGTTGTGGTTTCTTCTTCAGCAGGTAGCTCTGAAGCTGCCGCTTGCTCCGCAGCATGTCTTGTGTGTCTGCTCTCAGTTACTGCTACAAAGGGTTGCCGGTGAAGCCCATCAATGATGAAGACGTTTTGGGTGATGTTCTGAACGATGAGGAGGACAGAATGGGACAGGATGAGACTGTTCAACAGGTCCCTGGGGTCAGTGGCCACAATGGCAACAATGGAGAAGTAGGACATGCCAATTTGTCCGAGGGCTGCTCCCATCAACAGGACCACATCCAGGCTACGGGTTGGGTTCTTCAGGGTGTCCAGTTCCTTTTTTTCCAGGGCATGGATAATTGTCCCAATCACTGCGCCCAGGCTCATGAGGGGCAGGAGCACGATGTAGTAGGAATAATACATCACGAAGACCTGGTGGTTGGGGGCTGAGCCGGTGGCCTGGATCTGGTATAGCATAAAGACACAGATCCCGATGATTACAGCGATGGTGCCCAGCACTGGCCCAAAGACCACCCCCTGGAGCTTGAACTTGGGCTTGATGTGAGGGATGTGGTGGTGGCTGATGCGTCTCCCCACGTTCTTCCACATGACGTACAGCACAGAGCAGCAGACGAGGCAGTACTCAGTGTTGAAGGGGTAGAGCAGGATGTAGCCCTTCTGGAAGACTTTGCAGATGGTTGTGTTTGGGCACATGCACAAGGCAGTCTCGTTGCCTGGAGCGTGAGAAGAGGAAGGCAACAATTAAGAGAGAGATGGCCTGGATTTCGTGGTTATCTTTGGGAGTTCCTTGTGCACAGGCACGACATCTGTCTCTATGTGTTTCAGAAACAGTGATCAGTGTGAGGTTAAGTGATTACCACTTGGTCCTCAAGGCTGTGAGGATTCAGAATAACAGGGTTTAGCAAATGTCTTTTCTCAAACGCATAGTGCTCCTTCTGGTCAATGCCACAGGTGCTGGATAAGAGAAACATCCCTTCCTTCACAGTGAAGCCTCCTTTGTTTCTACCCTTGGAATATTAGTTCTCCTCCCTTCCTGCCCTGATACCCTCAGGAGAAAAACCACAGCAATTACACGAATCTCCTCTAGTCTGGCAATCTTTTTGCTGTGGGCCAAAATGCAACTTTATGGTGGGCTTTTCCTTTCCTAACTCTCAGTTCCAGGGTTTCTTAGCACATCTCCCCCCGCCCAGCTCCGGGTGTAGTTGTTCTCCCCTCACAGCCCATCTACTCGAGACAATATCCAATAATAGGGAAGTTGCAGCGTTTAGGAGAACTGGTTGTGATACCTGAATCACTGAGATCAAGGGCTGTTGTCTCCCTAGAAGTCAGCTATGTCAGCCTAACACCAACAGAGATGGAAAAGAAGAACCTTGCCTTCAAACCGCTGTTCCACCTCCCGCAGCTGAGACTCGACCTCCATGTGCATGGTGTCGTTGGTGACAGCCAGGAGCCAGAGGAGGAAATCAGTGGCTATGGTCAACATCAGCCCACACCTGGGAGAAGAGAAAGGCATTTCTACAGTACGTTGCCTGTGAAGATTGTTTACGACCTGTGTGTCAGGTGTTGCAGGAATAAGGTAACCGTAAACAGAAAAGTAGAAGGTAGTTTTTTCCCCCGTTTTGTACCTGGTGAAGTTGTGCTGCACTTGAATGCAGTCCTTAGAGTGATGCCACAGAAAAAAAGCCTGAAAATTGATAACAGTAAGGACGTGAGCAGGGTGAAGCTGGCAGCCTGTGGCACGCGCGGTAGAAAGGGACAGGCAGGCAAGAAGGCACGTGTCCGAGTGGGAGCAAACCTGCCTCTGTGTGAGCAGTGCAGGGACGTGTGTGTACCTGCTGTGCAGTGCTGGGGCATGTGCTGGCACACTGAGGTGCCTGCACCTAGTGTGGGTCTAGGAGGTCTACTTTTCTCTGTCCTGGATAAACGTGGGTGTTTGTTGTTAAGATGGGAGCAAGTTTCCTTTTCCAAACATGGCTTTGGGTCTGGAAGGAGGAGGGTTGGTATCAGAGCAACGAGTTGCAAGTGGTGTGGGACACTTTGGTGTGCAAAGGATTTTGTTGGGAAGATGCATTAGCAAATGAGAGAGAGAGAGACATCTTGCTGGCAAAACCTGAAATTTCCTCTCCTCTCTGGCTACTTTGATGCTTCAAAACAAACTCTTTGGGATTCTGCAGAACGTCAGGTGTTGCTAGAGGGATTTCTTTCTAAATCTTACTACTTTGTCTCAGTCTGGCACATCAGGGGTGTGGGTGGGTGATATTTGAAATGGCGTGTGATACTTTAATCGTAGAATTACAAAATGGTTTAGATTGGAAGAGACCTTAAAGATCATCCATTTTCAACCCCCGTGCCACGAGCAGGGACACCTCCCACCAGAGCAGGTTGCTCTAAGCCCCATCCAGCCTGGCCTTGAACCCCTCCAGGGATGGGGCAGCCACAGCTTCTCTGGGCAACCTGTTCCAGGGTCTCACCATGCTCATAGGGAAGAATTCCTGTCTGAGGAATCTAAAATCTGATCCAAATCTCCCCTCTTTCAGTTTAAAGCCATTACCCCTCATCCTATCTACACTCCTACACTCCCTGGCAAAGAGTCCCTCTCCTATGCTTATGAGGATGCCTCGTGCACCCACTTTCCCAAGTGTTCCCACTTCCCCCCACCCCTTGGGCTCCCGGGAATGGGACAGAGAGAACAAGTGAGCTTCTGGAAGGGTAATATGCAGTACCTGGCTCAAAATAAATAGGATTTCAATGCTGGGAAACACGATTTCCACCCTGGATTTGCACTGGATGAGGATTACACTGTAGCCGATTTGAAACACATTCAGGAGGATGCTGAAAGCGCCAAACAGCAGCACTGACCCTGGGAAACAGCAAAAGCATCAGGAAATAAACAAAGACATGTCTGTGAAGCATCTGAGTCCAGCTGGGGACTGAAACCCTCATGCTACTTGGATTTTGGTGGAGCTGGAGGTCTTTCTGTTTGGAAGTCTCATTATTTTGAGAGAAGGGGACAAAAGGGAGCCTGGTTCCTGAACCTGGCTGTGTGCTTTGGTTGATTTAAGGTGTTGAGACAATGGAAGGTATTTTCCTGTGCTTGGATACAAGGTGAAAACAGGGGTTTTGACCTTTTCTGTGCAATTTGGAGTGCCAGAGGTAAGCTAATGGCAGATGTCGGATTCTGCCTTGCAGAAAAAACCCTGAGATGATGGGAGGTCTGCTGAGGCTTTTTGCAGCAGCAGCCTGCAGAAGTCAGGACACTTTGTTTCTCCCTTTCTCCTTGGACACCTCTCTGCAGCTTTAGGTATTCAGGTACCTCGCAGCTTTCTTCCCTTTAGTTAACGAGACCATGTGCTAATTAGAAACTCCAGTGGCAGGGCTGCTTGCAGAAGTGTCACTTCACAAAGCGGGACAACTACTGATGGGAAATCTCCCCGGAAAGCTTGATTGTCACTAGGATGTGACTCACTGGCTGGGATTCTTCCCCTGGAAACAGGGCTGCTGTGATGTTAAACAAGGACAAGGGTGGCATGGGGCTGCTGGCGCCCTTGCATGGTAAACATGATGATTCTCCTCTTACTTTGCAAAGTAGCCATGCCTAAAACCTTCCTTACATCTCTGTCACTGTGCTCTGTTGCTGGGAGATGCTTGGGTTGTATTTTGGGAAGTTTGATGTTGCACTGGAGGCTGAAGGGGAGCCAAGTTCAAGACTTGCCCAGCTGGAATTCACTTGCCATTCACTATGCCCTTGTCTTCCCCCAGCCTTGCACCACAAGTGAACTACGTCTCCTCTGGCTTCTAGGTCTTTTAGTAGTGTGGGAAGGATTTCTTTATTTCCTCTATCAAGCACTAAGAAGGAAAAAGGTATGAGATGATAAATAAAAGCAGAACTCACCCCTAATCCAGATCGCCCCAGCGTGGGAATCTCGGTACAGCACTGCGTGTGGCTGCCGACTGGTGCCCAGCAGGTAGTAGATGATCCAGCACAGGCACAAGACCTTGAGGATGGAAAGGAGGATCCAGACATCTGCTAGTGTGATGGCCACATGGTTGAAGATCATACTGCTGATGAAGGCGCTGCCCAGAAACACCACATTCATGGCCAGCAGCCCTGAGAAGAGCTGCCCAGCTTTCTGAGCTTGCCTGTCCCTCTGCTGCACTGAAGAGCAGTGACGGTACAGCCAGAACTTCTCATAGTGGATCGTGGAGTTGTCTAGTGGGGCTGAAGCTGACCTGCTCTTGCAGTGGTGGCAGGGCTTTTGCTTTGAGGCTTTGTTGCCTGCCATGGCTCATTGGCCTGGGGGTCACCTGCCACGTTGAACAAAGAGAGGGTTAAAAGTAAAAAGGATGGTGGGGCGCAAGCTGAGATGTGCTCTGTTGTAGAAACCACTTGTGTGGCAGTCTCTCTTGTTTGCTTTGCAGGTTCCCCTTCCCTCTCCAGAAGCTGGATGAAGGGCAAAAGAGATGGGTGTTTAGCCCAGGTTTGGCATTAAATTTCCCCATTTGACAGAATCATTGTGGGGCACTGGGAAAAGGCCCTTCTGCCAAAATCTGTCCAGAGACACCTGCATTAAACCAGGTATTTGGTATCTCTGCCCTGCCCCACCAATACTTGGAGCTCGTGGGACCAGAAGTGACCAAATCATTCCCATCCTTACCTTTCACACCTCCTCTGGGTACAGCCCTGAATTCAGGTTTCCTCCTTTCCCTTTGTTGCTGTGTGAGGATTAAGTGGAAATACAGAGCAAGCTCAGACCTGCTCTAAAATTCAGAGCTGTTTGATTTTGGTTGATGGCTCCAACCTCTTTCTTGTGTTTTTGGACTGTGAGAGTTAGCACTCCTTGTACGGTTGCACAAATTGTGGCAGAGCTGGAGAGAGTAAAAGAGGGTCTGTAAGTTTTGATCCAAGCTTCTGAGGAAAGATGCAGCCTCCCACCTGGGAGGGCTGAGAATGGGACAAACACCTATTTTTTTTGGTGGCTTTTTACCCCCCTGTAGCACAGAGGAGAAAACACAGATCCATGAAAGCACTGATGCAGAGGAGTCTGAGGAACTGACACAGATAGAAAAGCTCCCAGGCTCTGGATGTCTGTCTGGCCTTTGGAAAAATCTCGGTAGGACCATATTGCCCATGAGAGAGCAATCAGGTGAGATCAGCCTCCCTGTAGATTGGGTAAGTGCTTTCACTCCAGGGAGTGACTTTCGCTACGGTGGGGGTGGCTGGAGTGCAAGCACACCCCGAGCTGTGTTTGAAGGGTGGGGGGAATTATACGTAGTCATCTTGGAACTTTGGAGGAGAAGTTGTCTGAGGAGGTGTTGAAATTTCAATGCTTGCCTCTCCCTTCGCATGTGCACTGAGGTGCTCCGTCTCCCTTTGGTCTCCAGGGATTCAGTGCACTTTTGTTAGTGGAGATTGACCCTAAACTCTTCCCCACCTGACTCCAAAGCTCTCTTAACTTCATAGTGCAGGAACAAATGCCCTCCCCACTCTTAGGGCCATAACTACTCTGCTTTGGGGTCAGGAGAAGGAGGGCAGAGACCATAAAATCAGAAGGATCAGGTGGAAATGCATCTGGGCTGCATCAGGAGGTACCCAAACTGCCCACAGCAGCTGCTGCCATAGACCCAACCCCTTTATCCCCTTGCTGTGTGCTGCTGAGAGCAGCCCCAGCCCTTACCTCGCTGCAGCCTCCTGCTGCTGCCGCTGTCTTGGTGGTTGCAGCCGGTGTTAAAACCACTTGCTGGAGTGCCAGCGGGATGGATGCAAATCTTTCCAATGGACCGAGGCACGGACAGAAGCCGTCAGGGCTGCTCCCCGCTGAATGCGGCCTCTGCTCTCAGCCCATTGATTTTTTTACCCCTCCTTGTTTACTTTGGGTCTATTATTGTCATTACATTAATTACTCAGTGAGAAGCTCTCGGCTTTGCCAAGGGCAGCCAATGGCCATCAGCTCCTTTATACACCTGCTGGCTTTCCCCGTGTCAGCGGCCTCGGTGCAGAATGTGCCAACTGGTGAAACCACAAGCTGCAGTGACTAATTTGTGCCATAGCTCAGGTGAGCGTGGAACTAATCTCCTGGCACAGGCTTGTACTGGGAGTGCTTACTTTTTACACTACTTTGGCTAAAATCCACTTGAGTTCCCCACTCCCTTGTCTTTAGGTAGATTCTAAGGGCGTTTTTCTCAAGCAGATCATTACTTTGGGCTTTTCTCAAGGGCACAGATACCCTAATTGTCCCAAAAAGCAAAGCTCACGGTCCAGCCTAGATGCAGGGATGATGCCAATTTGATGTGCCTGTGGCAGAAACGTTGCTTCTTTTGAGAGTGATAGCTATGACCTGTTAATGCTGATTTCAGAGCTGGGCCCTCATGCACAGCTCTGCAGGGGCAGGGATGCTCTAGCTCCAAGCTGTGTTATCCCTGTTCCCTTTCCTGTTGCAGGGTAAAGTGATGTCTGTCTTGGGACTCCATGGTGAGGCGGTCCCCTAGTTTTGTGACTGGCAATGGAGATTTGGCGTTCCTGACTGAGCTGGTGAACCCAGAGGGTCTATCAGGAGAGGATGGACCTCTCCATGGAAGGAGAGTGGTCTGTGTGTCCCAGAATGAACCCCCAAGCTCTGGGATTCTTGCAGCTGGCAAACATGTGAGTCAGGAATCCAGAGCCATGAAACACTTCCGAAGAACCTGATTAGGGATAGGAGTGGGTGAGGGAGCACAGGTTATCGTGTGTGGGGATGTCACGAAAGGGACAGAAAACAAGAGTGAAAGGGGCCTGCTGCTCCCAGGCAAGAGCACCCTGGTGTGTGCCAGTGCAGCCGTTGTGTTCGATGTCAGCCAACAAAACCGTCATGTTTAATGTCTGACCAAACCCTTGCACTGCAGTGGGGGAGCCCAGATGCTTTGATCTGGGCAGGTTTTCATGAATACCCGTGGTTAGATTTGTTCTACCATGCCCCCAAGCATCAAAATCTTCAGCCTGCTCGGGGAACTGTGTCCTTGCTTCTTGCTTTGATGCTCTGGGATCCTCTGAGGGTAATCAGGTTCTCCTTGGGGTGCCTGGCTCTTCTCCGAACTCCATTCTAGAGCTTAGCAGGGAACTGGGATCTCCCAAGAGCTCTTTGGTGGTGGTTGAACAAAGCCATCCATTTACACGTGAGATATTAACAAACCTGACTGTTTCTCAGTGCATGTGGTCCTGAACTGGGGTGACTGCAGAACTGGCCAAATGGAGGCAAGGAATCTGAATATATCCTGGGGTAAATAAGTTTGAGTGAAACTGGAGGGTTTTCCTTTAAAACTGGGCTTAAGATGCTGGGACCTCCTGTGTCCCAGTGGTTTTGCCAATGGGACCGTGCATCTGGGCTGCAAAGGTGAGGCATCCTTCCTAGCCTGACTTGCCCTCTCCTGGCTTTGGAGCTGAGATTGAACCCAGAGGAGTTGTAAAGCTCTGGGAAACTGGTTAATCCTCCTAATTTGGCCTTTGTGTTGAAGAAGAATGGCTGTTCAGCTTGGACGTGTTGACACAAGCGTGAGCAAGCAAACAGGAGCGGGACAGGAAGGGAGAGGATGAGTTGAACTAACTGGTCACATAAATCACTGCCCTGCTTTGCCCTGGAGAAGCTGCCTTTACTCAGAGGCTGAGAGAAAGCAGCTGAACGTTAGGAGTGATGTTTGTCCCTCTGCTATCAGCGGTGCGCTGCTTAATGGTGTTATCTGTGCACTTAGCAGTAATAACACCCAGGCTGGGCCAAGCGGATCTGTAAACAGGACCTGGGGAGGAAGGAGGTTCATGCTCAGCTGCTGTGTTTGCCCAAAGGCCTTGCGACTCCCCAGACAGCCCACACCCTTCCTTTTTCTCAGCCGATAACTGTGCCGGTGACGTCTCCTGCGGGGCTGGTGAGTCTTTTTGGGGTGGCTGTAAAGAGCAGCCTCATCCGATGTGGGTGGGGGGGAGAAATGCTGCTCCATCTCGCTGCAGGAGAAGGTGGGCACCATGGGTATGTGCTGGCTCCACTCAGGAAGCACGGCTTTGCGTTTTCCCTGCTGGCCCTTGCTTCTTCAACCTCCTGCTGATGTTGAGTTGCTGCTTGGTGGCAAGGACCCACTGCCTTTGTACTTGGGAAGTGCCTCCTCCGCCACCACCACCTCCTGCCCTGGCTCCTAGCACATCCCAGAGCCGGTCCTGCTCACAGGCTGCACCTTGCCTTGTGCTGCAAACCCATCCCTCACCACCAGCTTTGTGACCTCCTCAGTGCATCCACTTCCCAGCTGTTGCATTGACAGGTAATAATTAACTTGGATTCCTCCCCTGTCCCTGACACACCTCAGACCAAATCACCCAGATAAAAGGCTTTTTTTTTTTTTCCTAATAAAACAAAACTCGCCCTCAAATAACAGATGATTAGGCAGCAGAGCAGGGGATGCGAAACACCGGTAGCGGTGGGATGATGACTCAAGTCTGGCCTTGGCTGTGGCCTTCCCTGCTTTTTTTAGAGCACTGATTTCTGATCTTTGAGCTCTTTGGCTCTTCTTCATCTTGCTCCTCTCCCTTGCTGGTGCCAGCATGGGATGCCCCAGGCCAGAGTCTGGGTCAGGACATTTTCAGCAGTGGCTGGAGTCCTGGGGCTGGATCTGCAGGGCTGGCACTCCCTGAATGTGACCAGGGCTGTGCTTTTAACCCTGGCATCCCTCGAGGAGTTATTTTTATTCAGTGCTCCCACCAAACCCATGTGGCCCAGCAGGTCCTCAGCTCCCTGGCAGGCCGAGGTGGCTTTTATACCAAAGCTGGTGAGAATGGAAGCCCCTGGCAAGATGTGAGAGCCCTGGGGCCATCCTTTGCTTCCCTGTAGCTCTTCATCTGCAACGGTCGCCATTTAAACTGTCACCCTGAGGCACATTGTTGTCCCTGTTTCCCACCCCCTAATGTGGATCTGATCTCTGCTCCATGATTGATGCAATGGCAGGAGCAGTTGGTAGGATACCTCTGGCGGCCTCAGGGCCCAGCCTTATTCTCTGCTCAGATGCAGGCTTTCACTCGGCTCCTGTGCCTCAGTTTCTCTCAGTTTCCCTCCTTCCAGGTGTGGAAAATGGAGATAATGGATTGATTTTCTGCAGGGATCTGTCATGGGGCATGTGTGCAAAGGACCAAGTGGCTCTTGACTAACATGGTACTCATGTTTGGAGGGTTCTTCCCTCCCGTAAAACTCCCCATTAGGGAGAGAGGTCCCGCAGTTTAACTGGGCTGTGAGGACGTGTGTTGGGGGTCTGCAGTGATGGAGGCTCCTGCATCAGTTGGGTCCATGGCCTGACAGCTCAGTGTCCTAGGTAAGGGCCTGGCTCTGTGTGACTAGGATGCCGCAATGCCTGCTCTGGGGATGCACCAGGGTTTGGGAGACACGCCTGGGATGCTGGCTGTGCTGAGGAGTTGCACAAGGATGTTTGGCTGATCTCCACCAGCCTTGGAGATCATCCTCTTGCATGCTGACTGACCATGATCTTCTATGTGCTAGTTGGGCAATCCTTGAGCACGCAGCAGGACCTGTGTTTACAGGGGGGTGTTGGGGCTTGGGGTTTATTTTTTTGCTGTTTTGGATTTGTGGGTGCTCACTTTCCCTCTGTCCCCTATTTTGGATATATCACTGATGGTCGTTTCCCTATTTTCTGCCTCTCCCAAGATGCTGGCAGAAGAGCAACAGAGCCCTTGGCTGGAAATCCCTGCTGTCCTTGCACTTGCAGCCTGGAGGTGCCTCAGGTTAGCCAGGGGCCCTTTTGGAGCTTCTGCTGTCCCCTGAACGTTTTGCTTTATCCCCATATGATTGCTTGTGGTTGGGTGTTATTGTTCCTGCTGACCCGCCACCCTGATGTGGTTGATTTGGGGTTGCCTGTATCAGTGCCGCTTGGGCTGCTGTAGGGTTCTGCTTGCACTCATTGTCACTTTATTTGGCCCCAGAAATGTCCCTGCAGTCTCTGTCTGGAACAGAAGAGCAGTTCAAACTCTGCCTTGGCTGGCTGAGTGCGCAAAGCCGTGGGAACCTTGGACCAGGAACCAGCAAGAGTTTGTAGGATGAAATCCCGTTGTGCCCCCCGGGAACAGGGTAGGTGATTAAAAGTGTTTCCTGCACCTGTCTGGGCTCAGCAGCTTGGGCTAAAACAATATCTAGGGTTGTACGTAAGACTGACGTCCGTGCACCGTTTACGTCTCTTTTCTGACTTAATCTGGAGCTCCCCCAGTTGAAATTAAAAAGGCTTTTGTTTTATGAAAGGTAAAGTTTCTAGGGAGAGATTGTATCTTTGCCAGATCAATGGGAAAAGAGAGCCAGGCTTTTGCTGAGTTGGTGGGGCTGGGAGAGGCTGTTCCCAGGCTCGGGAAGGGAAGGACTGACCACCCCAGAGGTGCTGGGTCAGTGCAGTCCTTGGGGGGCAGGGGAAATCAGAGTTTACCCCATCTTCTACCCGCCTTAGAAAAGGCTGCTGGCAGGCAGGCAGCGGGCTGGCGTCAGACCAGGCAGCGGCACTGGTCCCTTCTGGTTTGGTGATCTAGGTTTGGAGGGGGAAAGTGGTTTGAAAGGGCTGGCAAGACTCAGCCATCAGGTGGAAAATTGCATCACTCAGTTTCAAGTATCGCGATTTCCATTTATTATTATTATTTTTTTTTCCTCTGGCGGATGCACACACGTCCGTAGGAGAAGGCTTGATGATTTCTGCCACCTTTGCCATGTTCTTTATTGGAATGATAAACCCTGATGTCTCAGGGAACAGAGAAAGCTCAACGGCACCGTTTTGGCATGCTCTCTCCCAGCCTGACGGCGTGGGCTTTCCGAGGCTCCGCTTGGATGCCTGGGATGGCAGAGGACCCCTTTCTACCTCCCACAGCCCAGGAGTCCTGCTCTGAAAGCCCCCTCAACCAGGCAGTGGTTCATGGAGAGCTGCAGGCACCAAGAAGCCTGTGTTGGAGCCCCACTGCTACGTGCCCTGGAGCTGCCCAGGGGATGGGCTCACAGCCTGAAAGCCCAAACAGGCTTGAAGGTACAGCACAAGCATCCCTTCAGGCTACGGGAGATCGAATTGGCCATGGCATTGGATCGATTTCTGTGTCACAGGGCACAGAAGGTTCCTTCAGGAATTCCAGTGTTACAGTGAAAATCAATAAATAATTTTGTGTACAAAAATGTTTATATATTTTTTTAAAAAAATCATTATTAAAAAAAAAAAAGAAAAGAAAAAGAGATCTCTTCATCATTCCCCAGATTATATTGCCCATGTGATCTTTATGGCTCTTAAGCCCTGATTCAGGAAATCTGAAGAAAAAGTCAAGAAAAGGGTCAAGGGGGCCAATATAAATGGGCAATACAGAGAGGAAAGATTAAAATGCTTCCCACAGCCTTTGGTGGTCACTGGTTTGTTTTTCACATCTCTGCAGGGGAGTGGTTTCTGACTGGCCATACCAGAAGCTGAAGTGGTTTCCCTTTCCTTGCCTTCCCACGCCTGCGTTAGCCCCTCGTACCCGCTGAGAACTGCCTGGCCAAGGGTGCCAAGTGCCCGCTGGAGGGTACATCAGTGGCACGGAGTGAGCAGGCTTTTGAGAAGGAAGGTGAGTCTCTTTGCATGAACCAAGGGTAATTACCGTGATCCTACTCTGGACACCTTCCTTTTCTTTTTCCCCCCTTTTTTCTTTTAAGCTTTAAGAACTTCAGACACACACACGCACGTCCACACACAAGTAGCAAAAATAAAATCTGGACTTTGTTTGGATGATCTTCACTGACAGTTCATAAATATCCCAACTGCAAGGGGATGTGCTGGGGACCCCTTGGGACATCTGGGCAATCTCTCAGCCCTGGGGTAGGAAGAAGGTGGATTGCTTGAGGAGGATCTACATCTTCCATGTGAGAGAGTTTTTTAGGACATGATGTAGACCTCCAGCAAACTGGCCACTGCATGCATTCGGTAGAAGATCCCAAAGGGCAGGCAAATGTCCACGATGGCTGGCCACATGGAATCTCCGTAGAAATTCAGTTCTGTATCGTTGTCAAACTGGGGCCGGGCACCAAACGCTGGCATGATCCAGAGCTGTTTGAGAAAAAGGGAGCGAAACAGTGTAATGAGAAAGGTGTGAGGCACAGTAAGCACTTTCAATCACAGCTACTCAGAGTTGGGAAAAGAGCGACCTTCTGAGCATGGGACCATTGCCAGGAGCCTGCGTTTATATTAAGATCAAGTATGACCTAGTGTTGTACCCTAAGCCTGGTTTGAATTCATACATAAAGACTGGTTTGAACGAAGGGCTGAAGCACTCACCAGGGAAGGAACTTGAACATGCTGTGTGTTAGTATGAACCTGGCCTCTTCAAAGTCTCTGGATGGAGTAAGCGTAGGCTGAGTTGGCAGCAGTTTGGTCTTCCCAGGCTCACTTGAGCTCAGAAGCTCAGCCAATATGTATATCTGGTTGTGTGGGTTGTCAGCCCTTTCTTTGTGAGCTTATGTATAAAATCAGTTTGAGGACATGGTGTGACTGACTAGCTGGGGGTTTGGAGGGTCTCTGGATATAGAACATGTGCTTCACTTCTTTGGAGGTGCGGCTGTAATCCTACATTTCTTTTGCAGGAAACTGCAGTCCCCTGGCTGCTCATGAAAGTGGAAACCCCAACTGAGGTTGCCAGTGACCGGTTTTCCCTCGTAGCGCCTGAGATCAGGGTTTGGACTCGAAGGCCATGGGTTCTAAGAAGAGTCATGCTGCCGTTTCTCAAGAGAACTCAGACTTCACCCAAGGTATTTGTCACTTTGCACCCTTTCTTTGGGTGTGTAAGAGAAGCAATTAGTGTATTTTATTGCTTCCAATAAGCTATTCTACATATCTGCTAATACCCAATAGAAATACTGAAACTGATTCTTCTCTTTTACCCATTAATTGTATTGTCTGATATTCTGGTGATAAGTAACAACTTCTGTCAGCGTAGGCTAAAATGTCTTAACTCCAGGGCAGTCACTCTTGCTTTTAAAGTGACAAAAGAACCACAGCTATCAGCTAAGTAAGTGTGGTCCCTGTATTCTGGAGGCACAGAAGGACTGGTTTTGCATGGGCTGAGTCCTTTCCTTCACAGACACTTCTCCCTTATGCTTGTCTTCCTCTCCCCACCCCCTGACAACCTTCTTTCTGCATGTACTCACAATGATGTTGCTCAGCAAGAGGAACATGGAGATCTCCGTTAAGAACTTCCTCCTCCAGTTCATCTTCTTGGGGGCAACGAGAGAGCGTACGAGGTCAGAAGGATGGATGGTTTCAGCGCCAGAGGCCGTGCTAGGTGCCAGGGTGCTGCCACTGTCAGGCACACGAAGGGACACTGCGTTGATGTTGACAAAGGTGAGTCCATAGAGATCCTTCTGGCGAGAATCGTGCTTGTGGTCTTCCTTGGGCGGTTGCCGATGAAGGCCTTCGATAATGAAGATGTTCTGGAAGGTGTGCTGGGCAATCATTAGGAGGGCATAGGTGAGGTTGAGTGCGCTGATAGTGTCCCTTGGTGTGCTGGCTACAATGGCCACAATGGAGTAGTAAGAAATAGCGTACTGCCCCAAGGCTGCACCCATCAACAGGGCCACGTCCAAGGTCCTGGTCGGGTTCTTGTGCCGATCCATGTCTCTCTTGTCAAACCGGTAGATGACAGAGCCCCCGATGCAGACAAGAGACATCAGGCCCAGACAAACGATGTTGAAGATGTAGTACATGGTGAGTGCTTGGCTCTTCTTGCTAGATTCAGTGCTGGAATTTACCTGCACCTCATAAAGAATAAGGACTCCCAAACCACTCACCAGAACAATGAGACCCAACACGACGCCTACAAAGAAGGTCTTTCGGAAAAGCCTGAACTTCAGGCGGTGAATGTGGTGGGAGTGGTGGTCTATGAAGCGTCCAACATTCTTCCACATGACATAGACCATGGCAGAGGCAAAGAGACTGTATTCGATGTTAAAGGGGTACAGCCAAAAGTAGCCATTCTTGAAGATCTGGCAGAGTTGGCTATTGCAGTTGCATTCTTCAGCTGAGCTACTTCTCATTCCCGCTGAAACAAGATAAAAACACATAGATAAAGGGGTGTTAAAACAAGGATCCAGACTTCTTAGCAGCCCAGAAGAACTGGATACTCAGTGGAAAACAAGACCAAGGACAGAAGAATCTGACCACTTTGAAAACAAGGACACTTCAACCTCAGCTTTCTGGTGCTTGTGTCTTTTCTGAAGAAGTTAGGTGGTGGGTTAAATCTCTCTTTTTCCTTCTCGTCTTTGTTCCCATCCCATTTGCACAGGCCCTTCCACCTTTCTGACTCTGCTGTGATACAAGTTAATAAATGAACATTAAGTCCTGGCTTTTAACATACCAACTCTGTTGGAAGAACCTTCAGCTCTAGATAGACCTTCTGTAAATGGTTAAGACCTGACTTGTGGAACAGTTTCTGCCTCTTGGGCTACCACCCTGGACCTGATGGCTCCACAACCGGGCAAATTACCTCTCATGAGCCATCTGAAGATTTCCTCTGTCATGTTCTTCTTCAACTTTGAATGTGCTTTGTGGACGGACTCATCTGTCACTGCTGACATCCACACTGCTAAGTTTGTAGTCAGTGTCAGCATCAAGCCACACCTGCAGAAGAAGAAAGTTCATGAGATTAAAGTAATGGCTCTAGGCTGTGTTGCTCTGATCCATGTAATAGATGTACTTGTGCTCAGAGGGACTGTGGGAGCTGACTGAAGTGGTGCAAGGACTCTACTGGTCGAGGCAAGAAATCCTGACCGTCGCTTTGCTCTCACTCTTTTCCTGTTTTTCATCCATGCTCATGAAAATTAACCAGGCCTGGTTCCTCTTGGTTTTGGAAGAGCTTCTCAGCAGTGAACAGATCATTAGGTCTGGCTGCATCTCTGGTAGATCCAGTCTTGTAAACAAGATTCTGTTTTAGCCCAAGGCCTGGCCACTGCTTTGCTGTCTTCCCCAGGGAAGCAAAAGTTGGCTGTGAATCATTTTGTTTAATGCTAATTATTTATTTAATACTAATCTGCTTTGAGTAATGCTTGTATTCTTGAATTGAATCACAACCCTGCTAGACCCATGGGTCACGAACCTTGACTGCTTGAGCTGTTATCTAGAGATAGCTGGAGAATCAAGCAGGTTTAGTTTTGGCCAGCATTGAGGGACATGGCATTATCCCCTTGATGTGTCTTAACTGTGTGAGAGAGTGTGGTGGGTTTATGGTGGTCCAGATCTTCTGGGCCAGTGGGACTCAAAGAAGCAGCTGTGCTCACCTGGTAACGTTCAGGTGTACGTGGACGCAGTCTTTGGCAGAGATCCACAGGAAGTATGTCTGCCAGGGGCAAGAAAATAAGTTGTTATTTTCAACAAAGCAAGAAAGCAAATCGCATCATTCTGAAGTAGGGAGCTCCCTGCTTGGCAGAGAGTAATCTGGGCCATTTTTCACTTGGGGCCATCTGGGTCCAGCCTACTAGCCCATAATCCTGGCCATTTACCGGCTGTGGTCTGTTCTTTCTTTGTTCCTCCTGCACTGTCCCACTGCCATTGCTCTGTCCATGGCCAGACCCTGTTCCTGTCTAAATTGTCCCTATCTGACCTCTTCCCTCCTTGCTATTGTCCTCTGTGTAGGACTTCAAACTGCAAGGCAGTCCCTGCTCTGACTGTCCTCCTCCCTGTCCATTCTTCATGGGACAGGAGACATGGCTGGCTGGGGGCTGCTTAGAGTTTATGTCAAATCATCCTGGCATAAGCTGAAATGTCACAAGACGGGAACAAGATGCCTTAAAGTGAGTTGCTCTGTGTCTCTACCCCTCCCCAATACAGAATGCAGTCATCTCACCTGGACGACCACAAATATCGCTTGCACAATGGGGTAGATAATTTTGATTGCAGACAGGCAGCTGTAGAAGCTCGAGTAATATCCTATTTTGAACACATCCATGACAAGGCTGAAAATGGCAAATAGGATCAGGCCTCCTGTGGAGGAACCAAAATACCTGTGGTTGGACAGATGTATGCACATGTGCGCTGATGCAGATAGATGGTTGGAAGAAGAGGAACTATTGCCATGGAGAGGCTTTACTTCTACCTGTTCCTCTCCCAGCATCCAAATTATCTTGGCACCAAACAGAATCATACAATAACTTTGGCTGGAAGTGGTTTGTAGTCAATCCTGTTCTCTGACTGGGGCTAACAGCTCCTGCAAGAGTGATGGTAAAGCTGGGAAGAAACCAGGGGTAAAATAGCAAAAGCTCTTGCAGGATAAAGGGAGACGTGGCACTGAAAGCAGTGAGGGGACTAGGAGCTAACCTAGTTTGGTGCCATGACCCAGCACAGGAGGACACTGTGCCCCAGATGGTTGTTGTTTTTCTTGTAATAACTGATGTCCCATGAAATGTCCACCCTGTGTCTCTCCTCCAACCCAAGCCCCCCAAGAGCTCCTACCTCTCAGCCAGATGGGCCCAGCGTGCGAGTCTTTACAGGGGATGGCACCTGGGCACCGGGAGGTGCCGAAGAGGTAGAAGATGATCCATATGATGACTATCAGCATCATGACAGTCAGCAGGAAGAAGACATCATAATCGTGCACAGCAATCTTCTCAAAAGCCCCACTGCTCACCAGTGTGCAGGCCAGCAGGGCTAAGTGCACGGCCAACAGGATGGAGAACATGCGTCCGCCCTTTTTCCACACTTCCTTGGAGGCAGGAGTGGAGGGGGGCTGATGAGGCTGGTGGCTGAAAGATGTTATCTGGCTTGAAGCCAGGCTGGCTTTGTCATCCTTGTGTCCGCAGCCCATGCCAGAATTGGGGTGTCTGATCTCGCTGTCCTTCCGCATGGGCTCTTCGGTCATGGTTCAGCCAATGCCTTAGCCAAGGGTTAACGCTGTTGGGAGGAGAGCCCCATGAATGAGAGGCATCACTTCATTTTGAAAAGTCCAGGGCTGGACCAAAGCAGGACATGTGATGAGGAGGAGTGGACGTATCAGAGGAACGAGGAAGGCTGAGACAAGGAGCGCAAAAAGAAGGATGAGCTCATTTTCAACCTTTCTCTTCCCGGTTCCCTGAAGGCCTTATTCTTGCTTAAGATGCTTTTGCTTGGGGAGATCCCAGGTCAGTTTAACAAAGCACACCTAATTTCTCACACAACGTTTGGGTGTTTATTGATGTGAGATATTGGAAAAGCACCAGAAAAGCACCCACAGGATCAAATATCCTGAGGCAAATGGCCAATGTGGTTTGATTTCTAAATGTCAACCACTAAACATTCTGAGAAAATGTCATACTTCCTGGCAAGGGAACAGGCCACTGAAAGGTAAGAAGGCCCTGGGAATCTTTGGATTCATGGTTTATACCAGTCAGAATGTGACCTATTTCTACTGTCACTCCTTCTAAAGTCCCTCAGCTATGCCAAGCTTGGGACTTCCTTGATACTCAAGGAAATACTGAAACAAAGCAAGTTAGCTATTCAAACAAAGCCACTCCACCAACCTGGTTTGCTGTCTGGAACCCAAATCTCCACTCTTGCCAGGCTTTTGGAGAAGTTTCCTCGCTGCAGCTTGGTCAGACGAAGAATTTATATGCGTTGGGATGTCTCCGTGATTTATACCATGTCTGGAACTGGCAGCAGTGCTTCACGGGCTTCTCAGAGAAACTCATGTGATCCATTTTGTGCAATAGCTGATTTTGGGGAAGCAGGAGAGAGATGAGGAGATAAGGGTTATTTATCTGGGGAGGGCATGAGGTGACAACACTGCTAACCATGGCACAGACCGCTTGGTCGCAGGGTCATGGTCACCACAGTCTAAAGCCACCCCATCAAACCCATCTCCCTGCACGCATGAGGTCTCTTCCCTTGAGAGAAGATGGTTTCGGTGATGCATTTACCTTTGCTGACGATTTTTGGCTTGGCTTTCTGTTTAACTCAGCACAGTAAATATTGTGCCTCACCTTGTACTATTCCCATCAGTATGTTCTATGCCTGGAATATTTTTCAGGATAAAGAAGAAATTTGCATTTGTATTTATTCAAATCTTTTCTCACCCATGGTGCCAACAATAAGGAAGGTTTAGTACTAGAATGGGGCAATAGTTGGGGACTGGGACCCACATTCCCCTTTGCTGACGCACTGCCTTTGACTTTTCAGGGTGGGACCACCTTTCTCTGGCTCTCAGGAACTTCTCTCCTTTCAAGGAGGAACAAGACATGTTATAAACCATGAGATTGAAGCATTTGCCAAGTGAGGACAGAGTTTTTGCTCAAGATCTCTTTTACCCTGTTCTGTTTCAATGTGGGACACAGGAGGATCCAGGGCAATTCTGATTGTCTGGAAGCAAGTTTTTTTCTTTCATGACAATGCTTCTTTTGGAGATGTCCCTGCTGCTTTTCTTTGCCAGGACAAGCACAGTGATGGGGCAGTTTGCTGTGTGTTCCTCTGTCCATTCCTACCTGCTCACCACTGTGCTGCTTCTTGCAGTGTTACAGCGAGAACATCAAACTGAACGATGCGGGATGGTGAAGGACAGCTCGGGATCTGCTCTGCAGCCCAGCCCAGGGAGACCTTCATGTGTCTTTCCCGTGCTGCCACCAGCCGGCTGCCACCAGCAGTACTTGGGTCTGCCCTGCCTGGCTTCTGCTGATCCTTAGGGCCCTCTCTTTGGGGTGAGTGGCTGATCTTTTCTCAGTCTGTAGCCTTTCCCAGGGGAAACCCAGGCTCCCCTGCTGTGAATATGCGCTGATAACGGTGACATTTTGCAGAGGCCAGAGGTTCAGAGTCCCCCTGGACTAACCCAGCAGCAGAGGAAAGAGTGTTCACTGCCTTGGGCAATGCTCCCGGTCCCCCTGGGAGCTACCATACAGCATAACAAGCTTAACTAGTAACAATACAAGAATAATTAAATAACCTGGGTAATGAATTGCAGACATTACTATGTGGCTTTTCATCTTGAATGATCATGGTGCCATATACCTCAATGTTTGGTTCACGCTGTCAGAACCTGCCCGGGGAGGCTGAGTGGGTGAGTAGGAACCTGCTGATGTGAGCAAATCTGTGGAGAGTGGACCCTCCCTCTGGTGCTCTTACAGGTGTCCCCAGGCAGCTGGGATGGTGACTCCCTGTCGGACACCCAGGGGTTAATCACTGCAGCTTTTGTGGGTGTACACAGGGCTGCTTTTGGGCCACCCTTGGCCGTTTTCTTGCTTACAGGAATAAGATGCATTTCTCTGTTTTTCCTCCTCTCTGTTCATCACCTTCCAGCCCTCTCTGCTGCTGTCTTTCAACATTTCCCCATTTCCCCACTCTTTTCTCCCTTTCTGATTCATCTGCTGGGTCTGCCTTTCCCCTCTCCAAACCCTGTGTGGTGTCCCAGGGCTGTGGTGGCAGATGCAGGGTCCAGGCTCGGACATCTCCATCCCCAGAACTAGGACACATCAGGCAAAACGCTCACAAGAGGAGCAGGAAATTCCTCCTCCGTGATGGTGTGTCCCAGGGGATACAGTTCACCTTTGGGTGCAGTGTGCTGTGACAGCCCTGTGCTTTGGTCAGCGTCCAGGCTTGGCTCCATCTCTCCCAACAGCAGAGGGTGCCCGGGGCCTGGGAATGCCATGCTGGAGGTATTGCCTGGGGCTGTCCATTCCCCAAAGCCAGAGATTTTGTGTTGGTATAAAAGACACTGGAGGCCAGACACTGCTCCTCTACGTTGTGGTGAAGGTACTGAGCTACAGACTGGAGAGGGTTTGGTTTAGGGTTTTTTTTTTTAGTCTCCAAAGAGATGAGGAAGGGAATTTTTCTAGCCTTTGTGGATTGCTTTGGGTTATCACAGATTGCTGGTGCACAGCTTGTTGTGCAACTCTTAGAAAAAAAGAGTCATGTGGGCACAGGTAGGGAGGTAGTAAGGGGACAGAGATGGTGACTGGGTCTGTCTAGTCTTCCCAGTGACACTAGAGCTGTGTGCATATATCTAATAATTTATTTATTTATTTATTTATTTATTTCTCCTGGGAAAAGCTGAACTGTGAACACCCCTCAGGTTGCTTTGAAATGAGGGGCAGTCACCAAACTGCTCTCAGCTGTCTCTACACAGAGCAGGAGCATCCCTCCAGGTCGCTGCTGCCCTGCTCCATTGGGGCTGCGAGTGGAGGCAACGGGGGCTGGTGCTCCATCAGCCCACGCTTCCTCCCACTGCTGACCCTCACTCCAGATGGGGTGGCTACGGCAAGGGTCGTGTGGGTGTATTGGGCAGGATAACACCCCATGAGCTTTTCTGGCAGCCTGGTTCATTTCAGGGGACACACAGACCTGGCGAGGTTGTCGCTGTGTGAGCCTGTGCCCGCAGCGCTTGGCTGAGCCCAACGCAGCGATGCTTCTTAATTGGAGCTTTTAATGTGCCACGGAGCTGGTACGTGAAAGGTTTGTTGCGAGGAGCTGTCAGGGCTGGAGGATGCTTAGGACCCAGGGGAAGCGCTGAAGAGCCTGGCTGGCTGGGCTTGGAGGAGCTCCTGCCTCCCAGCCAGGACTTCTCAGGTGTCCTGGTACAGTGGCAGTGCTGTGGGAGGAGAGCTGGGCCCTCCTGGCAGCTTCCCCTTCCCCACATCCATGCCCATCCTCTGAGCCCCCCTGGGCACCCATGCACTCGCCCAGGGACCCATCTGCACCATGAACGACCAGTACCACCGAGCGGCCCGGGATGGCTACCTGGACCTCCTGAAGGAAGCCACCAAGAAGGATCTCAACTCGCCAGACGAGGATGGCATGACCCCGACCCTATGGGCCGCCTACCATGGCAACCTGGATGCCCTGCGCCTCATTGTCAGCAGAGGGTGAGTCTTGGCGAAGGCAGGGTGCTGGGCCCGGGGGAATGAGTAGCTGGGACCCCGTCTTTCCCCCTTCCCTGCCAGCAGGTCAGCATGGGGTGCAGGTGCCCCACAAAATCTTGGCTTCTGCCCATATCATCCCTGCTCCTGTCCTCCTCTCTGTTATTTTTCTCTCCTTGTGGTCTCTCCTTTGAGTCTAATCCAGCGCTCCTGATAACTGCTCTTTGTTTTCCGAGCTCCTCTGACCCTACAACTGCTCCTGCCCCAAACCCTGCTTGCAGGTCCCTTCTGAAAGTGCTTTTCAATCCCTAATCAGGTCCTGTAAAGGCAGGCAGAGCTGAAGTGCAAGCACGTTGTGTTGCTGCCACAAAAAAAAAGCCCATTTCAATGAGGGACAGAGAGAATGACTGCTCCTTCTGTCCCAAGAAATGCTCTCATAGAGAGATGTGTATGGTGCCAGCTGGCAGTTGGTGACACTTTTCTGTTTTACCCAAAGCACGGTCTGAATACATGACCCCCAGACAGCCTGTTATGCACCTGGAGCCCAGCAAATTCAGGGGCAGGTTGCCCAAGAGCAGATTTCTTTAAAACCAGTCTCCTCCACAGGGACTGCTTGACCCTGGTGTATCTGTCTTGGTCCCCCTCCCTGGGATGCCAAATCTGAGGCTCTCTGGCTCCATAAGCTTGGATGTGGGGGAGAGAAGGGAGTGGGATTGAGGGGACTTGTCAGGTTGGAGGGCTCCAGGTCTTAGTGCTGGGGGAATTGTAAAAGAAAGTCTGTGCTAGGGCAAGAGCTGCCGTACCTAGTTCCTTCCTGAGCAGTATGTGACTTCTGTTCTTACCACCCTCCCAAGGGAGCACATCCCAGTGCTTCCTTCCCACTCCAGTTGCTTTTCTGAGTGCCTCATCTAAAGGTGTCCGAGATGGGGTGGTCTCTGCCTTGTGCCGAGAGATTAGTGGTGCTGCTGATTTTGATTTCTTTCTTTCCAGTATTGAGGAATAGCGCTGAGGTCAGCTGCCTGGATGTACATTGTGCCTCCTTGGAAGGGCTTTGCTTCTCCAAAGCTAGGGTGTAGGCTCAGTGGGGCTGTCAGATCCCAAGCAGGGATTTTCTGTGTCCACCCTGGGCTGTGTTTGCAGCTCTCACACCTCATCAGCCACATTTCCATTGTGCTTGTTCCTGGAGTCTTAGCATCTCCTCGTACTCTATGTAGTCTGCTTGTGCAAAACCTTCAGTTGGCTCCTGTACTTACAGGCAGAGCTCCCATGCATATGGCTGTCCTTCTGCTGTAAAGCATTTTCTTTCCAGATCCTGAGGTCAGAATGGCTGTGTACAGAGTCACTTTGAGAAGACCTTAAGTGCCTGACACAATAGGAGTGTGGTCAGAAAAAGAATATTTCAACGTCTGAATGCGAAAGAGCAAGACTTCGCTCTGAGTGGTGCATCCTGAGATGCCCCTGGGCCGAGAACCCTGTGATGGTTCCCTGGGTGGGGGCTGTGGACCTTTCAGGAACGACTGTGCCCAGCAGAAAATAGCTCTGAGTCCCTACCAGGAGAGGAATTATCACTCAGGGCCAGAGAGATAAGGGCAGGAGCTCTGTGGATGAGACCCCGAAGTCAGAGATGCTCCTAAAGACTCTTTGGTAGCCAAAACCTGACTTTCTATCTCTTTATATCATTATATGTCCTCACATTGCCCTCCTCCATCACAGGACACTCTGCAACACCAGTGCCTACCCTGCCAACCCACGCATCCAAGCCAGCAGTTTCTGCCTCTCCACAAAACCCAGGGGATGCTCTTCCATGGAGCAGACCCTTTTATAAATTCACATTAGATGAAAAGGTCCTTGTGGGCTCAATCATGCCTGAGTGCAGCTTGGTTGCTGTTTAATTAACAGCCTAATATACATTTGTTCCTGACAGAGAAGATAGTCTGGCAAAAGCCCAGTGCCCTTTATGTGATGGATGGTGGAGCAAAGCGTGGGGCTGCGAGATGTGTTTGTATCCACGTATTCATCTCCATGTGTCAGATCCTCGCCCAGGACCAACCATGCAGAGATCAGCAAAGCCTCCTTGCCCGACGCTCAGCTCAGCGCAGAGGCAGGCACCCCTCTGCTCCCTGGGCTGGCTTTGGGGACTGCAAGAGGCAGGAAAGCCCCAGCCTGGGGACAGGGGTGACAGAGAGGGGAAATCATGCAGGACTCAGGAGAGCTCGTGGGCAGATGCTGTAATTTTCTGCTAGTGCTTGGGACGACATGTGCAAAAGTATTTAAGTCTTGTTCAGAGGTGAAACTTCATTCTGTGATAGATATGTTATTATTACACCTGCACTATAACAATCACGGGGGCAAGAGGGGAGACCCTTGAGTGTTCCAAAATGTCAGGGCATTTCTCTCTGTCTGACCTCTGCTGTTAAAATATTCCCCCTTCAGCACAGAGTCTTGCACTGCTGGGCTGGCCCCGTGCAGGGATGGAGTGGAAGGCAGCTTCAGGGCTTGAGGGGGCTGGTTAGCCTCCATCGGGGTTGCAGGGGTATGCTGAGGCACAGGGGCTCTCAGAGCAGGAGGAAACACTGAATCCTCCTTGCCAGTGCTGGGTGATGCTGCTGGCACCCAGACAAGCTGGGAGATTGAGTGCTGGGGCCAGGCTGTTATGAAATGTCCCAGTGATGCTGGCTGGAGGCACCCTGAGAGAGCAGGGCTGTGGGAGAGGTGGTATCGGGGGCAAAAATCATGGCTGGGATCATTGTGCACTATAGTGGTCCAGGCTGAGGGACGCTTAGGATTATCTAGGTTCTGCCTTCAGTGAGGGACCCTCGTTCGTACAGGCATAGGGCTGAAATGTGGAGGGGGAAAGAAAGTATAATAAATCATTTAGCTGATTCTTGAGGAAAGTTCATCATCTCAGCTGACACAGAAGGTGTAATGAACCTGGCTTGCTGCTCTGTCTGTAACAGCCGGTGATGTTGTCTGTAGCTCCGTGCTGCCTTTGCATGGGGATGGGGAGAGGGTTGGGAACGCAGGGATCAGCAGTGGCTCATCCTTCTTGTTTGCAAAACAAAAAGCCTTTTTCTTCCTCCTGGCCGGGCTCCAGCAAGGGAAGCAAACTCAATTAACGTGACGGCTGGGAAAAGGCAGGCTGAGTGGTGTTCAGTATTGCAGCTTTTCAGACACAGTAATTCTTCAGCGTGGTTCGTTATGAACTGCCGTGGCAGTGGCAGGCATCAATCCAGTTCCAGTTAATGATGGGTCTGGGGGCCTCAGCTGGGAACAGCCTGGACCTCCTTGCCTTGGAGCGGACCATGGGAGAGGCGAGGAGGTGTCTTTGTGCCAGACAGGTCCACAGTCTGCTTTGTCACCAGGCATTTATTTGCAGAGATGTGCCTCAGTTTTCCTTCTTGCAAAAGTGGGGGCCATGGACGCTTTGGATGTTAATGACAGAGGGGTGCAAAGGACTCAGCAGTGGGATGGAGAGGATGAGGTGGTTCCTGACACCAGCCAGGATGCTCCAGGGAGTCACATCCCTTTGAGTGGGGCAGGGTTGCAGTGGAGGTTGCAGCAAGGCACGTGAAGGTGATGTGCATCCTCTGCAAGCCACAGGGCTGGCGGCCACGTGGGTGCCAGGAGCAGCGTGGCCGTGTTGGTGGGAACCTTCTCCTGGGTGATGACCTGCAGGTGAAGGAGCAGGGTGGAGTGCTGTTGCAGCTTCGGCGCTTCCGGCACCTGAGCTGGCTGCTTGGAGTCAGCGTGAGATCTGGGCATGGTGAAGCGCTGTGCCGGTAGATGTGCCCCTAGGCGCTACCGCAACACAACCGGCGTTAATAGTCACCAGCAACAATGACTGCTGGTCCAGCTTTTTTCTGGTCCAAGAGGCAGGGCGCCCTAGGATGAACCTCATCTACAGCATCTGTGCTGGATTTTGGAGGGATGTGAACTTCTTGGAGAAAAGCTGAATCCTTGACCTACCACCACCTGGACGAAACTTGGGACACAGGACTTATGGCTCTGCTCTAGCTCCAAAAACTCATCCTTTCTGCTCCTTTCTAGGCTTTGCTTGTGTCATTGCCCTGACTAGCTATGCTGAAACTGGTTGGTTTTTCCTCAAGCTGTAAATTATGTTTTCTTCTTCCTGTATCCAAAATACACGAGCTGGAGGTACTTTGAACCCAGCTGGCTCCCAGTCCAAGGGCCTGATCCTTCCCGCACACCCATGAGCCAGGGCATGAGCCAGCCCATTGCTATCAGAGGAACTTCACACGTGCAGCTGGCGAAGGACGTATGTAAGTGCTGGTGGATTCCCCGGCTAATTGGGATCCTATGGGAAAACTGGAGGGGGAAAACCTGCAGGAAGGGAGTGAGGGTGCGTGTCATGGTGCAAATGCAATGACTCAGGAGATGCACACATCCACCTAAGGTGCTCAATTAACAATGTTTTTAATAATGATTATTACATTGAGTCAGCACTTGAAAATGCTTTGAAGTTGAAAAGTGCTGCACTTCACACCTGTCATTAAAATACGTTCCCACTTAGTGGACCCTGCAGTCAGCATCTCCTCGTGCGCAGAGCCCTGGAGGGGAAGTTTTACTGGGACCGACACCTGCCAGAGGGAAGGCCTCATGTTTATTATCTGTGCTGTATCAAACACCTCTACTTTGCAAGTCACCGTTCTTCTTTCCTTCTGATGCATTTTTAGTGCCTACGGCAGACATTTATAGGGCAAAGAGACTTAGAGATCTGATTTTACTCTAATACTCTTCTTTCTACACACTGGAAATGTCTGGAGAAAGCTGGTTTTGGTGCTCTTTCCCCTCACTCATTCTGAGGTGGTGAAAAGCATGAGGAAAGTAGACCTTTAAATATGAATCCACCAAGACCTCCCTGGCTTTGCTCTTTGCCATGCGAACAAGACAGACGTGAGAATGGGGTCTGAGATGTACTTTTTGGATTGAGCATCCCTACACTTGGTTTGAGAGCAAGATTATTTCCAGTGAGTCTGTGTCAGTCACTGTCTGTATTGTGAGTCTGTGTACATGTTGGGACCCTTGCAGAGCCCTGGCTCGTCTGCCCACACATGTTGGGACACACATGTGCCCATTCAGAGCACATGTAAACAAAACAACAACCCTTCATGCACTGGAGTCCCACCACCAGCCCTGGCAGTTCCAGTTTCACTGGCTTTTTAATCCAGCTCCATCAATAATTTACTCCTCTCTTGCAATTCATCAAATATTTATCCTCCCCATGAATTTCCCAGCCTGGACATGTCACTACGAGGGTAGAGGCAAAGGCTGGGGAGTTACCACTCCTGGAAACTTGGCATTGCCAGGGTGCCAACAGCTCCCTCTCCTTCTGTTGACTTTGTAGCTCCTCCATCCTGTGACCTTCTGACCTTCTCCTCCCTAGCACCCATCTTTGAAGCCTTTCTGTGCTTCTATGAGAGATGTTGAAGACTCTGAATATGGAAGTCCTGCAGGGTTTGTGGGTCTTTTTGGCCCTTACGCAGTTTTGAACCTTTTGACTAACTTGCTGAATTTGCCGACAGGCTCAAGGTTGTGCTTACTAAGATTCTACGAATTTTGTGAAAGTGGTGGAGATACTGTTGATGCTCCCACAAGGGGAAAGCTGCATCTTATAGCAGCTGTTGGGGAATACAGACATGCTCTGTGTCCAAATAATCTCCAGTTTAGCCTCTGGACATGATTTTTATCGCTTCTGCCTTTTGCAGAATCGTGTCTCTTTAGTATTAAGTAGCTGAGATGTCAGAAAAGCCTGAGGATTGTGAACTAGACATCCCATCAGCCAGGCGGCTCTGCTTTGGCTCCACTGTTCCCTGACCAGCAGTGTCCAGAGCGGGCAGCAGGGAGCCTGCCTGCGGTGTGGGAGAGTCAATGTGCTGGTTGAGGCTCTTACTGGATCTTGTGCATGGGTGCCAGTGATGAAGTTGTGAAGCTGGCAGGGCAAAGAAGTTCCTCAGACTCTTTCGAGTGAGACAAGCACAAAGCACGTGGGGTTTGGGAGAGGGTTCTGGGGTCTGCTGCTCCCAGATCACCTCAATACAGGCCCTAAAGCAGCAAGGAGTAAATAATGTGGGCTGAAGGTCTCAAGTGTGGATTCTCCTTCCAGACTCCTAGTGTCATCAAGGCTTGGAGCTGGGTTCCTCATGGCAGAGGGACAGTGCTTGGTTCCTCTAGAGCCCATTGAAAGGGAAACAGGCAGGAGCTGTGCTAAGCCAAAGCTCTGCCAGAGCCCTGCTGCCTGCGGGGAGTTGCCCTTGAGGGTGGTGGAGCTGCACAGTCTTAATAAAAGGCTTCGCCTTATCCCTGTGCGCGAAGGGAGAGCGCCTTGTTGACAGATACTGCTGCTGGCTGCATCTCATTAGCACACGCGCTCGGGCGAAGGCTGGTGCCAGCAGGGGTGTGAACTATCTCTTATTTCAGCCGATCATAAATACAGAGGAATGTCAGGAGGACAGGCTTCCCTTCAGCCCTAGATTTGTGTCTGTCCTGTTATGGGAGGTAGGAGGCGTGGGCAAGTAGTTGTGTCCCGTCAGCTGCTTGCTGGGATAGGGTCCCGCAGGGTGTGAGAAGAGATGCTAATGGCATCAGTGGAGTGTCTAGCTCTTGAGGAGTGCAGAAACCTAATCTCCACTTTCTCTGAAACTGGATTCTCAGGATGTGCTAATACCAATGCGCTTCAAGCCATGCAATCGAAACCAAGCGTGGTACAGCAAAAACCCCCACAAAACTCCAACCCTGAGGCCAATGCCAGCAACTTTGGTCTTATTCTCTACTGACAGTGTGCTGTCTTCTGCCCCAGATTTCCCTGGGCACCAAGGAACAGGAGGGTGGGAAGGTGCAGCACTGGTGGGTTTCAGAAACATTGCTAAGGATGGCCATTTGATGGTGGTGCTACTATCATGGTGGGACCCCATGGTGTTCCACGCAGAGTGTGGTGTACAGAAAAGCATTTTGTGATGTCTCTCCACAGAATCTGAATAAGCTAAGGCTAGAATATAATGACATGTTTGAGATTTGAGATTTTTATAACAAGCTTAAGCCTGAGCTGGAATCAACCCCATATCTTAGTCCCACTTCTGGGCTATTCAGAATCTGGCTTGCTTCCCTCCAAAAGTTGGTTTGCAGAACAAACCAACAGAACAAACCATGCAGAAACATGTATCTCCTGAGAGCTAAATTCCATTCATGGGAATTACCGCAGAGTTGTGTGTCAGGCGTGTCATTCCATGTCAGTGGTGCACCCTTCCAGAAAACCTCCTTAAGTAAGCTGTGGGGGCCAGAAGGGTGTAGCTTTGTATTTTGAGGAGGCAACAGTTCATGGTTCTGCACAACTGGAAATATCTCAGTTGAGTCTGTCAGCTGTGCCAGCATACTAACCAGTTGTTTTTCTTGCTGTCTAGGGGCGATCCAGACAAATGTGACATCTGGGGGAACACCCCTCTCCACCTGGCAGCAGCCAACGGCCACCTGAACTGCCTTTCCTTCCTCATCTCTTTTGGGGCCAACATCTGGTGCCTGGACAATGACTATCACACCCCGCTGGACATGGCAGCCATGAAGGGGCACATGGAGTGTGTGCGTTACCTGGACTCTATTGCTGCCAAGCAGAGCAGCCTCAACCCCAAGCTGGTGAGCAAACTGAAGGACAAGGCCTTTCGGGATGCAGAGCGGAGGATTAAGGACTGCGTGAAGCTGCAGAAGAAGCACCATGAAAGGATGGAGAAACGGTATAGAAAGGAGATGTCAGATAGTTCTGACACCATGAGCTTCTCCAGCTATTCGAGTAGCACCTTAAGCAAGAAGTTCCAACATATGTCTATGGTGACTTCCCTGCCATATTCACAAGCCACCATCCATGGCACAGCCAAGGGAAAGACGAAAATACAAAAGAAGCTGGAGAAGAAGAAGCAGGTGGATGGGACATTCAAGATCTATGAGGATGGGAGGAAAAGTGTGCGGTCTCTGTCTGGCCTGCAGCTGGGGAACGATGTCATGTTTGTGAAGCAGGGCACATACGCCAGCCCCAAGGAGTGGACGCGGCGTAATATCAGAGACATGTTCCTCACGGATGAAGACACTGTCTCCCGTGCCATAAGTGACCCAGGCTTGCACATGGACTCGGCCCACTCTGAAGTCAGCACCGACTCTGGCCACGACTCCTTGTTCAATCGCCCTGGGCTGGGCACCATGGTGTTCCGGCGCAACTATGTCAGCAGCGGGCTCTTTGGGATCGGCCGGGAGGACACTGGCACACTGGGTGATGACAACGCAGATGGGGTAGGTGTCAAACTGCGGAGCCGCCTGCAGCGCTCGCCAAGTCTCAACGATAGCATTGGCAGTGCCAACAGCCTGCAGGAGAGGAATGCAGAGGAGCTACCCTGGGACGAGGTGGAGCTGGGTTTAGATGATGATGACGAGCCAGACACCAGCCCCTTGGAGACTTTCCTGGCTTCCCTGCACATGTTTGAGTTTATCTCCATCTTGAAGAAGGAAAAAATTGACTTGGAGGCCCTCATGCTATGTTCAGACAATGACCTGAAGAGCATCAATATCCCATTGGGCCCCAGGAAAAAGATTGTGGATGCCATCCAGAGGAGACGGCAAACTTTGGAGAAGCCAGATGTCATTGTAGACACTGAACTGTAAGTAGGAGATGGGCCCTCTGAGCGATTAAACACTTCAGCAGGTGGAGATGTGGATAATGTAAGGTCTTGTTTTCAAGCCACTTGGAAGAGTAGGAGTCCAGGTAACCTCAGTGCTGCTGTGTGTGGGCAAATTCCTGCTTGTGTGGAAACGATGAGAGTTCGGAGAGGTGGCAATAGCATTAGTTCATTACTCAACAGCCCTAATGTGGCTGGGCAGGATGTGAAGCCTTTGTTTTGTTTCATAACCTATATGAATGCAGCCTGTGCTGTGGTCTGATTCTCCTGAGTCCCTGTAGCTGGGATTTTCAACCATACTCAGGCTTGTCTTGACTTTTCACCTTTTGAAGGCGTTAGGAAATCAGCCACAATTCCTGGTGGGAGCAGGCTGACCGCAGTGCCCAGTGGCATTGGGAATTCTTCCCCAGATGCTTGAGATCTTACTCAGGCCTTTGGAGATTGTGTATTGGGATTGGAGTTGTTGTTCTATGGTTTCCGGGGCTTGGCTGGTTTGGCTTGAAGGACTGTGTGCCCACCATAGAGGTGAAGGGAAGGCATCAGTTTGGGTCTTCCCACCATCACACCAATGTCCACTGTGTTGTTTGAGCTTCCCAGCCCTCAAATATCTGTGTGCCTCTTGCTGGTTTTACAGGCTTTCTGTGCAGCTCAGTCTTGGGTCCTCACAGTGCTGACAGATTTTTCTCTTTCCCTTTGCAGATAGCAGCATCCGTGGTTTTTTTTTTTTTTTTCTTTCTTTTTTTTTTTTTCCCAATGATCAATAAAAAAACTCAGTTCTAAGTTGCCAGAAAACACAAGCCAGAGACTCTCTTCTTGGGGCAGCTGAAAGCTACAGCCATCCCCACCAGTCCCTCTGGACCGCCCTCCTGCTCCCTCGCTCTGCTCCCTGTCTGTGCGATGCTCCCAGGGGATACCTGGTACAGAGGGACGACTGCTGAGATTGGACCAGGCAGCTCCAACCTGCCAGCTGGGAAGGGACAACAGTCACCAGCTTGCTGGAGGAACAAGTGTGCTGCCCAGCTGGCCAGGACACTGTGCTGTCACGGGCTGAGGGACTGCACGAAGCCATGAACACAAGGAGATACGTGATGGTATTTTCAAAGGGAACCAAAATAAATAATTACACCCGTTCTTCCTCGAGCAAGTGGTTCATTTGGGGTTTGGACTGGAGGAGCAGGGGGATGAGGAGTCCTGGCCTCTCTCCTGGGTCTTGGCTGCTTTGGTTCACTGTTTGATGCTGTGCTTTGGGAAGGGAGTTTTGATTTCTGTGGTTTGAGGCTGTTCAGGTGCCCAGCACGTCTGTGAGTCCAGTCTGTGCTGCCTTGAGTGTGATAATCTGAGATGAAGACGGTGTTTTGAAGGTGTTGGTAGCTGTCTTCTAGTTCACTGATCAAGTGGCTGTCCCAGGGAGGCAGCATTTCTGCCCCATCTCTCCAGGGCACTGAGCTGCATAAGTCAGTTTGTGTGTGAAGGGCCTGGAATTTCATCTCCAGGAGCTTCCCAAGACTGAGCACCCCACCAGGCTGCAGCCCTGAGCCTACTCCAAGCATCCCTGATATATCAGCGCTCAAAACAGAGCCCAGCTCAAACCCTAGCATTAGTTGTTTTCCACAAACCCATCACATCTCTTGCTGATCACCGCACTCGCTTTCCGAACCCTCAGCTCCCAGTCCCCCTGCACCATTTTACATACAGGATCTAGGGGCGTCTCCGGGGTGGCAGGAGTGTTTCTAGGGTACAGCAGTGGGACCTGTGCCCTCCCCTGATCTCGCAGTGACATACCCTGATGGGGGAGAGTCACCCGTGCCATGGTGTGCTGGCAATGTCTCTTCAGGCTGATGCAAACTGCCAGATCAGAGAAAATGCCGCCTGGTGTTACCGGTACTGCTTATCCAGCCTTATCTCAAGGATGCAAATGATAAGGGATGACCTGAACACAGTGACTCCTGGCAGGCTCTATGTGCTCAGCCCAGGTCTGGTGGGGATCTAGACCACACTTTGGAACCGTGGGGGCTGTGTTTGGTCCATTTGGAGGATGGGGATTTGTTTGGTGTGAAGCTGCGCTGCTCCCTGCCTGCGTGTGTCCTGAGGGGAAGTGTGTGTAGGAGAAATACTCTTCTCAAGGTGACTCTCTCCGGCTGGTCCTCAAGTGGCTGAAGCCCCACCAGGAATGGTGTGAGGTCTCCAGTCCCAGCCTCGTGCCACTGCACACAGAGGTGCTCCATAAACACTGTTGCTGCACCAAAGGTCCTAGATCTTTCTGCACTGATGCAAAGTGAGAAAGAGCTTTTTAACGCTAAAAAAACCGCTCTACTTTAAAAGTGCTTTTATATTTGAATTTACAAGTTCTGCATAACTCTTAGCTTGATTTCCAGGCAAAAGGGTGAGCGATCAGATGTGCTGAGTCAGCAAGTTCTCCATGAAGGCTGCATGGCATCGGGGCTCCAGCACTGTCTGCTTTGGCCCCTCTCCAAAGCCCAGAGCTGCCGTCCCAGTGGGGAGAGCAGTGGCTGGACTCGCTAATGTCACAGCTCCCTCTGCCGGGACCGGGGCTGGGAGAGCAGGATGGGACCCAGTGCCTGCCGGGGCTGCAAGGCAGCAGGGATGCAGTGCAGCACAGGGATGGATGCCAAGTCCTGGCTCTGAGCAGGACCTATAACTCAAGGCCAGTTGTCAGGTGAGGTTACGGTGGGTAAATTCACCCCCTTTCCCTGTGCACGTGTGTGATTTCATCCAAGCCCTCTGCCCTTGCTCTGGATAACCAGCAGAGCACCGGCTGCCTGCCACAAACCAGCTCACAGCTCCAGTTCCCCTGAGGATGGTTCGTGCTTTGGGTTTGTGCCAGACACAGGAGGGGAGTGATTCACCCTGGTTTGTGTAGCTGTCACTCCAGTACAACGGGGACCAGTTTACCCACTGGATTTACAGGGAGAAAGGGGTCTGCTGGCTTGGTACCTACTGGAGCCTTTTGTGGGCTGGGCACTGGGATGCAGCAGGTATTTGGGGTCTGTCAGGCAGCTGGGGTTTGCACACTCTCTAACTTTTCCTTTTTGCTTAGGAGCACCTGGGCAGTTGCTGATGTTGGGCTGATGCTGACAAGACACAGATCCCTTCTCCCAACTCGTCTTTCCTCCAAAGAGCCAGTGAAAAGGTTTGGTGACGTGATGGTACCCAGGTGCTGTGGGACACAGCCCCGTACAGCTAAGACCAAGCCCAGAAATACTGCCCAGGAGTGCTGAGCCCTGAGACAAACATGAGCAACTCCACAACTGCAGGGAGAGACCGAAACTGAGCTGTGGCACCAATGCAGCGTTGCAGAGCCCAGGAGATGGGCTCAGGCCAGTGGCCACCCCAGGTTGGGTAAGGAGGGTGCTCTGTGGGCATGGGGGTGGCTGTCTCAGAGGTGCCAGCAGCCTCGGAGCCAAATGCCCACTCTTCGGGCTTGTGCATATTGCTTGCATTTAGATTTGGTTGTTGATTTCCAACCAGTTTGTCTCCCACAAAGCGTGGTGACCCTGTCCTGCAAGGGACAAATCCCCCAGCCTAGGACACATCCCCTGGTTTCTAGTTCCCCTGGCCAGCTGGGTTGCTGTATCCTGCCAAGCCCTCGATGGAGCTGGGCACTGCTCACCCTGGGCATGGAGCGGGGACGTAGCTGTCCCTTGGTCCCCAGCACAGCCAGACCCTGTCACTGCTCTACCTGTTGGCAGCCTGGCCTCCGTGGGGGAACCTCACCAGTGCTAATTGCATCTGCTCCATGGCCGAGAACAACAAGCTTCTTTCGGAGAGGGCACTTGTGAAAGCAGGGTGGAGGCCAGGGCTGGCACACCCTGGAGAACACCCTTAAATACCCTCCCAAACAGAAACCCAGCCAGGCGGCAGGTTTTCCCGGCCTGGTGCTGCCGGTGAGCAAACACTGGTCTTCGCCCCTGCCCATGGTCAGAGCCCGTGCAGGGCCCACCAGCACCATGCTGGTGGCAGCATCATCTCCCCAGCAGGGAACCCACGACCCTGGGGTTGTCCCTTAACACCCCACACCATGAATGCCAAACTTGCTCTGGGCTGTTGCCAGTGTTTAATTGGTCTTCCCAGCAAAACCAATCCCCTGGGTTTAGCTTGTACACATAACAATGTGGTCCCCAACAGTGCACGACAGCCTGTCCTTGAGCTAGAAAGCCCTCGCTCCTAAACCAGGGCAGCATCACTCACAAAAGAGATGCCAGTTCACAGACTCTGCGCTTATTCCCCTTTGGGTGATGCAGGGGGGATGTGTTGGCAGTCACTGTCACTCAGGTGCTTTAGTCTCCCCGTCCTTAGGTGCTGGCTGTGCTCCTGAACCACAGTCTGAAGGAGGGAGAAGGCAGGAGCGATTTTGGGGATGACTGAGGGTGTGCAGTGGTGGTATTGAAAATGTGGGTTTACAGGTGCTGAGTGAGCGTTGCAGCATCTCTGCTCAGTGAAGCATGGCTGCTTCCCCAAGACCACTGCCCACCCACGGGGAGCAGTGGTTACCAGCTGCTCCCCATGGGCAGCACATGTGCTTGGTCATGCCATATGGGGCTGGCATGGGAACTACGAAAGAACATCACCTGCAGGACACCAGGTATGTCCTACAGGCAGAGGGGACCACAGGGAGGCATGTCCCTTGGGCAGAAATACAAAGTCCTCAGCCCTGCCTGATGGTCCTCTTCTCCAGCCTCACCAGAAGCTGGTCACACTGGGCTCTGGGACCTGCCAGGTCAGCATGGGCCATTGCAGGCCACTTGCTTAACTATTTCCTGCCCATCCTGCTGGGGATTCACTTCCTGGATGAGTGGCTGAGTAACATGTGGCTGCAGGAAGGTGGACAGCCAGGACAGAGGTGAGCGGGAAGGGGCGAAGTGCAGAGCACCCATGGCAAACCCCACCTTTGCTGTGCCCTGCACCATGCCCCCACCACTGCTCCAGCAGCTGAGCGCAGGGCTGGATGTGGTGCCGATACAGCGTTGCTTCACGGGGGCTTTGCAGTGGCTTTTGGGACCCTCCATAGCTGTTCCCAAAATTAAAGTACCCCAAAAGGCAGAAACATGGACATAGCTTAGGGTGTCCTCCCTGAACCAGAAAAGTGGGAGAAATGGAGTGTTGTTTTCCTTTAACACTGACTTCAGGTACTAACAGGATGAATTATTTTCTATGTCTGCTTCACCCAATTCATATAATTTAGCAAAATATCGGGCGATGCTGTGGATCCTGCCACCGAGTGTCTAGGGGCTGGAGTGAGCTCCGTGGTACCCATCATCCTGCTACCCATGGTCCTGGCTTGCTCTCAGCTGACGTGCCAGGAGGAGTATGGGGAGGCAGCCAGAGATGGCACTGAGCATCCCTTGGGGAGAGCTGGGGCAGAGCAAGGTGGTGGACATCACTGGTGCCCCAGGCCCATCTGCTTTTGGTGGTCTGCCCACGGTGCCTGGTTGCAGGCGGGTTCACTTGAGGTGCGAGGTGGGGAGATGGTTCCTCCTGGATGTTGAGCTGAAATCCCCAACTGTCACTGAACAAGGAGCTGGGCAGCACCTCCTACGGTGCTCAGCATCAGGACAGCGCACAGGTTTGTGCTTTGGCAGCTGCTGGAACACCCTTAGTCCTCCCGTGACACCCATACTCCCAGCTTGCTCTGGCACGGGTCTGAAACCAGGGGTGAGGATGGGGTCATGCCCAGCACTGCTAATATGAATGCTGAAGCTGTGGGAAACTGTTTTAGGAGGACTTGACTCCAGACCCAGCGTTGGAGCTGGCTCTGTGCTGCTCCATGTGCCAGGCTGAGGGCACTGAGCATCCCCGAAGAGCACTCAGCAACAGGCCATCTCCCATGGGAACCGAGGGCAGGTCAGCAGGGACACACAGGTCCTAGAGGTGACACCTGCCAGCGCATGGGAAGGGGATGGGAAAACCTATGAAGCTGGGACAATACCAACACCGGCTCCTCAGTAGCACCGCTAGCCGAGATCATGCGATCGGCTGGGGTAGACACCAGCCCTGGACAAACTGTAGATCTTGCCCTAGATGTTCCAGTGGGAGGATGGTGGGCAACAAAGGCACCGGGGGGCTGTGGGACCCCTGGCTGCCATATGGTCAGGCCACCACACATTGGTGCACATGCCACCCCACTGCTCCTGCATGGCACTGCCAGCCCCATGGCACTGGTGGCCCCTGCTCATGGCAAAGCCCCATGATGCCAGCATGGGCTCCTGAGCAACTCTGAGGGTGTTAGTGATCCTGGCTTTCTTTACCATCTCCCGCCCTCCTGCTTTTTCCACTGGACAGGGAAAAACTTCCCATTGCTCATGATCCCTCATCTTTTCTAAGCTTTAGGATGCATTTTGACAACAACTATGTTTTCCTGTTGCAGGACACTGAGCTCCAACTTGCCAGTGCTCTCCAAAGCCAACAGAGCCACCCAATCCTGAAAGTTCTGGTGGGACTAGGAACAGCCATCATCAGAGACAACACCCAGGTGAAGGCTAGACCACCCAACAAACACACCACAGGACTACACCAGGAGCAGTAAGTAAAGGGCAGGGATTCAGCCCAGAAACCACCTAAATCCAGGCAGTAAGTCCTTTTCCAGCATTTAAACCCTGGTAGGGAATGGGTTTTCTTGGAGTCCCCTCTCTGACCCCAGTGAGGCTGCAGCTGTGGGTCCCTGGGTGGAGGGTGCAGCAGGGACCACCAGCAGTGGGCTCTGCAGGACAGTGCTCTCACCCAGGGACAGGCTTTGCCCCGGCGGGAGGTGCCAGGGACGGATCCGGCTGCTACCACATCCCATTGTTCCCACCCTATATCTCACCCTTGGGAAGTGGCAGAGCTTGGCAGGGGCAGCTGTGTCACAGCAAAATTTGGTGCTGGTGACCCCTCCGCCCACGCGCGTTCCCCCACGACACAGCCCCCGGACTCTCCGCCCGCAGTTTGGGAATGTGCCCACAGTCGGGATGGCCAACCTCAACGTTTTCCCATCCCCAGTTTGTGGTGCCATTAGCCATGGGCATGGCTGGTGAGAAGCACAGAGGAGAGTGTGGGAGCTCCAACCGGATGGAAAAAGGCCTGAGCGGGGCAGGGAAGGGATCCTGGCAGCCAGCCTGGATGCTGCATTTTGCCTCTGCTGTGGTAAACCCACAGCCTGGCCCTTCTCCACAACCACAAACAAACACTGAGCTTGGCACGGCCAGCTCAGCTGGCATAGCAGCAACCTGGGGGTGGCTGTGGGTCACAGCACCGGGGTCAGCTGGGGCTGCTGCCCCCAAACCCCTCCAGCTCCTCACCACAGCAGAGCTCCCATGTGAACACGTTATTATAGCTATCCTTGGCATTTTCAGGGTACATCTCCCAGGGTAGTGGATGTCCTGTGGGGTCCCGGGAAGCCAGGGAGGGCTAAGCAGCACGTCTGCCCACCCGGGGAGGTGCATGGGGCAACCATAGTTCCATCCCACCCCTGGAGCAGAGAGCCCAGCTCTCGGCCCTGCTCAATAACCGAGCTAACGAGAGCCGCTGTCAACAAGTCTGCAGCTCCCCAGCCTGAGCGGAAAAGGACGCCTTGCTGGAGAGACCCAGGAGGAGAAACCTGTTTCACTGACCTTGCTCCATCACCGCCTTCTTGGCTGTGCCGTGGGTGAGTTTGGGGCTGCAGCAGGGGGCGAGTGGCTCCGCCGCCCCTCAGAGGCAAGGTGAGGAGGAGGAGCGGGGCTGGTGCCTCATCGCCAGTGGGTCGGGGTGCTGGGGGATGTGCCGGGTGGGTGAGCCAGACCCCGCTGGGTTGATATCGTGTCTCAGCGTGGCTCCTCACCTGCCTACGGAGCCTTGCTCCACCCCTCATCAGCTAATAAAGCCTCCGCCGCGCTGGTCCCTCCTTTGCCACTGACTCACGGGCTGACCCAGCCCAATCCCCTCACTGCCCCGCACCTCCACTTTCTGACCTATAAAGCTGAGTGTCCCCACTGCTCTCCCGCTCCTTTACATAAGAAAACCCAGCTCCCGAGGAAACCCTGTGGCACTTTGCAACCCACCAGTGACACCTGAGTGCTCAACAGCAACGTATGGGCTCGGTGCCCTGTGCCCAGGGGTGTGCAGACCCATACTGCGAGTTTCGTGGCTGCCCTCGAGGGCACCAGTAGGCAGCCGTGAGCCAGCCACTGGTTGCACCCCCAGGCACAATCTCCCCATGGGTTTTGCTCACCCTTTGGGGGCTTGGAAGGGGAGGTGAGCAGTGCACGCTGTTCTTGGCAGGGCATCCTGCCGGGGAATGCCTTCACCCTGCTGCCCTGGTGCTTTGGCACAGCTCCCGCACCCCAAAACCCGACTGGTCGGGTTTGGAAAGCAGGCCAGAGATGGCTGAGATGTTGGAGGCTTTCTCAACTGTGCGAAGTTACACTGGGCTTGTTTCTGCTGCCAGCCAGGGAGTAGTCCTGGCCCCATCCTGCCTCTTCTCCCCTGGGAGACGCCTGAAACCATCCCGTTTTCTGTATGTTTTCAAAGATGATGGGGAAGGCTGCTCTGTGTGGAACAGGAATGTGCCTCCAATCTTCCTGAGGTGGAAGATGAACATCCTCAGGTCACAGCAGGGACCAGGTAACAGGACCTATCAGCATCCCTATAGGAAGGCTGTTCCATGGTGGCACCCAGCAGGCACACAGATCCCCAGAGAGCAAGACTCTCGACCTCTGGGCCTCAGGAGTGTCTGTGGAGCCCGGGCAGGGAGGGAAGCTGGAGCTGGCTCAGCCGTGGCCCAGTGCTCCCTGACATAAGAGGTTACACAAGCCCATGCGGGCAGGGTGCCGACAGCCCCGGCATGTCTGTGACCAGAGCTCTGCTCCCACTCCAGAATAATGCCTGCAGGAATGGGGACAGCCCTGCCCCGTGCTGGGCATCCCTCACAAAAGCCCTGGGTGGCAGCAACACCTTAGATCTGTACCCACAAGGGATGCGCAGGCTTCCCAGAGGAGCACAGTGGGGCTGGGCAGCACCCAGAGCAAAAGTCAACCTAGAGAGGGCTTAAAGATCATCTGGTGGTGTCCACCTGCTCAAGAGCCATGTCTGAGGGTGGTTGGGGAGTGGGGCAGCAGTGTTCTTGATCAGGGGCTCAGAGGCTGTGGTAGGAGCAGGACAGGAGGACCGCTTGCCTGGAGTAAGTGGGTGGGAAAGGGCACAGAAAAGCCAAAAGAGTCTGGATGGTGCTGAGCTGGGTCAACCCTGTCCACAAGAGCAGGGAGAGGCTCGCTGTCCCCTCCAGGAGACATTTTGGAGGTGCTGAGAGGGGCCCCTGGGTGCCAGCAGAGCAGCACACCTCCTTGCCCGCCGGCGCTGGGTGATAGATCAGTCCCCGGTATTTGAGGCAGCCGGCCCAAGGCGTTACTCACCCGGCCCAGGGCTGCGCTCGGCTCTGCCAGGCAGGAATGCCACGTGCTCCAACCACCTTTCCCCAGGGAGGACCATCCCTGTGGCTAGGGACAGTGTCCCCAAGCTTGGGCTGACTTTGACCATGTATGAGATGGAGGGGAGGGGACCAGACACTGTGGGTGCCTTTTGGGTGACTTTCCATGCCAGAGGATGATGAGCAGGCCCTTCCTGGGCATTCTACGGTTGGCTGAAGCTAGAGGAAGATCACCATCCCTGGATCCCCAGAGGCTGGAGAGGAGGTGACATGGGATGGCTACCTTCCTCTCTGAAGAGGGGACCATGATCTCTTTTTCTCACCACTCCAGGGACAGGTGATGCCAGGAGCTGTACCAGTCCTGACAGCAGGATAATGCCACTTTGGGGCTGAAGGCTAGAACAAAGCACCTTTTTATGCTGTTTCTTCACCAAAATTATTGGGTACGTAAAGAAGGGAGGGGAGCTGGCAGCACTTGCCAGCACTCCTCAGATGTTCTCCCCACCAGCCCTGCCACCCACAGAGCCTTCTCAAGGGGCTGAGGTCAACAATGGGCCAACAGATGGACATGGGAACCCACTCACGATGTCACTGTGGACTTGTCTTCTAGAAAGGTAATTCTGTTGACCACAGGGCTTTTCTCCATGGGAAACACAGACCTGCTGTTTAGGGGAAATAGAGGTTGTGCGGGTGTTTTTTTGCCATGGCTGACGGTGGGTTTTGTCCCAGTCTAGAGCAGACGGAGTGAAATCCTGGGTGGAAGTGGCTCATGGGCTGGGGAAAGCCATTGGTCCGTGTGCGGGATGAAACTGGGGTGCTCCAAGGGAACTTTCCATCAGCCCCAAGGAGGCTGATTTCAATCCTTTTTCCAACAAAACATGACTCTTAGTCATCCCTCTCTCAGCCAATTGCCTGGATTTCTGGAGGCATCACCCATGCCATGTGCTGGAAGGCAATATCCTGCTCGGAAAGTGGGTTCATGCCAGGTAGCAGGACTATTCCCAGAACTGCTTCTGGACTTGCTCGGTAAATCCTGCTATCAGCTCCTTGTCTGGCTCAACCTGGCCGCAGCCCAGCCGTGGACATGGACACAGGACAGCTCCTGTGTTTGCCAGCAGATCCAGTTGCCTGTGGGCTCCCAAGGCTGGTGGGTGCTGGCGTGGTGCTGGTGATACCTTGTGAGCCCTCTGCGTATGTTGGGGGAAACCTTTGGGCTGTGCCAAGTGCCTGGTGACGCTCGTCCTGTCACCACAAGCACCGTGGGAGGTCGGTCTTATCTCACCTTGCGCCAAACTTGGTTCATTGTTGATTGTTCTTTTCCTGTTCAGGAAGAAAGGAGGAAAAAAGCCCCATATTTTCTGCAGAACTCTGTTATCTGACGCTCTCTTTCTGCTGAATCTCTGCCTAGCAGCCCTGGATGTGACTCTCCTGGGGCAGCAATGACCCTTTGGAGGGGTAGACCTGAATCTCAGCCATCTGATGGACCAAAAGAACCCTTGAGGGATGAGGTTTTAGGGCTGAGCACTTGTTCTCTTTGCACCCAGCTCATCCCTGTGGTCCCTTTCCCCCTGTACCCTCCAGTCCAGTGACTCCCAAAATGGGAAGACTGTCAACTCTGCAAACTCAGTGAGGATGCTTAGGCTGGCAAGGATGGCTCAGAGGCCCCTGTGTCCCTTGAGCTGGCCGCAGCAGCCTGCTCTACTGGCTACAACAGCTCTGCCACCCACAGTTAGCCCTAACCTGGTTTCTATTCTAAGCCTTATATTTTTTTTTCACAGGCCTCCTCCCTCTTTCGCTTTGCCCCACTTTGCCCTCCTGCCGGTCATCTCTGGCTGCTGCTGACCCCGATCCCAGCAGGGCCACGCTGAAGTTGGCAATAAACCGCGCCAGCGAGGTTGCTTGGGTCAGGGTGGCTCCCGCTTCCTCGGGCTGGGATTAAGGAGCAGCACCTTGGATTTGCCTGCAACGGCTCTAGGTGGGAGGGGGAAAGCTGGAGGAACGGGGCTTGGGAGACTTTGCTTTTGTGGCAAAACCGGTTGTAGGATTAACAGCTTTCCTGGCATTCCTGTCTTGCTAGGAGGCTGCAAAATACCAGTTTTCGGGGTGCTGGACATGGGGGATATCTTCTTCACTTGGTGCTGCTGGCAGGGTTGAGGATACAGACACGTGCCAGTCAGAGCTGACCAGAAACCTCCTCTGGGCTCCTCCAGATGTTCCCTTGATGGACTGGGATCCGGAGCACCACTGTTCCAAAGGTATCATTAGAAGAGTCCCTGTTTTTCCAAGCTAACTGGTTTTATGGGTCCGGCTGTGCTGATGAAATACCTGCCAGGCAGTGTGTGAGTTATCCCTCTGGCTGGCAGGGTGCATCTGGGTACTCGCCTTGAAGAAGAAACAAAAACTGCCCTTTGTATGGAGGCAGGTTCTCAGGGTTCTGGTGGCCTCTTCCCTGGGGGAGGTTGCCTCAGGGCAGTTCGGCCCCAGAAAACCATTGCCCCTTGCCTGGGGCTGGGCTGCTCTGTGTGTAATGGGCAGGGTGGACACACAGGGTACCGGCTGCATGTGTCCCCAGGCCTGGCAGAGGGGTGGAACCCATCTGTGTCCAATGGAACTGGGATAGCAGACCCCCTCCCCAGCCCCTCAGCTCAACCATCGCCTCCCCACAGCTGCCGAAAGCAGGGAAGTAGGTTAAGGCCATGCAAGACCTGGGAAGATGGGGGTGCATTCTTGGAGTCTGGCTGGATTTGGGCAGCCCTTTGGCTTCCAACCAAATTTCCAGCCCGAAGGAGTGACACAGTACATTGGCTTCCCACCCTGACTGGGTGGCTCACTCCCTTCCAGGCTCTGCCTCCCGGGCACAGCGGGTTACGTCAGGGACCCGGCTGCCCTCAGCTCCCCTGTGGCCGGAGCAGCAAGGGAGCAGGCACCTGTCCCAGGACAGCGGCACCCAATTGCTGTTGGCGCCCAGGGTGGCACCAACCCGTCGTGCTGGGGCAGAGCCAATGCCAGAGCAGATCATGGTCCCGTGCCCATCCCAGGTGCAGGGGATCATACAGCCCCTCCCCTCGCCAATTAAAGCCATGCGTGGGCTTCTTAATGAGCAGGGAGCTTTCCATCTTGCAGGCACTCCTGATTTCCATGAATTCAACACCTCTTCCCGATCCTACAAAGGGCAACCACAGAGTTATGACACAGGTACTGGTCTGTGCCCACCTTAACTCTGGTTTCTTAAACTGGGCGAACACAAGAGCCCCACCAGAGCATGGCTAAATCACTGTGGAGGGAAAGGCAAAGGGGTCTTGGCCTTGAATCCTACTTTCCCTCGCAGCACTGCTACCTTCTGGCCTGAAAAGCCGGTGGTGGGAGCTGGCAGGAGACCTGTCCCCATAAGGCAGCCGTGCACCGTGCTGCAGAGCTGCCCCAGTGAACCGTGCAACAGGGCAGCCTGGGGCAGCGAGTGCCAGCACAACCTCTCCAGGGTCTTCATCCTCCATCCATCCTCTGCCGCATGCCAAGGAGGCTGGAAATGTCCCTCTTTCCTAGAGAGGGCAGAGGATGGAGCCTGGAGTTGCCCTGCTTGTGCTGAGTGGTAAAAGTTTCGTGTGGGCAGCTGCCTGCGGGGACATGCGCCTGGCCAGCCCCAGTGGTTCTGGCCTGGGGACCCAGAAGGGTACCTGGGATCATGGGGGTCTTGGGTTGGGCAGTGCTGTGCTCACAAGGAAAAATGTCTTTAATTTTTGAGGTCTGGAGGCACAGCCTTGTACCCAGGAACATCTTTCCCATCTGATGAGATGGTGATCAGCACCACAGCTGATGACTGGTGCTGGGGGAATGGCTGGTTCCCTCCTTGGGACACATTGCTGCCATGATGGGACATCCCCAGCTCTCCAGAGTCACAAAAGAGCTGCCAGGCTGGTGGACAAGAGGGCTTGGAAATCCCTTGGTGGCAGCACCAGTGACAGGCTCGGCGTTTCGGAAGCAAAGCGGGATGGAGTCTGCGGCATCTCTGCAGTGCCCACATTAGGTAACACCTGGCCGGGTGGTGACGCCAGGGACCAAGGGGTGGGGGCAAGCAGTTTCGGTCGGGGCAAGAGCAGAGGCACCCAAACCAGTGATTACCTTCACCCTGAGCTGCTAAGTGGAGGAAGTCTGTGATTAGTTGACACCTCCAGCCAGGCTTTGGAAATTAAGCTGGGCTGGAGCAGGGGACGGATGACAACTGCTTTATTCACTGCTGATATATAAAACTGAAAACACAGTCTGGGCACAATATCAGGATATTCCAGCAGCAGTGGCCAGAAGGGCCAGTGGTGGATACACAGCAAATCCCTGGGGGAATTCGGGGTGTTTGTCGCAGGGATGAGGTTTGATCTGTGACTTTGAGCCCTGGGCAGGGATGTCCAAGGGCTCAGAGATGGATTTTGTGCCAGATTTGGCTTTCATGTGTAAATTGTTTTGAATAAAACTCCTGCACCAGCTGCTGCTGCAGGTCTCACCTGGCCCCACAGCCTGGGGAAGGCAGGGACTTACACCCGGTGCTTGTCCCTTGGCTTTGGGGTTCTAGCGTTCGCAGATAGCTGCTAAAAAGAGGAGAAGATGACGTTTGTGTTTCCTCCATGGTGTAGCTGATACCATGCGTGTGTCCCACCTCATGCGAGGAAAAGTCCCATGGGTCCTGCTGCGCTGTGTGGCCCCTAAATCCAGCAGTATGGAGGTGCTAAACTGACGTCTCCATGCCTGGCTGCTGCTGGGAGGTAAATCCCAGCTCTTCTCACCCCAGGGTGAAGATTGTTGAGGTTTAACAGGGCGATTCCCCATGTGCAACACCCCAGCAACCCATCCAAGTGGTCAAACAGGGATGAGGAACGTAGGGCAGCAATTCAAAGATGGTGTGATAATGACACTGGGGGCATGGGGCTTGCACCCCACTTCTGGCTGGGCAATGCCCTTTGTGGGGCTCTAGACTTCACCCGCTTTCCTCCTGAGGTGCTAGGGCATCACGAGGAGGCATCGGACCAACACAAAGCCTGGGTGAGACCATCAGCCTCCATCTGTGGTGCCTCCCCAGCAGCCTGCACATGACCCAGGACAGGGCAGAGTGGCTTTGCCGGCCCCGTCTCGCTGCCGTCCGGTCTGTGCCACGCCGGCCCGTGCAAACAGATTGGCCAGATTAGCCGGCACTGCGATCCAGTTTCTTCCCGGAGCTGCTGAGCATGAGCGGGAAGTCTCCCATCACCCAAAGTGCTTTATTTGTGCCCAGCAAACAGCAAGGCGTCCCGAGGTGGGTATTTATTCAAGGTTAAAGCCATGGCCTTGCCACGTCCTGGCAGGAATGGGAACATGTGGGCTACCAAATGGCCCCGGTCGGATTATGGCATCTCACTGCTCCCAGCAGCTCTGCCCCAGCCTGGCACAGCTGTGATGGGCATGAGCCCCCTTCATGGAGAGGGAACCCCGGGAACAAGCTGTGTTTTGGTTCTTGGGAGTGGACTTCACACCCTGTGGGCTGGGGTTTGGTGTCCATGCCACCCCCAGCACCNAAGCTGTGTTTTGGTTCTTGGGAGGGGACTTCACACCCTGTGGGCCATGCCACCCCCAGCACTCACCAAGAGCTCCTCACTCTGGCACGTGGGTCAGGCTGGGTGATGTTTTTGGGAGCCTACCAGCACAGAGCTGAGCATCCCATATTTTAAGCAAAATAACAACAAGAGCAGTGGTTGTACAGAGCTGTGACTCCCTCTGGTGCCTGCCCCGAGGCTCCTGAGCTCATCCTTTGCTCTTTCCTCACCCTACAGCCCCAGGGATGGAGGGTTTGGGGTTCTCTGGCTGGCTGTGAGGCATTCCCAGTGCGGGTGGGTCGGTGAGCAGGGCCAGTGCTGAACTCCTGGCTTGGCAGCAGCCGTGGAAGCCACCTGGCCATGGATGTGCCAGACACCCTTGTGCCAAAGCTTAAATTTGGGGGTGACAGAGCTGTTTTCAGGGGCGATGGAGGCAGGGTTTTGCCTGCAGATGGAGCTCCTCACTTGGCTGTCAGGCTCAGGGAGAGGGTTAGGGTGAGGTGTTAAACCCCACCAGTTTCTCGTCCTTGAGGACCCTGTGGCTCTGCCAGACCCCAAAATGAAAAGAGGATGGTGCCTAAGCTCTCCACGCTGGGAGGGGGATGGTGATAATTAGTGTCTCATTAAGTTAATTACCCAAATGTGCTTGGCCTCAAAGGGAGGGGGGAAGCCCCCACCCAAACTCAGAGGAAAAAAAAAAACTGAATCTGCAGATCCAGTGATGCCAGAGGAAGGAGGAATGGCTTTTTTGATGCGTCCAGCTGCTGAGGCAAGAGGAGCTGATGGTGCCCCATTACCAGCCCCTGTAGCCTGCTCCTTCTTCCCTGGAGGAGGAGGAGGAGGGTCCAGATGGTGGGTGGCTGGGGAGAACAGAGGGGCAAACAAAGAGCTCAAGAGGGTTTGGGGCTGGAAGTGACCTCTCTGGGGGCTGCAGCAGAACCTGCCTGATGGGCTGGGGGAACCCAAGAGGGATCAACGGGGAGCACTTGTCGCTCCTGTGTCAGCGTATCCTGTAGGATTACGCTGATCCCTCCAGCTGCCCTGTTGCGCCGAAGGATTTCTGAGTCTTTATTGTGGTTTTCCTGCTAAATTAGAGGTGTTTGCGTCCACGGTGCAAGGGCCAAGTCAGCATTTGCTTCCATCTCTGAAATCTTAGTGGGGTCAGTAGGATTTCACGACTTGGCCTGTGCATGGTGGAAAATCAGATGTAAATCAGGGTTTAAAAGTTTATTTCGAAAATGGAGGTCTGCAAGGCAGGAAGGAAGCAGACTTAGGGCTATAGCCCTGAATTTTCTGGCCCTCCTTATGGCTTTTCAGACTCTCCTTATGGCTTTCTAGACTTTCCTTATGGCTGCTGCTCCTCTATGGGCATAGGGAATCCCAACTTTGCTGCAGCTCAAAGCAGGAGCCTTTTATGGGTTTGACACTTTTCCCCAGAAGCCAAAACTCAGCCTCTCCTGTGTGGTTTTCAGTCCATGATTTATTCTTTGGTCCCAGCAGTGGCAGGGGACTGAGCGATGCCACATGCTGCCTCTGCCCGTGCACAGCGGCACGCTTGCTGCCGGCTGCGGTGGGATCCTGATGGCTCATGTCAGCCTTGGATGTGGGGCTGATCCCCACCTCCTCCTCCTCCTCGGCTGCTGCCACATAACCAGTTCTGCCCTGTTCTGCCCTTGTGCAATGGCAGCTCCACCACCGCTCACCTTTGGCCACACCAAAGAGCAGCCCAACACCCCTGGAGCAGGGCTTTGTCACCCTCCTGCCACCGTCCCTCGTGGTGACACCCTAGGTGTGATTAAGGTAACAGGTGTCGTTCAGGAGTGGAACCACGCAGCCCAGCACCCCTTGGGTCTGACATCCACCAGTCTTTGGCCCTGCAGCACCCATGGATGCTCTCCCCAACTGTGGGCTTCCCTCGCTAACGAGTAGGCGATGAAAGCCACGCTGTGTGTGGGGATGAGTCACTGACCTGGTGGCAGCTTGCTGGGCTTTGGACGCTGCTTTAGTTCATTGGCCCCCCCTGGCTTTGGAAATGGTCTTTCATAATACAAGCTTTTAGAGCAAAAATGAAACCTCAGCAGGTCTCTAATGCACCCCTAGCTCTGCCCCTTTTGCAGTTGGTGATTTCTTTAATTTTTGTTAATTTTTTTTTTTTTTAATCAGGGTATGATGACAATTCCCTGGGGCTCGGTTCAACCTGGGTGTGAGGTTTGTTTCCCTGCGGTTTGCTGCAGTCATGTTGCTGCAGGAGGTGCTGAGCTTGCCCCAGTTCAGGGCTGGGGTTACCCCAGTGATGGGTATAGCAAACCTGACTTGCCTGTGGCTTTGCTAGATGTCAGAGTTCATTGCTGCTTTTGGTGGATCTGTTAAGCTGATTTGTTTTTCGGTTAGGAAAAACGACAAATCAAGTAGAAATCCAGTGTCCCAGTGAGAAGTAATGTGCTTTTAGCCCTTTTCTGTAAAGAAACGGGACTCAGGAGATGCCAGTCTGTGCACAGGCATGCCCCAAGCCTTTGAATGATGAGTTGGGAAGCAGTGGTGGAGAAGTGAGGAAATTCTTATGAAATTCCTGAAAGCAGCCCAATAGAGAAGAGGGACCCTGTGGGGGGCCAGGACAGGATGCAATGGCTGCTAGGTACAGATTTGGGGTGACCGGGTCCCCTGTGGGTGCCCCTGGGCTCACTGTGTGTGTGTGTGTCCCAGCACAGAGGAGGGTGCTGAGCAGACAGGCAAGCAGCCGCGCAGCCGTGCACTGCCCCCTCCTTCCCCCAGCCCACTCCTTTGCTGTGAAAAAGGCTGTTTTTCTCCCCAAAAACAGCTCCCTGGTGGCATGAGCAATGCTTGCTCCCGCTCCCTCAGCAGAAGCGAAACCTTATCCCCAGCCTCGGTGCTCTCCGCTTGGGTTTCTCGGGGCTATTTCTGGCGCCCGGCTCCTTCTCCTCCAGCGTTTCCACTGCTTCTCTCCATCTTTTTTTCCGCTCCTTCCCTCCTCCGCTTGCCCTGGCTGCCCGCTGCCCTCCCCACGGCCCTGCTGCCACGGCTGCTCCCCGAAATGGGCCACCAAGGCGGATTATTGCCATTGCTAATCTGCATTCGCCCTCCTCCTCCTCCCCGTCCTCTCCTGCTCCTCCCTTCTCCAAATCCTTGCTGCACAGCACCGGTGTGCGGTGCCGCACGGGTTGACCGGCCACCACGCAACGGGCCAGCGGCCGGAGGGCCACCGCGCCGGGGTTGGTGTGAGTAGGGGGCTGCGGTGGCCGGGTGGTGGCCTGGGTGTCCCCAGAGTGGGAGGCTGGGTGGCTCTGCTGCCATCTCCGCTGGCTGCGTCCTCCTCGGGTTGTTTATTTTTTTCCATCCCTGCCCTTCCCGTGTCCTTCGGCGGCTGCAGGAGGGGGGAAGCCTGTCCTCAATGATCGGGGTGCCATGGGGAGGGTCCCCTGTGGGTGTTCTCCTACTCTATGTGGCATCTACTCGGCAGGGAGATGCCGCTGGAGGATGGGGACCCGGTGAGGTGGAGGGGACAGCAGGTCAACGGTGAGGTCAGCGGCACCCCCCACTCCAGGGGGATGGGGGACCCCTCTCCCCGGGGCACACCAGCTCCCAACGGCAGCAGGACGGAGAAGATAGCAGAGGGCTGGGAGCTGGGGCCAGCACTGGGTGACAGGGACGTGACCCCTGGGGAGAAACCACAGCCAGCAGGGCAGGAGATGGGGCAGCGTGAGGAAGCCCTGATGACTGAGCTCTCGGAGCTGGTGCAGAAGGTGGTGAAGAGCAGCAGCTGGTGGGAACGGCACGGTGTGGACATCAGCATCCTTGCCTGCAGCTTCCTCCTGCTCCCGGCAGGTAAACCTGCTCAGCCCCCACAAACCATGGCTGGGTGCTCCATGGGTGGGGGTGTGGGGGGGGTCTTGCCTCCTCCTCACAGCTTTTGTACCACTGGTACAACTTCGTTTGAGCTGGAAGCCTATTAGCAGCCTATTAAGCCTGTAAGAAAGGCACAATAACCCCTTCACCCAGTGCCATGGGGCACCCTGACCCTGCTGCAAACCTGCAGCAGGTGACAGTGGCACCCAGGGTACAGCCTGGGATGAGGAGACAGTGCCTGGGCAGGTGGGCATGGGGCAGGACAGTGAGTGACGTGCCCCAGCCATGCTCTGCCATGGGGCAGGAAAACCCTTGTGGTTTTGGTGAAGATGGCCCTGGCCATGGAGTGTGCAGGTGGACACAGAGGTCCGTGGTAGGAAAGCTACAGCTGGTGCCTTCTCTTGCTTTTGGAATCCTGGGGGGGTTGTATCTGTCACCAGTGGGATCCCAGATGGAGCTGTGGGATGGGATCTGGCACCAGCACTGCCCGGTGCCACCATGGCCAAACCTTTAGAACGATGGTGAGCATGGCTGGAAGTGGCCAAACCTTCAGCAAGATGGTGAGTGTGGCTGGTCTGGCTGCGCAGGGAGATGTGGAGGGAAGCTTTCCAGTTGGGACACTATAAATACTTGTAATTATGTTTGAAAAACAGGTTTAGAGCAGCAACTGACATGTTTGGGTGTAGCAACACCTCCAGCCTGGTTTGGAGGTGAGGGCTGCAGCACGTGTGTGGCTGAGCTCCTGTCTGGCTGGTTTCTCCACAGGGTTCCTGTGCCTGCGGTCAGCCCAGGCCATCCCCTTCCTGGCGGGTGTCCTCACCCTCGGCGTGGTGCATCACACCCTGACTGTGAAGGGCAGCCACCTGGCCAGCCACAACGCCTTGACTGAGTCCAAGTCCTGGGGCAAAGTGTGGGCCATCTTCTTCATCGAGGTGAGCAGGGCTGGGGTATTCAGGTGGCAGCCCTCTCTAGAGATCCATTAGCATCTTGTCAACACCCCCAGCCCTTTCAGGAACAGCCACAGGAGAACTAGGTGGATCCAAACCCTTCCTGTTCCATATTCAGAAGAATTAAAGAGAAAGCAATACTACACCGGTGAACACCAGGAACGTCCTTTCTTGTGGGGCTTTGCCTAGGGGCGGTGGGGCAGGGACTGAGCCCCAAGCTGGGGATGGCCCCTGTGGTGTGCTGGGCTGAGAGGTTTTGTGTGGCCATAGGGCTGCAGAGCAGGGGGCTGGGGGGAATGGTTTCCAGTGCTTAACTCTTAAGAAGTCCGTTTCCAGACTGGTTGCGAGCCTCTGGGGTGCAGAGCATCTCCCCTGGGTGCTTCTTTCTGGGTGCAAAGCATCTCCCCAGGATGCCTCTCCCACAAGCCCAGGCCAAGCAGTGCCCAACCCTGGCATTGCCTCTCCTTTCTCTTCCCTCCCAGCTCTGCTCAGCTTTCACAGCCGAACAGGCCACCTACAACCATGTGAAGATCCACCATGGCTACACCAACATCATTGGCCTTGGGGACTCCAGCACCTGGAAGCTTCCTTTCCTGAACCGCTACGTCTATATGTTCATCGCACCCCTTGCAGTGCCCATCTTAACGCCTCTGGTTGCTCTTGGTATGTGTCTCAACCACCTTGGGCTGGGTTGTTGGATATGGTGAGCTCTTCAGTGTCTAGGTCTCACCCTACCAAAGGGTCCTGCTTTGGAGGCATCACATTAACTACGCCAGCCCATGGCGTGACAGGGCTGCAGTGAAGGCAGGTGATGCTGCATCTCTCCTTTCTCCTGGCACTCAGAAAACACTTCACGTGTATGGTCAAGAGTTGAAAGGTCTGGTAAAAACTGTCATGAGCCCAAAGTGCTCCAGACTTGCTCTCCTGTAATTCAGACCCTTGGCCGTAGAAGGTTTCAGTGTCACATGTAAGACTCTGACTGGTCAGAGCATCACACAGGGTGCATTTGCTGACTTTGGGGTGGAGGCACGGAGGTCTCTGAGGGCTGGGACACAATGAGCTCGGGCAGACAAAGTGGTGGCTCAGGGGTAATAGTGGTGGCAGGAAACGATCGGGGAGAAGAGCCCAGAAACAGTAAGAGGCTGAGGAAGCCCGGGAAATGCCAAAACGCAGACAATGACTTGGTAAGTTGTAAGAAGGGAAGTTGCAGCCAAATCCCTGTGTGGTGATGCACAGTTGGACCTTCTGTGGGGGGTGTGGGTCAGCAGGGCTGGGGGTTTGGGCCAACCCAAGGATGGGCAAAGGAAGATGAAGGGTAAAATGGGCTGGGCTGGGCTGGTCTACCAGCATGCTGGGCAGCCTGGAGCAGCAGTGGTGGGGAAGCATCAGCTCCTTGACCATGCGTCGCCTCTTCTTCCTCACACAGATTTGTTGAGGAACGTGGAGTGGAAAGCAGCTCTTCGGACCCTCTGCTGTATGTTTCTCGGTCTTTACTGCCATTACTGGCTGCTGCTCCACCTCTCAGGCTTCCAGTCGCCGTGGTCTGCCCTGCTCTGCATGCTGCTCACCCGTTCCCTCCTGGCCCATCCCTACATCCACGTCAACATATTCCAGGTAGAGACCTGAAGCTCTGACGTGTCCCAATGGTGCTGGAGATAGGGCGGCCACCACACAGTGCTGGTGACATAGGCCTGATGCTGCTGGCTGGAGCTTGTGTCAGCATAAGGCAAGCAGCCTCAGCTGTCACCTCCCTGGTGCGGATGCCGTCACAGGGACGGCAGGCTGATGGTGCTGGGATCTACAGTAGCCCTGGGAGAACATCAGTGCAGATGGGCGTGAAGGGCTGGGGGGTGATGTCCTCTATGGTGGCTTGCAGGACTAGGAGGGTTGGTATGTTTGCAGGTGTAGGTCAAGTTGGTGTTGCAGGTCCTGGAATGGTGAGAAGCTGGTGGCACAAAGTGTGGGTGGGTTGGGGGACAGAGCCCCTGTGGTTGGCGGTGGCTCTGTCGACAGTCAAGCACAGGATGGAGTGACTTTAGGGGTGGCACCTTCCTGCCCTTGCGTGGCTGGAGCCATGGTCTGCTCTGCTGGGAAGGGGCTGGAGGTCTCAGGTAGCACAGGGTCCCCACCTCCCTCTCCCGCAGCACATTGGCCTCCCCATGTTCGCGGCTGATCGTAAACCCAAGCGGATCCACCTCATGAGCCTGGGTGTCCTCAACCTGCCCCGCAATGCCCTGCTCGACTGGTCCTTCGGCCACTCGCTTATCAGCTGCCACGTGGAGCATCACCTCTTCCCCAGCCTCTCCGACAACATGTGCCTGAAGGTGAGACAACCCCACAGGGTGGATGAGCATGTTGGGAGGTGACATGGGGACAAGACCATCCATCTCCTCACCGTGTTCCTGCAAGATTCCTCCTCTCTCTGCCACTGGACCTCTCTGTGCTGCTGGCCCTATCTCAGAGTCCCCTTGCTGCTTCAGAACAGCCTGCAGCCCACCTCCTTCTCTCCCCACTTTCATTTCTCCCCCATTTCTACTCCCTACTCCTTCCTGGTGTGGATTCCAGCCTGCAGCAGCCTCCCAGCAGCCTGGAATCCTCTGGACTTATCCCTTGGGAAGGCATCTCCAGTGCCACTCAGCCTGGTGTTCATTTCAGCTGCCATCCAGGCAAATTTCCCTATAATTTTTGTCATGCCCTTACTTGTTGCTCTGAGGTGTGGAGTGTGTTCAACACCTGGGCTCCAAGTGCCACTCTTAGGATCTTAGGGGATCCTAAGGCAGCTCCGTGCACTGCCCTTCAGTGCAGGATCTCCGCTCATTTAATACGTTGCACTTATTTTCAGCCTGAAGTTGGGAGAAAAAATAAAGTAATAGTAATAGAGGCAGCAGGAGCAGCGGTGGGTTTCAGGTTGTGCCCTTTGCTCAAGCTCACAGGGCTGGTAGGACCTGCTTCCCACAAAGGGGTGTTGCAGGGAAGGGGTAATTAAGCTGGTGGCAGCCTCCCAGCCTCGCTGCCGAGCCGGCTGTACGGGCACGTGGGGATAACTGTGGGTGCAAGTGAGGAGCATGTGTCACTGGCCCTCGTTAAAGCCTCATTAGGGCACCTCTCCTGATGTGGAGCCCTGCAAAGGTGTTTTACTGGGGTGAACTCCCCGAGTGGCTGCCACTGGAAACTACCTGGCCCTTAGTTTTCACAGCAAAGATGTTACAGCTGGTGCTGCCATCTCCAGCCCCATCTGGGGCAGGTGGGACAGGTGGTGCCTCAGACTGGGAGCCTGGTACAAACACTGGGACGCTCCGCACGGAGGTGACTCTGCCTTTGCCTTTGCAGATCAAACCCATCGTCTCCCAGTACCTGAAGCAGAAGAAGTTGCCATACAACGAGGACACCTACGCCTCCAGGCTCCGGCTCTTCCTGCACAGATACGAGGAGCTGATGGTCCACGCTCCCCCCATAACGGAGCTAGTGGGCATCCAGTGAGGATGGGGGCATGGGATTCGGGGGGCTGCTTCCCACAGGGCACTTGCAGCAGGACCGGGGGGACACGCCTCCATAAAACCATCACGTAGGAAACGTCTCTCCCTGATGCCTTGCTTTTTGGCTAGATTATGATGCACAGAGCCACTGCGGGAGGAGAGATGGACAGTGCAAAGCCAAGGACAGAAAAAAGGGTCCACCCTCCGCCAGTTATTCCAGCCAGGGCTTAGTTTTACCCACTTTGCTTTCACGCTTGAGGAGAGGAGCCCCCCGGTCTGATGGCTGGGACCTCCCTGCAGCAGGTCTGAGGGGATGCAGCTGGGGATGTGGCACCTTGTCCAGGGAATCCAGAGCTGTTTCCTGGCTGAGAGCTGCCAGGATCTGCAGGATGGTGCTGCAAACGTGTGGTCGGGGGCTGAGGGAAGGGGGGGATGATGGGGGAGAGGGCTATGTCACTGCTGCCTGTGCTTTGCCTGACTTTGGGGTAAATAATTCCCTTCTTGGAACAATGACTCGGTAAATTCAGCCTTAACATGTTGAAGTGGAACTTCTTTATTATGGAGTTTTGTTGCTGGAGGAACTCGTACTGGTATCCAGTGGTGCACAAGACAGGGCTGAAGGAAAGACCCTCATCCTCTGTTGGGTATCCGTATTGGGATGCTGGAGGTGAGCCTGGACCTGATCGTTGCTATTGCAGGAGTTTGGGAGGAGAATCAGCTGCTGGAGGCAGGCAGGTCTCCAGGACTTGCGAGGTCCTCCCTGTTTAGGGAGGATGAACTCAGCCTGCTGAGCTGCTGCCAGTGGGTGGGATGCTCACGTGGCAAGTTCCAGTCCCTCTGGGATGCCGTCCCAAACCTGCAAGACTGATGACGAAGTCCAGCCCAGCGTGACAGCGAGGAGCTGACAGCAGAAAAGGCAGCTGGGACCAGTGTGGGAGTCAGCGCTGGCCCTGGGCTTTGCCAGGCTTTGCTCTGAGCCTGGGGATTTGCTCCCCCCCACCCAGGCTGGACCCCCCAAACCCCACATCAGGGATTTATAGGGCTCCACGCTGCAAATGTGTCCTGAGGCACATGGGTGCTCTGCCCTGGTCCTGGCTCAAGGCAGGGTGAGGGTTGCAGTGGGCAGCTGTTTGCCCTCCTGTGGGCATCACGTACCCCATTGCTGAAGAGATGTCCCCACTGTGACATGGAGCCGGAGCTGGGATGACCCTGGTGTGTCCCTGCATGGCAGATCCAGACTTGGGGGCAGGGAAAGCTGGCCCTAGATCTATCCAGGGTGACCCCTTTGGCATCAGAAACAGGGAATTACTGATTTCTCCTGGGCTCGGATGATGCTGGTGCCCTGGGCTGGTGGCATGGCCGTGTCACCTCTAACTGGCCCCATGTGGGTTTATTGATCCCGGACATTGTGAAACATCCAAAGGGCAAATTCTCGCCCTTTGAGTGTGGATTCCTTGGTCTGGAGGTGGGGGGGAAGCTGGGGGAGAGTGGCTGGATCAAATGGCCCAACTGTTCCCGGGGCCATCTGTGTGGCAGCGACCCTCCCCAAAGCTGCCCCCCTACCCCCATGATAAATCCTTAACTGAGTATCAGAGCTAAATTATGCTAAACGTGCCAAATTGATGAGACTCCTGAGGAAGGGGGGGTGTGAGGACGCGTTAGGGGTGCTGTTGGTTCAGATGGGGTAATCCCAGCCTCATGTGTCCCAGCCTGGGGGGAGCAGGGTGGGCTCCTCCTCTGCTACAAAGGGATCAGCCTCAAAATGTTTCTAAGCCTTGGGGGAGGAGCAGCTGGATTGATTCTGTGATTTCATGGATATTGTTTAGCACGGTGCCAGCTAAAGACAAGTGTTCACAAGCCCGACAGCCAGCAGGAGGTGGCTTGTGATTTGGGAAAAAGGGAGACTTCCAGCTTGTGTTCAGAACCCCTTCAAATTTCTGTCTCAAGTAATGCCCCAAATTTAAATCCTACTCTTTTTGTGGGTGATATCAATGCTGATATTTGGAACCAAATCTCCAGCCTCACCTTTTGGGGTTATGGCTGTGTTGTGACAGGGCTGGGGACTCGGAGCACAGGCACAGGCTTCAAAGCAGTGGGAAATCCTGGACCTTGCCACGAGCCCCCCGGAGGAGCGGGCACAGACGGAGGCACACGGCCAGCTGCCGCCCTCTGCCTGCCTTTGCAGAAAGCCAGGAACCGATTTTCAAGAACGTGCGAGAAAGCATCTGGTTTTTATGACCCTTATTAAAATCGGCTTCTAGCTGCGAGCTCCTCTTGGTCTTAATTGCTTTTAAAAAGCCCCACGAGTGCTCGCCTGCATCCTTTGGCATCTGGGCAACCCTTCAGCAGCTCCTGTGCATTGTGCAGGGGTGTGAGGCAAGACGGGGTGCTCCTGCAAGGGAGGTGCGTGTAGTTGCATTTGAAACGAGACGAATGATGGGGATTAAATAGAAAATAAGGCAGGGAACAGGGGCAGGAGCATTTATGGGCTGTCTCTGGCTTTAATATTTTATCCTTCTCTGGGGGGATGCTGCAGGTTTCTCCCGGTGAGGGGCAGGCGGCTGCACAAGGGGATGGTAAAAATCATTCTGAGCTTCTGTTTGCCCCGGGAGACCTCCGCAGTTAATCACTCTTGGCAATTAGCAGCAGCGAGGATGCAGGCCCGGTCGGGCCGGGTACCACGGAGGACTTGCCATAGAGTGCGACGACGCGGGCAGCCGAGAAGCGGCCTCTCCCTCCCGTCCTTTCTCTATGGTACGGCACGTTTCCGGAGGGCGCGATCGCAACGGCACATCGTCATTGGCTGGCGGGGCCGGGAGGCGTGGCTACGCGGCGCCGTAGGGGCGGGGTTATGCTGAGTGTGGCGCTCTGCCGCCTCGCCATTGGTAGGCGGGGAGGAGTGGGCGGGGCAACGGCGGCGGCGGCCGGGATGGGAGCGGGCGGCGCGTGCTGGAGGGGCTGCGTGGTCCAGCGCGGTGAGGGGCCCGGGCCAGGAGTCGGGGTCCGGAACCNCTCTGGGCCTGGAAGAGCCGGGGCTGGGGAAACAGGGGCTCTGGGCCCGGGGGAACTGGTGCTGCGGGGGGCCGGGGGTCCGAGCCTGAAGGGCTGCGGAGGGGAATCGGGTCCTGGCGAACCTTGACTGCTGGGGCAACCAGAACTGGGTGGGCTGGGCCTGGGGGAACCGGGACTGGGGGATTTGGGGGGCTGGGCCCAGGGTAACAGAGACTGGGGAAACTGGGGGAGCTGGTCCCGGGGGAACTGGGGCTCCAGGACCCGCATTGCAGCTCGGGGGCAGGGAGGGACATGATGCCGAGGAGTGTCCCCTGAACTGCTCAGACTGGGACCTGCCTGGGGCTGGGGGGGTCTCCGGCGCGGCGCTTTCTGTCACCCTTCTCCAGGGCGGCTGACACCCCCTGTCCCCATCCTGTCCCTGCTGTACTCGCCAAGGCCGTGGGCTTGGCCGAGCGCGGGGGCCGCCAGCCTTGGCTGGGTACATAAACCCCGGCTGTCCTCCATTGCCCGGCCGGGAGCGATGGCTGGCGCAGGGGGACGAGCCCCTCTGGGTGGGTGCTGGGCTGGAGGGAAGGGCTCTGGCCAGGTCTGGGAGTTGTGACCTCCTGTGGCATCACATCCTCCCTGTCCCTCACGCTTCCAGGTTTCAAGCGGTGGCTTTCCTCCTCCTCCTCCTCCTCTGGCCTGGTTCCCCGTGTTTGTGTGGTGGGCAGTGGACCTGCGGGCTTTTACACCGCTCAGCACATCCTCAAGGTACCTGGGTGGGATTTGGTGGTGGGTGAGGGCAGGGAAATGCCTGCTGAGGGGGGCATCTCTATGCTTCCTGGCTGTAAAGAAGTTGAGGAGTGGGTCTGGGGACTCCCGGCCTCTCTCCAACCAGCGGTGTCTTGTTGAGGGGCTGTTTGGGGCAGGACTGATCCCACAGAATCCTCCTGGCCCCCTTGCCCTGGGGTGGGCACTGCTGCCCCCATCCCTGCGCTACCTCTGGGCCCTCCTGGCCGGACCCAGCCATGGCCAAGTTGATGTGGGTTCAACCCAAGTGATTTTTCTAGAATCAAGTAAACAGCAGAGATTTGCCTCACCCCCAGCTGTTGTCCCTCAACAGGGGTGGTATGAACCACATGTTAAATGGAATGTGCAGAGCCTGCTCTTCTGCCTCCTCCTCCTCCTCCCCCAGCTGAATTAAGGCACATGGGTGACCCTTTGCCCGGTGTCTGTAAACGTTAGTGCTTTGGATGGTCAGGTCTCTGTTAGGAAATGAGACCCAAGCACAGATCTGAGCTGCTGGCACCGATCAGAGATGCAGCAGCTTAACCCCGTCATTAAACCATGCTGTGCTGTCTCTGGTACGTGTTGGAAAATAGCTGTTACTAAGCCTCAGGGACAAATTTCAGGGCTGCTTAATCTCTGGGAAGAGGCTGACACAAAATACATGATAACAAAAACCTTGCAGCAAAACATTTAAAGCTGTGACCCTGAGGTGACTCAGCTCAGGGGAATCTCAGGGCGTGGGCACCTCTGTGCGGGGCTGGCAGATGGTCCGTCGGGTCCACCAGTACCCAGCCTGCTGCAGCAGCTCCTCCCCAGCCAGTGTGGGACCTCTCCTCAGCCTCCCAGGTATGGGATGGTCACCAGCTTAGCATGGAAGAAGGCCTGTGGGATGGGTAGGAGGATGGAGCCGCTCCATGAGATGTAGTTGATGGTGGTTGGGGTCACGTTCTCTGCTACACCTTGAAATGTGAGCTGCCAGTGCTGTCATCCATCACACTACAGCATCATCCTGGCCATGGAAGATGCTGTTTCCAACTTGAGGACCTTGGTGCAACCCTCCCTCCTGCCCTGTATTTTCCCCAGCAGCAGCCGAGCCATGTGTGTCCCTCTTGAGCTGCTGGACTCATGTGGCCTTTGTGTCCCTATGCCTGAACCATGACTTCCTTCTCCTGCAGCACCATGATGGGGCCCAAGTGGACATCTATGAGAAGCTGCCTGTTCCCTTTGGGCTCGTCCGTTTTGGGGTGGCCCCTGACCACCCCGAGGTGAAGGTTGGTGCTGGCTTCTTCCCTTTTGTCCTGCGGTTGAACATGGTGATGGTGGTGGGTGCAGGTGAGGCAGTCGCTGTCCTTCATGGTGCCTCACAGCTCGCTGTGGTGTGGAGCTGTTGCACGGGAGAGATTTTTCTGCGTAGTCCCAATACCTCAGAAGAAAAGGCTTTGGGTGCCATCCTGCCCTGCATTCCCTCTGGATGAAGTGGGTTTCAGGAGGGGATGAGATGAGAGGCAGCAGAAGGGGTCTGGCAGGCAGCATGCTCGATGGAAGAAGTTGTTTGGTGGGGCTCCGTTGCCAGCCTCAACATTGGGAAGGAGTTTTCTCCTACAGCAGTGTTTACTCAGAGGGGAGGAAGGTGTTGAAAGGGTCCTGTCCTCCCCAGGTGAGTGAGGATTTTCCTTTCCACAAAGGCTGGTGGAAAGAGTGCCGAGTCACAGCTGTGCTTGTCTCCCCATGAATTATCTGTGACTGGTGTTAGATAAGAGTCTCAGAATAACTGACTCGGGAGAGGGGGAGCAGCATCTCAAGGCTGGGGAGGACGGGAGATGTCAGAAGCAGGCCTTGGCCCCGACTGTGGCTTGGATGTAACTCCCTGGTGTTTGTTTGATCTTGGCAGAACGTGATCAACACCTTCACGCAGACGGCACGCTCGGAGCGCTGCGCCTACTACGGCAACGTCACCGTGGGGAGGGACATCACGGTGGCAGAGCTGCAGCAGGCTTACCACGCTGTGGTGCTGGTGGGTACCGTGACCTAGAGCCAAGGCTGCCCTAGCTCCCCAGAACTAGCTCCCCAGAAAGGTTTTTCCCCACTGGGATCTCGGGAAGACGGTTTGGATGAGGTGTGTCTTGGGTGCCTTTATTACTGTGGTAAACTCTCCCCAGCCTCAGGACAGCTCAGATGCTACGAGGCTTGTCCAAAGCTTTGCAGGGAGCATGGCATCAAGTGCAGGTTTCTGAAACTCCACTGCAAGGGGCAGCGCTTGAGGAACTTCTTCCCTGTGATGGCCAGTACCTTTTTCAGCCTCACATGGATTTGTCCCTCCTGTCCCTGTCCCTCCCTCAACTCTTCAGGCTCTGCCTTGGCCCAAGGAAGTCAAGTTTGACTCTGAAGCCCAGGGGGATAGGGTGGATGAAGCTCCTGTGTTTAGCTCCTCCGTTGAGTATCCTGGCCCTTGGGAAGGGATGGCAGCCGTGCAGAGTCCCTGGCAGCAGCTGGCAGCTTTGTGGTTTGATCTCAAACCCTGCACATGGTGACATCTCTGACCATGTCTGCTCCCTCTCAGAGTTATGGTGCTGAAGATAACCGGGTCCTGGGGATCCCAGGGGAGAACCTTTCCGGCGTTTATTCAGCCCGAGAGTTCGTGGGCTGGTACAACGGGTTGCCCGAGAACCGGGACGTGAGTACAGCCATGTGTTTTCCTGCCCTTCCTCCCTGTCCTGCATCCAAACACAGGCATTCAGCTCCAGATTAAGTCCTGAAAGACCCACAATTGGAAAAGATTAGCAGGCACCACATTAAATCCTTCTTAGATGGTAGAAATGTGAACAATTTGCACATCAGTAAGAGCGGATTAGCTGGCTCTGTAGGTTGGCAGCACATTTTGGCCGGGCCAGATGGGAACCAGAGAGGGGGTGTGATGCTCTGCTTTGGCCTGAGAAGGTTTTTTGGTTGAAACACTTCCTACTACCAGAGATGTCATCGCAAGAAGAGTAGGAGAGGGATCAGATGGGCTGCCTGGAGTGGCTGTGTTTGCTTGGGGAGGAGACTGGTGTGGGGTTTCCTTGTGTGCATTCACCTCTCTTTGAGGAAAAGAGGGTGGAAGGGAATTTGGGTGGTGAGAGCAGGTCTGATGGGGTGGGTTTGCTCACAGATGGGTTTTTCTCTCCCTGTAGCTGAAACCTGACCTGAGCTGTGAGACGGCACTGATCCTGGGTCATGGCAACGTGGCTCTGGATATTGCCCGGATCCTCCTGTCCCCACTGGATCTCCTCAGGGTGAGTCACGGGGATGCTTCATGCTGTGAAGGCAGCCTGGAGCCCAAATTGACTCCCTTCTGGGTGGGTGCTGGCTCCCACCCATCTCAGCAAAACTCTTCTGGCTTTGGGATCTTTCCCCAGGGAAGGCCGTTGCCTGCCTCTGGGGTGCCCTCTGTGAGTTCACAGTTCATAGGGTGGGATTCAAGACTGTGGCTGTGTCTTGGGTGACGCTGCAGAGCTTTCTGGATTGCTGCTGGTACCCAAAAAGTTGGCAATTGAGCTTCACCTCTTCCTTTCCTATGAGAAGCAAAGGAGGAGCTGCTCACCCTTTTCCAACACCAAATCAGAAGCTTCTCCTGTTGGGAGGTTTTTTTCTACTGCAGCTGAGGGCAGCAGCACTGGGCACACTGGTGGCTGGTCCAAACTGGTGGACCTCATCTCCCACTGCTGTGCTTCCCTGTAGGCAGCTGGGAGCTGGTGTGCACCAGCTGCTCCCTGCAGCTGCTGTCCCAGATGTTAGCAGCAAAGGCTTTCCCTCCTGGAGAAATGCCATGACGTTTGTTACAGCTATGCAACAACTTCCTGTATTAATATCTAAATTAAATTTTAAAAAAGCCCTGCAGCTTGGAGACAACTGCCAACCAGTGACTAAAGCCAACTGGGAAGCAATGCTGCGAAGGACAGGGCACTGGAATTGAGTCCCAGGGTGTGCAGGCAGTTTCCTGTTAAGAATATTGGTATGGAATGATTTATCCAAGTTACCTGGTGTCCCTCCTATCGTGTCTTCTCTGGAAAAGGTTTTCTTGCGGTCTAGATACATGCACAAAGTGTGGGGCTACTGTAAAATGCCAACCATCAGTTGAGCCCTGGCAATGCTTGTGTTTGTTTGTGTTTGGAGCTGCCTGGGGCAGGCAGGCAGTGATTTGTGCTGTGGTTTGCAATGGGTTTCTCCCAAATGCCTGTATATTCTGAGCTGGGAAGTCACCCAACGGCACCTGCAGGGCACCCCAAAATGGAGATCACTGCAGCTTTGCTCAGTCAGCCCCAAGGTTAACCTTGGGTGGATCCCCTGGGGCAATTTCGCAGGATGCTGGCGCGTTACCTCTAGTGCATTATGGCCTCAGAAAGTACATTTCAGTGATGAGGGACCAGCTGTGCAAATAGCTCTGTGCAAAGGGAGATGGCTTGTTTTCCATCCTCTCCCAGGCTCTCTGCCTGCACAGCCTGCTTTTCTGCTGATTTTTCACCTTCAGAGGCTTTGCCTTCCCCCTGGCTCCCTCCAGATCTGCCCTCGTCCCACTCTCCTGTCTCTGTCTTGCAGAAGACAGACATCACTGAAGGCTCCCTGGCAGCTCTTGCCTGCAGCAAGGTGAAGCGTGTCTGGCTGGTTGGGAGGAGGGGACCTCTCCAAGTTGCTTTCACAATCAAGGTCAGTCTGGGCATGCTGCAGGGCAGCTGCGTTTCCCAGCGTTGAACCCCAGGCTGCACATCCCTGGTGGGGAGAGATGGTCTAGGGATGGGTGGGGGAGCCAGGTGTCTTCCTTCCTGCACCCATTTGCTGGTTCCTAACCTGGCCTGCTGGGGAAGGGGGCCTGGGGCTGTTGGATGACCTCTGAGTGTTGGAGGTAACATCTTCCTGCCTGCGGTTCCCAGGAGCTGCGGGAGATGATAAACCTGCCCGGTGCCAGGCCTGTCCTGAACCCTGCCGACTTCACAGGCCTTGAAAATGCTGTTAAAGGTGAGGGAACTGTGCCGTGCTCCTTCGGACAGGGACTCACCTTGACAGGCGAGCATCCATGAGTGATCTGGTGATGCTCAGAATGGGCATCAGAGAAAGTCTTGCCCCTTCTCCTTAGTGCATGGCATGTGAAAGCCAGGTTACCATGGTGTGGCTTGTCCTCAGAGTGCTGGGAGGCACTCTTCACTCTGAAGTGAAGACAAGGGAACAGACCTCTTCTCTGTTTGTGCAGCCAGGTTGCTGCTTGTGCTCTGAGTGATGAGGGCAGGAGGTTCAGGAGAGATGGGGGAACTTTGCAAGAGAGATCCCAAGGCTGTTGATTTAAGAGCTTCCTGCAGAGCTAAAAAGAAAACACCGAGTTCAAGGGTGTCCAGGGACTTGCTCTTTTCCACAGGCTGCTGCCTCTGAGCACCAGCAAGACAGCAAAATCGCAGGCTTTGATTTGTGTCCCACTGGCCTCAAGCCTCAAGAGCTCTCTTGGTCACTTTGACTTGCAGTTTGTCATCTCAATGGCGTTGAACTCCCATCGGCGTGACAAACTCCAAATGGACACTCACGTACCACTGAAACTGCCTTGACATGGTCTTGGCTCTGTGCTGTGTCCCCAGAGGCTTTTGCTGTGGTTCCTGCACTGAAGCTCTCTCTTTCTTTCTAGATGCCCCCAGGCCCAGGAAGCGACTGACTGAGCTGATGATCAAAACAGCCCTGGAGAAACCTGGGGAGAAGACGATGGAGGTGCAGGCAGCAGCGCCCCGGGAGTGGGGCCTGAAGTTCCAGCGCAGCCCCCAGGAGGTGCTGCCCACCGCTGACGGGAGGCGGGCGAGGGGCATCCGCATGGCCCTGACCCGCCTGGAGGTACAGGCTCATGGGGAGGCTGGTATGGCTCTATGGGGGCACCCCTGCAGGGATGGAGCAGGATGCCCTGCAGCCCTTGGGAATCTCTCCAAAGACAGCTTTGTGTTTCCTGGCTGACTGGTGTGGCCACTGGCAGGCTCTTGGGGAAGCTGGTACCACTGACAAGACCCTTTTCCTGTCTAGAGGCAACTCTTTCTGTGCTGGTGCTGCAGAATCGTAGAATTATAGACTGGTTAGAGTTGGAAGGGACCTTAAAGATCATCAAGTTCCAACCCCCTGCCATGGGCAGGGACACCTCTCACTAGAGCAGGTTGCTCAAAGCCCCATCCAGCCTGGCCTTGAACACTTCCAGGGATGGGGCATCAACAACTTCTCTGAGCAACCTGTTCCAGTGCCTCACCACCCTCACAGTAAAGAACTTCTTCCTAATATCTCATCTAAATCTTCTCTCTTCCAATTTAAAACCATTACCCCTTGTCCTATCACTAGACTTCCTGACAAAGAGTCCCTCTCCAGCTCCAGGCCCTCCAGAAAGGCCTTTAGGGAATAGCAAGGGATCAAGGATGCCAAAGGGGACCGGAGGAGGCCGCTGCTCTGCATCTGGTGGCTGTCTGGTGGTCAGCAGCTTCTTCCTCCCTTTCTCAGGGTTCGGGTGACTCCGCCAAAGCCATTCCCACTGGAGATGTGGAGGAGCTGGAGTGTGGGCTGGTGCTGAGCAGCATTGGCTACCGGAGCCTGCCACTGGACCCGGCGGTACCCTTTGACACCCAGCAAGGCATTGTCCCCAACAGCTCAGGCAGAGTGAAGGGCGTCCCAGGTCTGTACCCACAGGGGTATGGGTGGGACATGTGTTGAGCTGCTGGGCTGGGGGTTTTGGGGTAGGAAGCTCTTGAGCAAGTGCAGTGGTACAAGGCAGTTGCTCTCCTCAGAGAGTGGAAACTAAAGAAACGAGCTGCCTCTATTAGGTGTTAAGACCTGGCCCATCCCCAGCTCACAGCAGGGATGTCTGGTTTTGCAGCAAACAGCGCTGGAGGTTAATAGTGGTTTTACTGGGCCTTGGGCTCTGTTACTGAGACCATCCAGCCCATACGGCTGCTTAGTGCCCATCTGCAGGTACACAAATCCCAGTGACAGCACCATCGAAGGGCCACACGGTTTCCACCGCAGAGGTGGATTCTTCTGCTGCCCACAGCTTGATGTTACACCAAGGGACAGGGCAAGGACTTGCAGCCAGGAAGGTCCACGGCCACAAACTGGACTGAGCCTTGCTGCTGTGTGCCCATGCAGGTCTGTACTGCAGCGGGTGGGTGAAGAGAGGACCCACGGGTGTCATCATCACCACCATGAATGACAGCTTTGACACTGCCCAGTCTGTGTTGGAGGATCTCCAGGTGGGCACGCTGGACGTGTCCACCTCCAGAGAAGGCTTTGGGGCTGTGGAGAGCGTCCTGCGCAGCCGAGGTCAGTGGGGGTGTGTGTGTAGCAGCCAGTGTGAAGGTATGAAACAGCCAAATTCCTCCTGAATTTGAGTATCCTGGGGCAGCACGTCCTGCCAGCCACTTCTGGGAGTGGAGTCTGAACTGCGGCAATGTCTTGTGCTGCTGTTTCATTGCTCCAAAGCCCAGGGTGAGCAGGACTTAAATTCCCTCAAACTCGCTGTCATTGTTGAGCTTAATGACTACTTTCTGGGAGAGGCCGTTAAAAGCTGTGCAGACCTTGGGTAAAATGTCACTGTCAGCTGCCTGGACAGCGAGCTATTGCTCTTGAGTGGTTTTTCCTAGCATTCCTTCTGGGCAAGTTAGAGGGAAGATTAAAATACCCAGGAGAATAATTTGCTGTTGCAGTGTTTAAAGGCATTCCATTAAAGTGTGTGTGTTTTGCCTCTTAACCGTCTGAAGTCTAACAGTGAGCGGGAAGTGTGTTGTCCCCCAGGGTGATGCCAGGCTCGCTGTTGTTACGGCTTGCAAAGGTCTGACTGATTGGAGTCGACTGGAACCTGCCATCCCTCTCCTCGCGGTGTTAGAAATCATTATTCTTTTGTGAAGCTGAAGCCTGATGCTGTGTCGGAAAAGGGCAGGGTTTGCCGGCACATCAGGTTCCTGCTAACGGGGAGGTGAAGCTGAACTTGTTTTTACTTGGTTAAGTTCTCTCTCCCGTCTCTCGCTGTCACCCCAGGGGTCCGTCCTGTTTCCTTCTCAGACTGGGAGAAGATAGATGCTGCTGAAGTGGCAAGAGGCAAAGCTGCTGGCAAACCCCGAGAGAAGATAGTGGATCCTCAGGAGATGCTGCGGCTGATCGGTCACTAAAGCGGCAGCAATGGGAACGTGGCACTGGTCCACCTGATACTGTCCTGGGGCAACGCCAGAAGGTTGCAGGCTGGGCCTGGGAGCACAGGGCTTGTGCCCAGGGCTGGTGGCTGCTCTGAAGAGGTGTGTGACACTTGAGCCTGCTGTTGTAACGATGGACTCTGGATTCCCAAAGTGAATGTCTCAAAACATCTGAGGCTGCTGGCGGGCCACCGCTGTGTCTCTGCAGCTGGCTGCCACTCCTGGGGGTGATTCTTGTCATTTGGGTCCTTTGAGCATTAATGAATTGTCTGGCACAGGTGAGGGAAGATGTGGATGTGCACCTTGCAGCAGTCCTGGCCAGGCACCTTCCCCCGTGGCAAGTCCCACAGAGAAACTTCCTTGTGTCTTGCTGCCTCGAGCCAAACGGCTTTGTTGCCTTGTCATTTATGTCCAAGAAGGATTCTTTTAATAATAACTGTTTTTTTTAAATAAACCCTTCCAGGAAAGCCAAGTCGGACCTGCTGCTTGAGTGTGGCTTCTTTGTCTGTGACTGCCTTCATCTGGGAGTAGCCGAGCGCTGCGTCTCCTGTGACGTGTCCCAGGGCAAGGCAGCTTCTCCTGCGGGGAGGGACGGTTTGCTCTCTGCAGCTTGTGAGCTCTAAACAGGCAGGGGCATTAACGTGCTTTCTGCCTCCACGGTTAAACCCCAGCAGAGCCTGGGCTCTAACTGGTGGGGTGGGATAACGAGTGAGCAAATTGCCTTGTTCTGGATCATGATGGACCCTGTGTTCCTCCCTACCTGCCAGCACTGGCTGGTGCAAGCGATGCCTTGAACCCTTTCTCTGCCTTCAGTTGTGGGCTGGTGGGTGTTTTTTAGGGGGCTTGTGTGTTTTGAAGCTTATTAAATGCTTCTTTTAGCCCGAATTGACTGCGGTGACGGTGTCAGGTTTTAAACCAGATTACAAACTGTGAGCTGTAATCTCTTCTTTATCCCTGGCACAGGGGCCGCGTCAGTGTGGCCCCCTCCCCTGGCCCTCCTGCCACCCACGCTGTCCCTGTCCCCGCTGCAGGATGGCAGCTGCTCCTCTCTGACCTGTGTAAACGGTGACAACGGCAGTTGCTGGTGGCTGTGTGTTAGAAACAAATTAGTCTCCGTGACGGAGACAGAGGGTAAATGGAGCCAGGGCAGCCGGCGGGGGTTTGTCTCAGGTCCGTGCTCAACCGTTACCTCCACTGAGGTGGCAGAGGACTTGCCCACCAGGCACTGTACCTCTGCCCATCTCTGGTCCAACCTTAGGGAAGGAAGATCTGTGGCTTCTCCTTTTTTTTTTTTTCCTTCTCTTTCCCTTTCTATTTAAATCTCATTTGCAAGCTCATTAAGAAACTCAGGAAATGTGATACTGGGAGCTGGTACGCAAACGAGCAATAAAGCTTTTGTGGAACAGCTGCCTGCGTGATGTGGCTCTGGTTACGTCTCAAGGCTGATGCAGTCCTGATGCTGAATTCTTGAGCGGGAGATTACATCAGCTCTGGGTTTGGAGGCGAATAAGCCCTTTGGAAAGGGGGATGTGGAGGTGAGGGGGTTGCACCCAGGGAGGGGAGCAGCTCTTTTTGGAGAGAGCCCAGCCAGAAATGTGATGGTGAAGGAGTTGTTGTGGCTGCATCAAATCGGCAGGTACCGGGAAGCGATGGGCTGGCTTCTTCCCTGGGGTTTTCTTCTGCATCACCTTGAACGTTGATGTCTGGGTGCTTTTGTAGCCCTGAGAAGGCCTTGGTGCTTGCACTGAACATGGCAAAGGTCTGTTCCCAAACCAGTGTTGCTTCAGGGTAGTTTTTGGGCTGTGGCAACAGCTTGGGAGGTGTCTGTCTTTGCTGAGCTCAGCGTCCTTGCTCAACCCAGAACTTGGCCGAGGCCCTGGGGTTAATGCTGGGCTGTGGGAAAGCCATGGGATGATCAAGGTCAGCGAAGGGCAGGGATGGAGGACTGAGCCTCACGGGCGGAGGAAGGATCATTACGATTATGTAAATCCTTACTCGGTACCTCCAGCTCCCCCTTCCTCCACTGCCTGCGTCCCCAAGCCCCCGCCGGGTGCCCGTCGCTGCTGGTGCTCTCCAGCCTTCTCGACAGGATCCAGGATGTGTCCTGCTTCCCTGTGAAGGTCCTTATCCCTGGTCGCCGTGTCGTTAGGTGGCGCTGGGAGGCCGGTAACCGGGAGCGGAGAGGGGCTGAGTGGGGATGGAGGGGTGACCTGGCACCCCCAGGGCTTGGAGGGTGGGTGACCAGATTCTCTTGCTGCCCACAGAGCCCCAGCCTCCTGCCTGGGCTCTGAGCTCCCGGTGGCATTGAGGGGCTGCTTTTAGCCGTGATTAACCTTGTGTTTGCTTCAGGTGGAATTAATCTTCTGTTTGCTCCAGGTACGTCTCCACTGTGGTGGTCCGAGGGGCAAGGGGGATGGCCATCCCTTCACTGTCCAATCTCCGGAGCGGTTCCAAAGCCATTTTCCGCACTGGGTAAAGGTGCTGGGAAGGCGATGCTGTGTGACACCCGTCTGCTGTTGAAGGAGGTCTGAGAAGCTGAAAGTTGTCGCTGCCAGCTCTTAAAATGTGGACTTCCCTGCTCTGATGAGTTATGGCTCAGCTTAGCTTTAATGAGACTGCACAAAGCTGGTGGAGATCAGCATCTGGTGAGGGATGGCCTCGAGACCAGGGGGCAGGGCTGTGCCTTTCCCTTCCTGCAGCTTTCCTTGGTGTCTTGTGTGTCATTCCCAAGGGTGGCGGGGCTGGATACAGGGCCGAGTGAGCCTGTCATGGTTGGGGGGTGATTGCACAGAGTAAATGCTGTACACTTGGGTCCTTGTGACCCCCTGCTGCTGCTTTTCACTGCTGTGCCTCAGTTTCCCCAGCCTGTAAAGCTGTGCAGCTCCTGCCTTGCACAGGCTGCCAGGCAGCTTGGAGTAATCCAGGGAAGAAACAGGTCTAGGACACTCCAGAAGTTCCTGTTGATGCTGCATTTTGCAATTACACCTGGGAGGCAAGTGCGAAGGCTCTCGCTGGCTTTGCTAATAGGCTGACTTGCTGAACTTGGCCTTTTCAAATGAGCATTTAGAGCCCGTGAAGCAGGAGGTTACCTGTGCTCTGGAATAAGGGAGAAACCAGCTTGAGTCAGGTCTCCGGCCCGGCAGTGAAGAGCCTGTGCTGCCATTTAAAAGCTGGCTCACACAATGAAAAAAATGGTTGATAAAGCTTTTCAGCAGCGTGGCTAATGTATAATTTTCCATCCCTGGAGTTCGTGCAGCCGTAGAGGTGGTGGTGGTGGTGTCCAGCTTTACATCGTCCCCGGCCCCTCGCCGCATGAATCACCAAATTGCGGCATCCGCTGCCGGGAGCCAGGGTGAGTCCATCTGCGCCGGGGCTTCACTGGGAGCAGATGGCTCCAGAGGATGCTGATTTCAGCACTTTGGCTGAGCACAGGCATCAGCCCCTGCCCGTACCCTCCCCTTGCCACTCGCTGTCCTGGGCACATAGAATCATAGAATGGTCAGAGTTGGAAGGGACCTTAAAGATCATCAAGTTCCAACCCCCCTGCCCTGAGCAGGGACACCTCTTACTAGAGCAGGTTGCTCAAAGCCCCATCCAGCCTGGCCTTAAACACTTCCAGGGATGGGGCATCTCATACCTTGGGTGCTCTTGTCCCTCCACCCGGCCTCAGCCCTGGGCAGGGATGATGGATAGGCTGGAATGGGGGTATCAACCTCTGGGGTCACTGGAAAAGGTTGCCAGCCCCACTGTGCCCAGGGAACCTTGTCCCTCCTGGGCACAACATCACCCTATCTCCAAAAGGACCTCAAGTGCATCCTTGGCTCTCGACCCACCAGAGGCCGGTGGTTTCCACTCCCGGCCTCATAGACCCAACCTTCCTGGAGCTCTGCACTCCCCAAAATCTTGTCCATGATGGAGGGCTGTTCTGGGGCAGATTCTACGGAGACCCCGCTGTGGCTGCAGGATGGCTGCAAGAGGCCAGAGGTTTTTCCATTGCTTGGGGTGAATTTCTTTGGAAATTGGGGCTGCATGAGCCCATTCCCCAAGACTGGGAGAGGAACAGAGGTGAAGGAGATGTAAACTCCCAGCAGCTGCTTCGAGGAGCTATTTAGGGATACGACAGCAGCAAATAAAGTTGTTGGAGGGTGAGGGCTGGTTACGCCCCAGAAAGAAGCGATTTCCTCCCTTCCTGGGAAATTTCCATTTCCAACCTGCTGGCTTTGGCTGTCTCAATCCCCAATCTCCAGGGCAGCCCGGCAGGCACACACCACCCAGGATGAGGAATTATCCCTGCAGGGGTGAAAACATCCCTGTTTATTTTAGCTCTCTTAATTACTGTGAGGGTAGGATGTGCTGGCAGCAGGGCAGAGCTGTGACCTGGCTGGTGCCATGTGTGCACCAGACACAGCACCGTACCCATGGCTTCCCTCCCACCTTTCTTCTTGCTCTGCCCCAGTTGCTCTTGTTGCTGCTGGGGGTCCACGGTACCAGCCAGCTCTGTGTGGGCATTTAAACACTAAAACCCTGAATACCCTTATGGGACGGAGCAGATGGGGAGGTGGGGATGGTGCCTGGGGGGCCACCACTGGAGAAAGGTGATCTTCACCCATATTTGCTTGGGACAGGGTGAGGTGAGTACTCAGGTGTAGGAGTGGCTGAGCTCAGGCCTTCTTATTTTTTGGCCACACTTCTGGGAAAGATGGGGCTGGCAGCCAGCAGATAGGTCTGGGATGGGTGCAGGTTGAGGGTGGGTGTGGGTCTGGGGCTAAACCCCTGGCCAGTGTCACAAGTGTCACCAGCAAGACTCTGTTCAGGCTGAGCGGGCACGGTGCTGTGTTCACCCTGTCTGACATCAGATGGACCCTTCTAGGGTCAGCGCTGGCTCAGTGCTGGCAGTGCCCAGACCCAGGTCCTTTCCTTCCCAAAGCCCTGGTTTAGGATGCGCTCAGGTCAAAAAACCTTTGGCAGAGTTTCTCTTACAAACAAGAGGCTGATGGCAGAGGCTTGCCCTGCAGAACCGGAGATAATGAAGACACTGATGGAAGCTGTGTGATGCTGCCCTGGTATGAGTGAGCCTTGGAGGTGGGTGCTGTGGGTAGGGGCTTGGGTGCAGGTTCTTGCTGGGAGTTGATGGGCTCCAGTTAACTCTGTAGGGCTTGGGGAGCCAAACCAGACAGGGCTGGGGTAGGTTGCTCTGTGCTGGACTTTACTTCAGCTTGGAATGCGAAATGCCAGTGGGGTTGTGCTGGGGTGCAAGGAGCCTGCATGGAGCCCAAGGCACTTCTCCAACACCAGCACTGGCCTGGATGTCTTAGCACAAAACTGGACTAACATTGTCCTCCTGATGTGGTCCTCCTGCATCCCCCTTGCTCTCCTGGCTGGCCACCATAGGGTCTTCCATGCAGGAGGTGGCTGCACACCAGGAGTGACTGGAGATGGGCTTCTTGTGTTTATCAACCTGCTTTCAGAGCCTCCTGCAAGAAATGAGGCCAGAGAAAGGTACTGGGGTGATGCAGAAGCTATCTGAGCTCTCTCTTGTCCAGGCTGCTCTGTGGGTGAGGAACCTGCTGGGACACTGAGGGTCACACGCTGCAGTACCACGGTGTGAAGGAGGAGGGGGAAGGCAGCTTCATGACTGTGTTGTCCCCACCCAGACCAGAAAGCCTCGCAAAGAGGTCACAGCATCCCTGGAGAGGGTGACACCAAGGGGCTGGGGAAGCCAGAGGTTTCCAGCCAGGAGGAAAATCCAGGTTGCACCTTCTGGGGTTATGGGCTTCATCCTGGGGTGCCATTGGTGCTTTCTGTTTCAACCCAGACTTCTGTAGCCATCAGGGCACACTTTTTTTTTTTTTTTATATTAGAAGAGCTTTTGCTGTTTAAATGCACAAATAAGGTATTTCGATGGTTGCAAACCAGCTCCCATAAGCTGCATCATGGCATGGTGGCCCAGACCCAGCAGCGGGTTGAATTCAGAGAATCGCTGCGTTCTCCACCAGAAAAAAAATGTTGTGAGTTTTATTTAAGACACTGAGGGGCTTTGCCTGGAAAACTGAAGACCTGGAGCTGAGCTCTCAGTGCAGCCACTCACTGAGAGCCACCGGCCAGGGCTTTAGCTGGGTTTGATTCCCACAGGAGAGGAGACGTGGCTGGGCTGGGATGGGCATGTGTGTCACCATGGGTCCTTGCCCTCTTGCTGCTTGTCCCCACTGCAGACACCCTCCAGCTGTGCCCAGCTGAGCGCCAGGTCTGGGTTTGTCTGTCTGCCCCATGTATGGGGTTTGGGTTATGATGGGGGTTAAGTGTCCCATGGGATGGAGACCTTGCAGGGTCATGGGTGTGACCAGGAGCCAGGTTTTGCCCCAGGGTGGGGTGTTGCTGTTGCCCTCTTGTCCCACCTGGCAGCTCTGCTGGGAAACATCTTCCGCATGAAACATCACTGGGAATGAAATCGCTGTGAACCAAGACCCCTCTGAGGGATCCAGCCCAGGCAGCAGCTGCTCCCGGGAGGGGTAAGTGAGGCCCCTGAGCTGTCAGTTGGGGGGCATTAAGGGCACAGAAGTGACTCAGAATTTCTGTGCCAGCCCCAAGGGGTCAAGTTCCCCAAAAGCCAGTCCCCCAGGTCCGGTCACCCCTGACCGTGAAGGTGACGGAAGGGGTTAAATGCAGCCACAGCTGCTTTCAGTGTTAAACTCAGGAGCCAGACTTTTGTTGCCCCTGGAAAAGGATTTACACATGGAGAACCTGTTGCTAACCCTTACATGCCCTCTCCTTGGGCACAAGAGAAGCAGTGCTGCCAGAATCAGGCAGCGGTGGGCAGCCAGGGCTGCCTGAGGCTGGGAGAGTGGAGTGTGGCCAGCACCTAACGCAGAGAGCGGTGCCAGGTGCCCCATCGCCCGGAGCTTCTGAGTGCTCCTGCAGGGAGAGCAGGTGATGAAATAAAGCCCAAAATGCATTTTCCCCTTTCCTCTGTTATTCAGTACCTCTTGCGGTCCTGAGGTACATCCACAGCACCTGGGCAGTGGGTGGTCTGGCTGCCTCAGGGATAGGGATGGTTTGGGGAGGTCCTGCAGCTCATGGCTAACTGCAGGCAGCAGGATTTTCGGCAGGTTGAAACCTCTCTGGAAACAGCCCTTTCAGCCCCCAGCAGCCATAGGGGTGCTTTTGCAGGCAGCCGTGGTGCCAGGTTGGGTGGTAGCCACCTGACAGCCCTGATTTATGTGTTTTGGGGCTGCCGTGTCCCCAAGCTGGGCATCTGCACCTGGGGAAGGCAGGAGGGCAGCGCCTGGGCACAAGTGCTGCTGGCACCCCACAGCAGGAGAGGTGGGCAGATGCTCTCAGGGCGACAGTTGACATTTTAGTGGCTCTGAGCCGGGGTTTTGGAGGAGCTTTTGGAGCAGCTGCCCCTGTTGCAGAGCCTGAATCGGGCTGTGGCCCCTGCCAGGTGCAGTGGTCCCTCTGCCCGCATCCCGGCTGCTGCAGAGCACAGGCTGGTTTTGGGGCCAACTGGGCACCCAGCGAGGGGCAAGGGGACCCCAGCAGGGCCCTTGTGTATGTCCCCCCTTTCTTTGCTGGATGTTCCCCCCTCTTGCCCCCCCAGTCTGGCTTGCTCTAAACCAGTGCTGCGGGATCAGCTGATGCTTTAATACTGGTCCTGGTGACAGCTGGAGGATGCTTCTGCCTGCTGGGGCTTTNTCTGGGGCTTTGCTTTATGTCCCCCCCCCTCCCCGTGACCGATGGGACCCGGGGGCTACCCTTGTGCTATCTGGGGGGCACCAGGGGTGGGCAGCTGGCCAGTCCCCACCAGTCCAGTCAAAAACGGGTTGGAAGGTGTTTGAGGGATGATGAGTCCAACCGCAACCCTTTGCACCTCTCCAGCTCTTGCTGGGGCTGGGGGGCGGGCAGTGCCCGGGGAGGAGGGGAGGGTTTAAGGACTGTGCCATTCGGCAGTGGGTTTTCCTTACTGGGGAAGGAGAAGGGGGTCGAAGGAAGGCGGGGGAGGGTGTCTGCCCCCTGCCCTCCCTAGCGCCGGGGCCGGCCACGGGTGCAAGGGGAGGCAGG
>VXBW01003457.1:1721035-1781714 GCA_013400375.1 Thinocorus orbignyianus | reverse complement strand
TCCCCGCCTCCATCCCCCCCCTCCTCCCCGGGTCTGGCGGCCAGCCCCGAAGTTGCGGCGAGGCGGGAGGACACACGTCCTGTCCTTCCACCGCCCCCGGTGCCTCCATCCATCCCCGCAGCCCTCCTCAGGGCCGCCGGCTCTTCCCGGCCGTCCCGCCGGGGCAGTCCCCTCCGGTGCCGGTACCGGGAGGGGGAGATGGCTACCGGGGCCCGGCGGCCACCGAGACACCTGCTGCCACCGGGCCCCCCCCCGNGAGGAGTTGCCCTGGCCATTTCCCTCTCCCCGAGCATTTCCCCGCATCCCCATCCCCGAGAACTCCTGCTCCCCGTCCCGAGTAGGGGAAGGGAATGAGCCTTAATTCTGGGCGCTGGGATGGGGATTGAGAGACAGGAAAAAGAGAGGAGACCTCCCTGGGTGCCACCAGTCCTGTCTCCCCCCTGCCACCTTGCGTAACCCAGCAGCAGGCAGGACACTTCGTGTTTATTTTTGGTTAATCCATATTCGACCTTTTTAAGCTGTTTTTGGTGTGTTTGTGTGTGTGGCCCCCACTATCACCCCGGCCCACAGCCCCTGGCCCGCAACAGTTGCTGTTAGAGGTGCAGACAAGGAATAGAAGAGTGATGAGGAAGAGGAGGATGATGCTGAGTCGAGGCAGATGAAGGTTGAAAGGAGACGGTGCTCACTGGGAGCTGCCAGTGCTTCTCTCTCCCGAGTCATCCCCCTGCGTAGGGGCAGGGATGGTGACAAGTTGATTTTAGGGAGGTTTTGCTGCTTTCCCTCCTTTCTGGGGGCTCTGCTGAGGTCTCCTTGCTCCACAAGGATGTTCCCCACCCGGGCAATGACAAGCCCTGGCACAACCTGGTGCCCTCCCCAGTGCCCCCATCCTCCCCAGCCGGCTCCTGCAAGGTTCAGGTTTGCTCTGTCCTTTCAGTCCATCGGCAGTTGTTCCCCCTCCCCTGGTGCAGGCTGTGCTTTCCTTGTGGTTTTGGGCTCACAGACTTTTTTTGGAGGGGATAAGGTTTCTCTTTCTTGAGTGATATTTTGCATTTCAGGATTTTATTTCTCCCTTTCCTGAGGTCAAAATATCTGCATGAGCTCTACCTGTCTTGGAGCAGGGGAGGGAGGGATGGAGAGAGGGCAAAAAGGAGGTTTAAAATTAGGAGCAAACTTTCCCTGTTGCATTAAAATGACATTTCAGGAGGTGGAGGGAGGTGAGGACTTGGTCAGTGCCTTTAGCAGCAGGTTTCTCTGAGTGTTTGGTTTATCAGGGGAAACTGTGCCTAGGAAAGGGGTTAACCAGCTCAAAACTGCCCCAAAGCAACAAAAAACAGGCGCCAAAGTCCCTGAGCAGCTCCATGGGTGCCCTCTGATCCCCAGGGAGGCTGGAAGGTGGCATTGCCTTGCCTGGACTCCCAGCTGGAGCCACCTTCCTTCTGCTCCAGCCCAGCCACTGGCTCTTCACCCAGCTAGAAAACCTCCCTTTTGGGAAGGCATTTTCCCAAAGGAGCAATTCCGCAGTGCGTACTATGAGAGGTTGAAAAATGTGGATTTTTTTTAAGTCCACGGGGGCTTTGCTGTGTTGTGCCAAGCAGCCCCAGCTCTCGCAGTAGCACAGGGATGGACTCGGTTCCTCCTCTACCTCCACCAGTTCCCTGCAATTTGCCTTCCCCACCCTTATGTCCCCCCCAAATTCACATTTTCCTGCACCCCTCTAGCTTGCTCCTAGAAAAAAACAAGCTGGAAGCACACAGAGTCAGCTGGGCTGGAGGAGCTGGCTGCTCTTCTCATCCCAAATCTGGCCATTTTGGAGCAGCCCTGTCTCCGACCTGCACATGGAGCCCCTGCCAGCCATGGGCTCGCTGGCCCTGACCCCTCCATCCTCCTCCGCAGCCACCAAGGGCTGCGGCAAATGGCTTGGCTCTGGTCGGCAGCACCGGATTCCTGGGAAGGATGGAAATGCATTCCCCCATTTGTCTCAGCAGTGGCTGACCAGCGTGGTGTGCCTTCATCCACCTCCTCATTCTGCCATTGCCATCACCCTCCCGCTGCCAGGGATGGGGATGCTTTCCACCTGTGGCTCAGCCCAGTGGGAAACCAGTTTGCCCCAGCCTGCTCCCATTTGTGGTCAGGAGTGGAGCAGCCCATTTGGAAGTGGCATCTGATGACACGGGAGAGTTTTGCTGGCTTGGATTACTCGGTGCTGCGAGAGGTTTTTAAGCGCAGGGATGATCTGGGTTGAGGAAGAGGAAGATGAGGGCCCTGGATGGGTGAGGTGCCAGGGCTGGTATGAGCAAACCCGATCAGTCACCACGAGGGCCCGGAGTATATTTAAACGTCCTTGAGGAGAGCTTAGACGGGCATGAGCGGCTGGGAGAGCGACTCTGTTTGTTTTGGGTGGCGTGTTGCTCCCCTTCCTCTCTGCTCGGGTAGCTGATGCCGGATTCCCGATGAATTATTTATCACAGGACTAAAAATACTCGGGAATTCGCAGTGAGGAGCGGGTGGCGCGGGCCGCCCTGCCACTGGGCTGGCCGTGCTGGAGCGTGGGACACTGCCAGCATGGCATGACTCACCCGTCACCCTCTCCGGCCAACGGGCCCCGGCTGCGGCCATCGGTGTGGCGTCAGGGCTCCTGCAGCCCGGCCGGCTGTGATGCAGGGTGGTGGTGAGGATGCAGCTAGATGGGGCCAACCCCCCTGGGTGATGGTGGGTGCCGGGTATGGATGATCTGTCAAAATCTATCTGGCCAAGTGAGATGCTGCCCGGTGAGTGTCGGTGCCCGGCTGCCTGCCCAGGCCCCCATGGGGCGCAGGAGCAGGACGTGGAGCTCATGTCCCCTGTCTCTCTGGAGGGGACAGCCCTGGGGCTCAAATCCGCACTATGCAGCTCTTGCAGGGTGTCCAACACGGCAGCTGTTGGGTTTATTTCCTGTGTTTTCAGTCCAACACACTGGCAGTGCCGAGGGGCTGTCCATCACTGCGGCACTGAGGGGTGTTGGGGTGCAGGTCCCCAGGGCATCCCAGACCCCAAAACCAGCCGGGACTCAGCAAGGGGCTCCTGTGGCTGAGCTGAGGATGCGTTAAGCAACAGCAGCTTTTAATTGCAAGTGACGTTTCCGAGCGCCAGCTGGCATCTTGCTGCATGGAGTGACACTGGCATGTGGCCGGTGCCACCGTGGAGACCTGCTTGTCCACCCCCTCCCCACTACCTGGTGTGGCACCGAGGCCATGAGCATGGGGGCGACAGGGCTTGGAGGGGCTCAGATGCCCCTGGCATTGGGAAGTAGCCATGAGGGGGCTGGGGCAGGGTGATGGGCAGGGGATGGGCAGGGGGACAGGGTGGGGGCCACCTGCTCTGGTGACCATGTGGTTTGCAAAATCCCAACACGGGGGTTGAGGAGCTGAACCCTCCCTCAAGGGCAAAGCCTCTAAACGTTGAAGGTGGCTGTCAGCTGCCGAGAGAGGCTGCTGGCCCCGGCACCGGCCACAGGGACAATAAGGAGCATCGTAGCAGCGATGGCTTTTGGAGGGGGCAGAGGGGCGGAATGGGGCTGGGAGGGGAACGGTGATGGTGGGATGGAGATGGGAGATTTGTGAGAAGGGGGGACCGGCTGGGAATGATTGGTATTTGGTGTGGCTGGGAACAAGGGGCACAGCACTGGGGTGTACTGTGGGTGCTGGCTCCAACCCTGTGGAGATCCATCCACCACATCCAGCTTCCAAAGGAGGAGGGTCCCCTCTCTCTCTGGGGTCAGCCCACCCTGGTGCTGCCCCAGGGCTGTGGGGAGGGAAGGAGCAAGCAGGGCTGGGGGTCCTGGTGAGTGGCCAGATTCAAGGGGCTGTGTCCCGTCCTGGCAGGGACGCGGCGGTGGACATGGGCAGAGCGCCGGCGCACGCTCTGCTACTGTCGATGGTGCTGGGCTGCTCGGCTGCCTTCACGGACCTCCTGCTACCAGGACCTGAGGAACCGGTGGTCAACGTGGCTGTGGTGTTTGGGGGCACATCCTACCCACTGCACATCCGCTCCCGCCTGAGTCCCCAGAGCTTCCTGGACATGCCCCTGGAGATCCACCCCATCACAGTTGTCGTCAACAACACCAACCCCAGCACCCTCCTTACCCAGATCTGTGAAATCCTCGCCAGCCACAAGATCCACGGCATCGTCTTTGAGGACAACGTCGGCACGGAGGCCGTGGCCCAGATCCTTGACTTCATCTCCTCCCAGACCCAGGTCCCCATCATCAGCATCAGCGGGGGGTCTGCCGTGGTCTTGGCCCCAAAGGTGAGGCATTCTGTGGGAGATATTTCCAGGGGTGGTGAGAGAAATTAGGGGTTGTAGAGAGGGGCAGAGATGGGATGTGAAATGCTGGAAGGTAGAGGAACTTCTCGAATGCAGCTCAGGGGCTTGTGGTCAGGAATAGGCAGTGGCCACGGCAGTGTGGCCAACTGAGGTGGTGGAAGAGGACTTCAGGGAGGGGTCCTTGTCAGTTAGACTTGGAAGAGGACTTCAGTGCCCCGTAGAGGGACCACCCCTGGTGTCCTGCTGCTTGTCCCCCCAGCTCTGTGCCCACTTTGGGGTGCCAGGGTCATGGCACCAGGGCTGCCAGGGCAGTGTGAGGTTGGCACGTCCCCATCCTTCTCCCTCCATGCCCTGAAATGGCCGGGCAGGCAACATGGAGAGGCCTCGCTCAGCTGCAGCAGTCATCTCAGGTACACCACAGGCTCAGACAGGATTTTTGGCTTCTCTGCTCCTCGCCGGCGTCAGACGCTGTCACTGTCACTGTCATTGTCACCTGCCTGCCGGGAAGCACTGGCAGCAAGGAGAGCTGGAGCTGGGCTGGAGGGTGCTGGGCGGGCAGCGATGGGTTGCAGCAATACTCTCGTCCCTGCTGGGGAGGAGATTTGGGTTATCTATCTCCTCCTGGCTGCTCGTCTCACTCTCCCCAGACTGAGCGCTGAGGGGGGGTCCCGGCACTGGCTCCTTCCCACGACAGCAGCAGCAACCCCCCTGGTGTGGGTACGGTGCTTCTCCTCAGGGCACTGCTTTCATGCTGTGGCTGCTCAGAGGTTTTGGGGTCTAAGCCCTGCAGATGCCCTGCCCGCACTGATTGGTGCTCTTGGACCACTGTGGGTGGGTGGCAGTGGGTGCAAAGGGCTCAGGGGGCTCAACTGGAGCCCCAAGTGGCTAAAAAGTAGCCTGGCTTTGCTGTGGTCTGGGTGCTTTTCTGCAGCCGGGGTTGGGTGGTGGAGGGACCCATGTGAAGGCTTGACCTCCTCCTCCTGTGGGTCCAAGGGTTCCAACAGCTCCCACTCCCTGGCTGGGACTCTCCCAGGCTCATCCCTCTGGCCAGACCACCAGCCTTGTGGGAAGAAGTACTCTGGAGGTGGAGGGGGGCTCTAGGTGGCAAAACACCACTGCCTGCACATGACCTTCTGCAAATGCCATGCGCTGAATCATTTAAGACAGAATCAGATCAATTAAGATTTGCTAATGAGAGGCCAGATGGCCGGGGAGGTGGGGTGGGAGGGAAGGAGCCACACGGGCTCCAGCAGCAGGTAGCAAGTCAGATCTGGGATGGGAGTTACTAGCCTGGCAGAGCCCTTGCTCCTCTCCCTCTCCTGGATTAAGGAGAAATTATTGGTCTTCTTTGGAAAGCACTGAATGAAATTTTGGTCAACAAGCTGAGAAATGGAGAGGCCGTAGGGCCTGACCCTTTGTGTGGGATGAGGTTCCTCGGAGACCACTGGTGGATCAGTCCCATTTTGGGTGTCTCCAGCCCATGGGCCACAACAGTTCATGGCTCCCTTGAAACCTTTGTAGCAGTAAATTCAAGGTGACTGCACAGGAGACTTGGACCATGGTGCTGGAGCAGCCCCTGACCCCTTCTCCTCCTGCAGGAGCCTGGATCAGCTTTCCTTCAGCTGGGTGTCTCCATTGAACAGCAAATCCAGGTGATCTTCAAGGTGCTGGAGGAATACGACTGGGGCTCCTTTGCCGTTATCACCAGCCTCTACCCAGGCTACAATATCTTCTTGGACGTCATCCGCTCCTTCACGGACGCCAGCTACTTTGGCTGGGAGCTGCAGGAGGTGCTCACCTTCGAGATGAGCCAGGAGCGGAGCAGCTCCAGGACGCAGCGGCTCCTGCGGCAGATTGATGCCCAGGTCCTCATTGTCTACTGCTCGAGGGAGGAAGCCGAGTACCTCTTCACCATGGCAGAACAAGCTGGCCTTGTGGGGCCAGGCTACGTCTGGATTGTGCCCAGCCTGACAGTGGGCAACATGGAGGTGCCACCTGCCTCCTTCCCTGTTGGCCTAATCAGCGTGGTGACGGAGAGCTGGAAGCTGAGCCTGCGGCAGAAGGTGCGGGATGGGGTGGCCATCATCGCCATGGGGGCAGCCAGCTTCTTCCGGGCCCACGGCTACCTCCCCGAGGTAGGACAGGACTGCTGGGCCCCCACCAAGGCCCCTGCTGCCAACACCAGCTTCTACCGGTGAGGCTTGGGGACCCATTGGGATGGGTGTGAAATGGGGGGAATGGGGAAACAGAGAGGATGGAGCTGACAGGCAGGGGGGATGATGATTGCTGTGGGTGGTGTTTGCTGCTGTTGGTGGTGTCTGTGCCTCTTGACCGGTTTCTCCTGGAGCTTTGCAGTGCAGAAGTGGCACCTCATGGCTGCAATGGAAGCCTGTACATCCCCCACCCCACAGTGGTCCATCCTTGGTGCTCCCTTGCTGACAGGGCTTTCTCCAGCTCCCTGCTGCCCCTTGCATAGGGGATAAAGCTGGTCCTCAGCTCTGTGGGACATGTGGCCGCCCAGCTGGATCTTGAGGAGGAGGAGGGCTGTATGGGGCTGGGCTGCACAGCCAGGAGCTCACAGGTGCTATGTCCCACCAGGCACCTCCTCAACGTGACGTGGGAGCACAGAGACTTCTCCTTCAATGAAGGCGGCTACCTGGTCAGGCCCACCATGGTGGTGATCTCGCTCAACCAACACCGGCTCTGGGAGATGGTAGGAGCCTCAGGCCTCCCCCGGGACGGGCATGTTGGGGAGGTGGCTGGGTAGGGTGAGCCTGGGGCTATACATGGGCTGGGATCCCACCTTGGGGCAGGTTGTCCCCTGCAAACCCCGTGGCTGGTACCAAAGGTACCCGTGCTGATGTGGTGGGTCTTCACATCAATACAGGGCACCAAGGCTCTGCCAAGAACTAGATTATTTTTTTTTCCCTGCAATTCAGCTGAAAAGTTCCGAAGGAGGCAAAAATGCAGGTGCTCACCTCTGGGGAAAAGTAGCCAAACACCCAGACCTGAAATGAGCTGTGTGGAGAGTTTTGTTTCCAGTTTAAAAGCATTTTGGGTGACGTTTGGTTAGGTTTGTGGTCACTCAAGCCCCGTGCTTGGGGTCCTGGAGGAGATACCTTGCCCCTTGATAAGTGGGTGCACGGGGAAGGGGATGCTGAGAGGGGGCTCACTGTGGCTGAGCTCCAGCCTAACTATGCTCTGGGAGAAATGAACCCCAAAGGCATGGGGAGGATGAACATGGGACCCCTTGTGACCCTCAGAGTCCCTCACTGGGGTGACAGTGTGCTCTCCGTTGGTGGCAGGTGGGCAAGTGGGAGAAAGGCATCATCCACATGAAGTACCCGGTGTGGCCCCGCTACGGCTCCTTCCTGCAGCCTGTGGCTGATAACCGCCACCTGACGGTGGCCACACTGGAGGAGAGACCCTTTGTCATCGTGGAGAACACAGACCCCAGCACCGGGGTCTGCGTGCGCAACACTGTGCCCTGCCGCAAGCAGACCAACTCCTCCCAAAGGTGAGCAGTGAGGATGGAGCTTGGCAACTTTGGTCCCATAGGTGTCCCAGAGGCACTGGGGCAGCTCAGAGCATCTTTGGTTGGACCAACCTATTTTTCCTGGTGTGGTTTCAGTGGTGATGGCCTTGTGGACCCCTACACCAAGCTGTGCTGCAAGGGCTTCTGCATTGACATCCTGAAGAAGCTGGCCAAGGCGGTGAAGTTCTCCTATGACCTCTACCTGGTGACCAACGGCAAACACGGCAAGATCGTCCGTGGGGTCTGGAATGGCATGATTGGTGAGGTAGGGGTGGGCATGCCCTGGCCTGGGGCTTCCCTGAAAGAGATGGGATTGGAGGTGTCTGTGGTGGGACTCATCCCTGGGCAGAGGACAGCTTGGCACAAGGAACGGGGAGGTGTAATTGTAAATCATGGTGCTTAGGGACCAGGTTTGGTGGAGAACTAGCAGGGAAGTCAGCTGAACATTTATGAACAGCTGCTAAGTTGGTGTCACTGGTCTTTTAAGAAGCTAATGTTGAAAAGACAAAAGTTAAGGTTGGAAAAGCAGATGGGAAGTGGTCTGGGTCCCTCTGCCTGTCCACTTGCCCATGCCAAGACCATCTACCCCCTCCCCAGGTGTACTACAAGCGTGCAGACATGGCCATCGGCTCCCTCACCATCAACGAGGAGCGCTCTGAGATCGTGGACTTCTCTGTCCCCTTCGTGGAGACGGGCATTAGCGTCATGGTGGCCAGGAGCAATGGCACCGTCTCCCCCTCTGCCTTCCTGGGTGAGCTGTGCATCCCTCTGTCTGTCTGGAGGTTCATTCTGTGCTTCTGACAAATGCGAATTAGAAATACTACTCAGTTTTAATTACTTTTAAGAAAAAAAAAAGCACCTAAGTAATAAGGGAAGGAGATTTTGCTGCCAGCTTTGGGGCTTCCTCCTCCCCTTGACTAAATAATCCTTTTATTATGGAGGGGGAGGCTGGGATCGGTGGTTTCCTCCTCTTCATTACTTGTGTAGAGGAGGGAGGACGTGGCGGGAGACAAGGTGGGGATTTGTCAGCTCTGAGCTCTGCTCTGGGGACCCCTTCTCTGCCACTGTCACCAGAGCCCGTGGGTAAGCCGGCTGTAGGAAACCGCCGGTGTTAAAAAGTTTTATTTAATGAGTTTTATAAAAGCAAAGCTGCAGCCTAGGAAGGGGAGGACACTGGCCAAGGTCGTCACGAAATTCAGCTTGAGAGCTCGAGCAGGGCTTGAGGCTCTCGGCAAGGGCACAGCGGAGATGTCCCAGCTTGGCTGGAGCCGGCCTCGTGTGCAGGGAGGATGCGGGTGCCAGGGATGCTGTGGGGTGAGGGGACATCACCAGCTTGGGCACATCTTCCCGCTCCTGTCCCCCTTACGCTGCGGGGCCTGACTTCTCCCCAAAGCAGGGGTCACCTTCACAGGTCCTAGGGACAATCGGAGCATCCTGCCCTGGTTTGTCAGGGCTGGGGTCTGCAGTCCCCTCACCTCCTGCCTCCCGCGCTAACGAGCCACATCCCCACTGGGGGAGGCCTCTCCTCCCTGACAGCGAAGGACGTGCTGACAAATGGAGCTGGGTGGGTAGCTGCACATCGAGGGCTCAGATGCATCCCCACTGGTCCTGCCGCCCTGTCCCAGCTATTCCAGGGATTCATTGCCCAACCCCAGAGGCTGAGTGGGACCAGAGGGCATAGGTCCCATGCCTGTTACCAGAGCCATGACAGGGGACAACCCGTGATCCCATGGGAAATGCTCCTGCTGATGAACCTGGAGATAGGCAGCATCTTGTTAGATGATGAAAGTCTAATTTTTGTTCAGGCAGGGAAGCATGGCTACATCCCCCCATCTTGCAGCAGCCCCCTTCGCTCCTGATTCCTTGTGGATCTGTTTGGCCGCATTGCTGCCAGCCCCTGTCTCCTCTCTGAGGAGGAGGAATATTCCAGAGGATGAGCTCCATCCACCGGGGAGGGCTCTCGGGGATCCCCAGCGATCCGTGGGGTATCCCAGAGGGCTGACAGTGTCCCACTTCCCTTGCAGAGCCCTATAGCCCGGCCGTCTGGGTGATGATGTTTGTGATGTGCCTCACTGTGGTGGCTGTCACCGTCTTTGTGTTCGAGTATTTCAGCCCCGTCGGCTACAACCATAACCTCACCAGTGGCAAGAGTGAGTTGCAGGAGGTGGGAGCTGGGCAGGGAGGAGACATGTCCCTGGCAAGGCTGACAGCTGTCTCATCTGTCCCCTGTCCCCACAGGGCCAGGAGGTCCCACCTTCACCATTGGCAAGTCGGTGTGGCTGCTGTGGGCTCTGGTCTTCAACAACTCAGTGCCCATCGAGAACCCCAAGGGCACAACCAGCAAGATCATGGTGCTCATCTGGGCCTTCTTCGCCGTCATCTTCCTCGCCAGCTACACTGCCAACCTGGCCGCCTTCATGATCCAGGAGCAGTACATCGACACCGTGTCAGGGCTGAGTGACAGGAAGGTGGGGCTCACAATTGGGCTGGGATCCCTAACAAAAATCATCTTTTTTTGGTTTTTTTTGAGTGGGGAGAAATCCCCAGATGTCACTGCCAGTCGGCTGGGCATGGGTGGGTGGATGGAGGGCTGGCTGGCGGGAGGGGGAACATGGTAGGGACATGACAAGGACATGGACACTGTGTGATACCACTCCCTGGGGTTCCCCATTGCAGTTTCAGAAGCCTCAGGAGCAGTACCCCCCCTTCCGCTTCGGCACTGTCCCCAACGGCAGCACCGAGAGGAACATCCGCAGCAACTACCCCGACATGCACACCCACATGGTGAAATACAACCAACGCTCCGTGGAAGATGCCCTCACCAGCCTCAAAATGGGGTACGGCTCCCTGGGATGGGGTGCAGTGCCTCTCAGATGGGGTAGGGCTTCCTCAACTGGGGTGAAGCCCCCCTCACAAGCGAGATGCGGGCTCCCTAGGCTGGGTACAGCTCTCCCAGATGGGGTACGGCTCCGTGCAGCTTCCCTTCAGGAAGTATGGACCCTCCCAGATGGGGTACAACCCCCTGCAGATGGGTTACAGCTTCATACAGCTCCCTCCAAAAGGGATGCAGCCCCCCTCAGTCAGGGTATGGCTCCCCCAGACAGGATGCAACCCCCCAGATTGGGCGTTTCCCCCCTAAGTGCTCTCCAAGATAGGGCAGAGACCCCCAAAGAGGACACAGCTTCCTCTAGATGGGCTGCAGCTATCCAAAAGGGGTGGAGATGCCCCCAAAAGGGTTCCAGCCCCCCAAACAAGGGCTGCTGGCCCCACATCTCACCCTCCTTCCCGTTGGTGGGGCAGGAAATTGGACGCCTTCATCTACGACGCAGCGGTGCTCAACTACATGGCAGGCAAGGATGAGGGCTGCAAGCTGGTGACCATCGGCAGCGGGAAGGTTTTTGCCACCACGGGCTACGGCATCGCCCTGCAGAAGGACTCGCGGTGGAAGCGAGCCATCGACCTGGCCCTGCTCCAGTTCCTGGGAGATGGTGGGTGCCCAGATGAGCTTCTTGTTAACCCTGTCTCCACCCTCACCCCTCCCGTGCCTGGCAAATTAACCCAGGGACCAGGGCTTTGGTCTCCATACACTGTGCCATCTCCATGGCTCCTTGCAGGATGCCCCTGATGGGCTTCTCCACCAGCTCCTTGCAGGGGACTTTAAATCCAGCAGCATCTCTCCAGCTGGGCTCTGGGGATCATTCCCTCTGGGTTCCTTCCTCTTCCTGCAGGTTGTAAAAACCCAGAGATGGCCATGCGCAAAATCTGAGGGTCAGGAGGAGAATCCTGGGGAGGGAACAGTGATCATGGCTGGCTGGACCATGGGTCGGGGACAGAGACAGGAGAGAGCCCTGGAGAAGGACAAGTGACTGGTGGGATGCTCAGGTCAAGGGCAGCAGCAAGGACAGAGCTGATAGCAGCTCTGGGGGCTTGGGGATGGCTTTCTTCTCCTCCAGCCACAGTGGGGTGGGCATGGGCAGGGGCTGTGCTTGGGGACATGATGCCTGGGGTGACCATTTTCACCCCTGACACGGCTGTGCATGTCTGGCCCCAGGTGAGACCCAGAAGCTGGAGACGGTTTGGTTGTCGGGAATATGCCAGAACGAGAAGAACGAGGTGATGAGCAGCAAGCTGGACATCGACAACATGGCCGGGGTTTTCTACATGCTGCTGGTGGCCATGGGGCTGAGCCTGCTGGTCTTTGCCTGGGAGCACCTCGTCTACTGGAAGCTACGTCACTCTGTCCCCAAATCCCACAAGCTTGACTTCCTCCTGGCTATCAGCAGGGTGAGTGACGTGGCCGGGGGCTATTGAGAGGCCCAAGTGTCCTCCTGTGGTGTCACAGGGATGGGCACAGCATGGCATGATGGTGGGCATCATCCCTTTTATCCACACAGGAGGGAATGAAGGTGTTTGTGCTGATGTGAGCTCCTGGTTGGGGAGAAAAGCCAGATTTTGGGGAAAGGGCTTGGCCCTGGTAATGGCCCACATCCATATTAGTATCCCTAGGGAAAGGGGTGAGGGAGGATGGTGCCACCCACCCTGGCAGTGCTGGGGATGCTGGGGAGGGGACATCAGTGCCGATAAAACATCTCAGCCTCAGGAGCATCACCTTGATGTGGGTACAGGACCCCAAAGACCCTACTGATGGTGGATCCCCCCCACCTTTCCATCTCTCCTCAGGGCATCTACAGCTGCTTCAGTGGGGTGCAGACCCTGGCAAGCCCCGGGCGGGCACCCACCCCTGACGTCACGGCCAGCTCAGCCCAGGCCAATGTGCTGAAGATGCTGCAGGCGGCCAAGGAGATGGTGTCGACGGCCAGCGTGGGTGGCTCGCTGGAGCAGGCCACCCGCACCATTGAGGACTGGAGCAGCCACAGCGAGCGCCTCCAGACCACCTTCTCCCTGAGGACACCCCAGCTGGTGGTGCAGAACAGCACCGGCGCCCACCGAGGCCCTTCCTACAACACGGCCCCCACTGAAAGGCTGGGGAGAGCCTACGCTCCCAAGGGTGCTCCCCTGGGGCTGCCACTGCCCCAGCCCATCCCTGTGGACTCCCGGCTGCCCGGGGAGGACAAGTGGAGAGGGACAAACGAGCATGTCCCCCGTCTTCTCCACCCCCTGAAGTTTCGGGGTGGCTGTGCAGGGGATGAAACCCTCTTGGGTTTCCCCCACCACCTGGTGAAGACCTCCCCGGGGGGGGATATTGGGGAGCAGGTACTGATGGGGAACCACATTGGGGCTCCCCTNGCGGAGAAGAGGCGGGAGGGGGGCAGCCCCTTCCTGCCTCCATCCTGCCCTCGTGGAGCCTTCCCCAAAACCACCAGGACTTGCAGAGCCACGGCTGAGCCAGCCAGACCGGAGGCTGCGGTGATGGAACGGGAGAAGCCGAGCCGGCGGGCAAGCTCGGCCAGGGTGCCGGGGGAGCGGCGTGAGAAGCGGCGAGGCGGGGGGCTGCGGCGCTGCGGTGCTGCCCGCCTGCCAGACCTCTTCCCCGAAGCCGAGGCAAGCTTGGGCTGTGGCCCCCGTTGCCCCCAGGCCACCAACCAGCTGCCACCGCGCTCGCCCATGGTCAGGCTGCCGTCCTACCGGGAGGCCTGCCGGCAAAACCCCCGTGCCACTGCCACCGTGCCAGCCTGCACGCCGTACGCCTGCATGAACTCCTACTCCAACCTGCCCCCCTACCTGGGGCACCTCTCGCGAGGGTCCGCGCCGCTCCGGGAGCACCCTGGGGTGCCAGCGGGCTGTGGGCAGGGGTCAGGGCACTGGGACGGTGGCTGCAGAGACTGCGGGCGGCGTGGGGAGCCAACCTTGCTGCGGGTGGTGGGGACGGAGAGGAGGGACCCGCTGGTGGCCCGTGGGGTGACGAGTCCCTGCGCCGGTGGGTCCTGGCGGCGGGTCTCCAGCCTGGAGTCGGAGGTGTGACTTGGGAGGGGGCAGGGGGGTGTCTGCACCCCTCTGCCTGCCCTCTGCCCCGGTGTCCCCGTGGGCTGGCCAGCGGCTCCTGGCCGGGCTCCAGCCTCCCAGGGTCCTGCACCGGCGGCAGTGGGATGCTCCAAGTGTCCCGGCGGGTCCCCTGTGCTTTGTCAAGGTGAGAGGAGCCCAGCAGAAGCGGGGGAACTCAGGCTTGGGCTGTCCCCACAGGCAGGGCTGGCCGGGGACTTGAGAACTCCAAGCTCATTGCTGACGTGTTGCCGTCACATTTTGGTTTCATTCAAGGGACTCAAAAAGCCATGTCCAGGTCATTAAAAAGACATTTTCAACCAGCTGGGGACCCTTCTTCCATCCTCTGGAGGTGAGACTGGGGCTGTCCTTAGCTTTACACCCGTGTCACAGGGATGTTCCTGGTCCTGTGCACCCTCACTTGTGTCCCTTCACTGCTGAACCCCAGACTTGTTGCCTTGCAAAGGCAAATGGCAACTCATTAAACCGTACTGAGGGATAATTAATTGAGAGCCATGAGGCCGGAGCCAAGCGCTGAAGCTGGCGTTACTGCACCCTGCTGGGGTTTTGGGGTGCTGGGCACGAAGGGCTGTGAGCTCAGGTTGTTGAGGGATGCTCCCACGGCTGCAAACCTGGCAGGGAGCTGTGGCACAGCACAGCAGCGCCGGGAAGGTGTGCTGTGGGGGAATATGGAGGGGAAAAGAAAATAACAACGATCCTCCCACCTTCCCAGGGCTGATGGAGCCATAAATCAGGTGCGATAGATGAGCTGGGTTTAATTCTCCTCTTGATGTGCGTGTCTAAGGCAGCCCTTGCTCTGCTGGGCTGTTGGGGTGCAGGCAGGGCTGGCCCCGATTCCCAGCACCGGGCAGGGGAAGGGGCTTTTGGGCAGCGGGAGATGAGGCTGCCAGGGCCGGGGGCAGCGTCACGGCTTTGCCAGGTGGCACCAGGTCCGTGTAAAGCTGCCTGTGGCAGGCTGGCAGCCCGTCCCAGGGAGATGCCAACCCTTAGCCCCTCTTCCTGGCTGGCTTGGCATTGCCTGTCTGGATGAATGATGCCCCCAAGAAGCTGCTCTAAAGCTCCAACACTTTTTTGGGTGGTTGCTGGTAGCCTCCGAGCAGTCTGGGCTGGTAACAGCAAGCGGACAACGGCAGGGGCTGCTCCGGGACACCCACCCAGCCCTGGGAACAGCTTCAAAGCCCTGGGGAGGTCAGGAAGGGACTTGCCACGTGCAGCCCAGGGTCAGAAGCATTGAGCATGTCTGTCCATCAGTCTGTCAATCCGTCCACCCATCTGTCTGGGGCTAAATCCAGCCAGTCCTTCCCCCTCTCCCCATCCCCCAGCCTGGCTGCCATCACACGCTGGTGCCGGCGCTTTAATTCCCTTTACTTATTTATCACAGCAATTGTCTCTTAATTGCTTTGGCAGCCCCTCGGCAGCCTGGTGGCAAGGGAGGGAGGTGCTCGTGTATAAATAAAGGCCATAAATAAATAAACCCAGTTGAAGGGTCTGGGATCCTTGCCGGGCTGCCCCAGGTGATAGCACCCACTTGCCCAGAGTGGCCCTTACCAGCCGGGTGCTCCAGATGCCTCCAGGGGTGACAGGCTGGTCCCCAGGTGGCTCCAATGTGCCCTGGGGAGTTTTCCCCCATATTATATGTTTCTGGGACAAGGAAGCCGGCTCACACTGCTGCATCTTTGGCTCAGCAGGGTGGGGGGCCAAGCCTGAGCAGGGGTTGGGGCTGTGAGAACAAAAGGGAGCGGAAAAGGCGGGGGGGGGAGGGAAGGGGGAAATATCAAAGCTCCCCAACCCACATTTTAAATTAATTAGTGATGTCCCTGGTGACTCAGCAGAGGCCAAATGGATTTGCTTCATGCTTTATTGAAGGGCTCTGCTGTGGGAGGTCGAGGGCAAAGGGGGACAGGGGGACGGGGTGCTGGGGGGGCTCCCAGGGACAGTGGCCCCGGGGATGGGCGTCACTACCCGGCTGTCCTGCATGCCCCGTGTGGGTGCCCAGCACCCATATCCCCTGCCACCATTTGTGCATCATCTTTATATGTTAGTCAGGAGGGACGAGCACCACTTCTCTCCCATTCGTAGTGCTTTCCATCAGGAGCCAGGAGGGGCTGAGCTGCTCCTGCAGCATCCCTTCACCGGGAACAAACCTGCAGGGGAGCAGCAGCCTGGAAGCACCCTCTGACCGGGCTTTCCAGAGCAGGGGTTGGGTAATTTAGTGCTTAACAGCCGCTGAGGGATACTATTTCTTTTTTGCTGAAATTGTCTAATCAATCACTTTTTAATTCAGCCGGCTCCGGCACCCGTGCCGCCCTGGGACACTGCGGGCTGCCATTTATGTGCAAAGAGAAAGAAATACTGCCTGTTCACTGCTGGCCACCCACCTCCTGGCATCGGCTCTGCTGGGGGGGTGCAGGCAGTGCCCCACCGTCCAACAGCTTCCCCCAGCACCCACCCCCAGCCTCTGCCCACTCCAGCATGCATTATTTTCACTGCCCCCCTCACTCGGCATCGCAAGACCCAGGGAGTGGGGAACAAGGCAGCCCAGCGGGGATCAGCCCTGGGGGAAGAGGTTTCCAATGACAAGGACATGCTGGTGCTGCTACGGGGAGGTGGTGGCCCTGGTGAGGGTGGGGAGCAGCTGGTTAAATCACAGATGGCACAACCAGAAAAGATACGGGGCCAGGAAAGTGTTGGTCCCGGTACAGGGAGAGCAGGGCGCTGCTGTGCCTATGCCCAAGGATGTTTGAGGGAGCAGCAGACACAGCCAGCTCCCCGTTCCTGCCTCCTGTCAGCAGCACAAAACCTTCCCTGGGGTCCTATCCATCCTGCTGGCACCCTCAGGGCACAACCCCTCCCTGCCCTGCTGTGTGCCCACATGGCCTTTTCCCCGGGCTGGGACACCCCCAGGGGCCACAGCACCCTGGGGAGGTCGGTGGGACCCTGGCAGGTGCCAGCCACTGACCCAGTGGAAGAAGTCCTTCACCCCAGCATGAAGCCACCTGGGCACCACAAGCCCTTGTGGCCAAGCCCTAGCAGCTGGGTGCCCTTCTCCAAGCTGCCGACAGTCCCTGGGGTTGGAGCTGCCCAAACCCAAGCTGGGGAAAGGCCGGTGAGCATCGTCTCACAACCCATCACACAGCTGAAGTCCCCCCAGTGACACACGGCTCCTCGGTGATGTTCACGCCTCGTCTAAACCTGCCTCTTAAGCTCCAGGTTTTTATTTTTCCTTCCCTGGCTGTTACTCTTCCAAATGCTGCAAAAGACCGAATCCATCCTCGATGCCAGTTTGATCTCAGATTTACAGCCCAAGCCCCCCAAATCCTCCGCTGCTTGTGCGGTCCTTCGAGAGATTCACAGCAGAAAGTGTTTATTTCCATCATAAAGATCTGTTTTAATATTTTAACATAAATCAAGCTGCGCTTTATGGTGATAATAAATTTGTTGGCAGAAACTGCCTTCGCAGCCCGAGGCGGTGAAGCAATTCAATTTGTTTGGTTTTAAGTGTAAGGAGCCGTAATTGAGAAGGGGAAAGTACAGATGTTTTAATTGAGTTTCCAGCTACCACCTAGAGTTGCAGAAGGCTAATAGAGAAGAGGTGAGGGTCTCTATTAGCCTCTCCGCTTGCCATTTCTCCTTGGCCTGCAGCCCCATCAGTCACAGCCACCCCCCCCCCCACCAAGGAATAGCTGCTCAGTGCACGCAGGGGAGGAGGAAGGGGGTTGAAAAAGAAGCCAGACTAAACCAGATGTATAATGCACGTTTTATTGTTTTAAATCCCATTTTTTGAAAACTGATTACAGTCAGGACAAGCATCACGTGAGAACTGATAGTAATGAATTGTTAGTGCTGATAACGGCCAAAGAAAAACAGACTCATTGGTGATGGGTGAGAGGAGAGAGCTCCCGCCCCACACCGTGCTGGGGTCACCCAATGTCCCCCCAGCCCACCCGCAGGCAGCACTGGCTCCACTGAGCCGTCCCCTTCCTGCTTTCTCCAGTAATTTTTAAGGCATTGCTATGTCATGTTTTATATGAAAAATGTTCTCTGTGCTGTAGAGCTTCTTTCCGTTAATCACCCCGATTCCTTGGATAGATTTGTTTTGCTGCTGTGCAAGGACAGCGGGTGTCTGGGAATTTGTGGTTATTTATTTAAGAAAGCACTGATGCTCCCTGGGGGCCAGAGTCCTTCTCGGTAAGGTCCCAGGGCAGAGGCTGGGGTCAGGATGCCAGCCCTCACCACATCACTGCATCCGAAGCCTGGATCCAAGCAGCTCTTAGAGCTAAGGCCCCTTAGAAGTCACTGCCACACCGTGCTGAGGAGGAGAGGTGGCCACCCAGGCCAGGGAAGAGAAGGCACATCTTTAAATGTAAGAAATGGGGGAGAGGGGGTGCCAGTCCAGGCTCCTTCCCACCCCAGGTAAGGCAGGTGGGAGGCTCCTCTTGTATGAAATAGGGGCAGAATGGCAGGGAGAACCAAAAGGGAGGATGAGAGGAGATGAAAGAACAGAGAACAGCCCCATTCTGGCTGGCAAATGAAACGTGAAGGCAAGAGATAGAAATGGGCACTTGAAGGGGTGAAGGCTGAGCCAAGTACCTTGCAAAGGGCAGGCAGCGTGGCAGGAAAGGGCTCAGCCCCCTCCATAAACCCACACCTGCACACTTGTGCAGAGGAACAGCCCCCGCAGCCTCTCCAGCTTCCCAAAGGCTCATTTCATCAGCATTAAATTCCTCCCCTCCAGCTCTACCCGGCTCCCAGCTGCCTCGCAGGTGGCTCCCAGCTAGCTGCCCCATCCATCGGTCCTCCAGCCTACACAGCTACTGTCCCTCTTCTCAAGTGAGACACCAGCACCAGCTACCTGTAAGGTAACTTGCTAATTTGGCACCGAAGATGCCACAATCAACTTCCCTGGAGCACTTTGGTTTGTTTAAACTCACCAGCAAGGGCTGCCAGAGCCTGTTTGTCTCATCCTAAACAATCACCCCAGATCCTCTCCAAGCAGCTCGGCAAGGACGCAGTGGCAGTGCTCAAACTCGAGAGGTGCAGGGTTTTACTTCAAAAGCCATGAAGTGTTTTTATACAGCTCCAGGTACTTGCATATTCCCCCAGGAGGAGCACTTCAGGTCATATGGAAACGAGAAGGTCCTACTTGAACACAGAGCTTGATTAAAAAGAGCTGCAGTTCAAAGCTTGCTTTAGTGAGCGGTGACATTTAATACTGCAGCAAGTGCAGTGGGCAAGAGGATCTAACATAAGTGACATGCACCTGGCTCTGAACCTGCTTAAATAAGTGAGGGTTAAATAGTTCAGGTTAAAACTTTTCAAAGTTCTTCCTTTTGTTAGAAACACCTGTAGGATCTTTGCTCAGGGGCCTCAGAGCACAGGACCCAGTGCTGTTGGTCTCCAAGTGCTATTGAAGCCACCACAGCACTGGCTGCCCTAGAGGAAAGGCAGCCCAACTCTCAGATAAGCTGAACAGGGCTGGCCCAGAGCCTCCTGTATCTCTGTATGGGAAGAGAAGAAGAAGGGATTCAGCAAGGTTTCTGGTTTTGCTCTCCTGTAGCACTTGGGAGCTCTGCTCCTGCAGGCAGGGCTGAGCCAGGGCACCGCCGCTGCCTCCTGGCACCAGCCCATTCCCTGGAGTTAACACCCACCTTGTTTCAAGGCTAATTACCCAGCACAGGAGGCTGGAAACACATCAGCGTGCACAGCCAGAGCTCCCGCAAGCCTCACGCGTGTCAGGACTGGGTAATTAGCACTTCCCCAGCACACACCAATCCTGGCCACTGGAGTCAAGAGTCTGGCTGGCCGCACCGGTCCTGTGCAAAGGTGAGAAAGGGAGCAGGGCTCTGCCAGCTGCACGCAGGAGCCAAGGGATGTAGGGCTGTGGTTTCCTTTCCAGGGTGAAAAGCTGTGTCCTTGCAAGCATAGGGACACTGCCTTGGCTGGCCGGGGCTGCCACAGCACAGGAGAACAGGATGAGAAGTGTGAATGTAAACTCCTGGGCTGGAGAAATCCAGCTCGAAGCATAGGATCCAAGCTCTCAGGCAATCCAAGGTGCTCAAAACAGGTTAATGCCTCTAGAAAAAGAAAGTGTAACAGAACACAAAGTTATTCTTGCCTGGATTAGGGCTATTCCCACCCTAACTTCTTCCCTCATCTGGTACAGGAGGTTGGTTGGGAGGAATCTCAGCTGAAAGAATCCTGCTGGATTTTCCATAGCATGTCCCTGCTTTTGGGAGAAGGAACACTTAGCTGCTTAGTGTAGTGAGCAGCCAAGGCTGTCTGCTCTCCTGTGTGCTGAGACCTGCAGCATGGAGAGCCCCTGCAGGGACAGAGAGAGAGTGATGCTCCAACAGAGCTGAAGGCAGAAATGGCTGGACACTGGTTAACCGTGCAGATTGCCAAGGGCTCAGCCCCGTGGCTCCATATAGCGGGTCTGAGAACCTGCACTGTAACAAGGCCGAGTCCACTCCATCCACACCCAAAACGGAGTGAAGAAAGTCCATATCCAGGTCTAACCCGTGGCACAAAGCCCATGGCCTGGAAAAATTCCCTTCATGCTGCCTCTGCCCCCCCCTCCACAGTCCCAGAGGGGGAGCTGAAATGCCCAAGTCTCTGAAGCCCAGGAGGGAGCGTTGCCGCCACCCTCACATCAGAGTTTTGACTCGCTCAGGACGATGTTTGCAGTCACAAACACAAAGCAAGAGAAGCCCCATATGAGCACAAACACGATCCAGAAGGTGTGTCGGAAAGGGGAGAGGTGCTTGTTAATCGTCCCACTGCCAAAAACCAGCTGAGTGTCCTTCCGACTGCAGTATGCCAGGAAAGCTGGGATGAGATACTGGATTCCATTCCCGGCATAGGCTCCTGTGATGCCCACCAAGGACTCCAGATCGTGGGTGCAGAAAGCCACCAGCACTGGGGGAATCAGCGTGATGGCAGGAAAGACAATCCTGTCCACCACCCACGGGTAGGTCCCCCCTTCTCTGTGAAAAAGGGTCTTCCAGTTGTTGCGCAAGGTCACTGCGATGATGGGGAAGTTGGTGCTGATGGTGAAGACGGGGAAGAGGCCCAGGAAGTAGCGAATGAAGGCAATGTTGATGATCTCACAGTTGGTGAAATTGAGTGTGTACATGTCCATGAGGGTGTCATTGCGGAAGCAGTAAATGGCAGTGAAGGACAGGAGACTGTAGAAAGCCAGGATCAGAACGTAATCGAGCAGCACGAGCTTGTTGACGTGCTTCTTCTTGGAGATGGGTGTGATGAGGGATGGCAGGGAGTGCTGGCACATGAAAGAGTAGACACACACCCCAAAGAGATTGCGGATGCCTGACAGCTGGGCCATGGATGGGTGACCTTCAGCTTGGCCCCTGCTGATGCGGATGAGGGCCAGAATAATCATGAGGATGAAAGCTGGAGAAAAAGAGAAGGTTACAGGTGAAGCCCAAGTCTGTGCTCCCCACAACCCTCCCCCCATTAGCACCAGCAATCTTGGCACCAGCTCTCTCTCCTGCTCCACAGAAGCACCTCCTTATCTCTGCAGAAGGCAGTACATCAAAGGCAAGGTGCACAGGAATTAATCACAACTTGCTCTCAGTGCTACTCAGCAGATAAGGGAATGGGCTTGGGACTGCCTTTGGCAGGCATCTCCCTCCAGTTTTCCACCCCCGATAGCAAATGGTGCTCTGGATCCTTCAGGAGAGTTAACACCGACACAGCTGGCTGAGCCCATCACCATGAAGGGTCTCAGATGCTTCTGCCACGCACCTTGGCTAAATACCACCATTTAGAAATGGCTTAGAGATGGTTGAGCTATGACCTCTGAAGGAAGAGATGATTAAACCTGGCTGCAGTCGATCCCAGTAACATTCCTACGTATCTGCAACTGGACCAATGTTTCCAAGACCTCACCCACACAGGCAGGCAGATGTATGGCAGCAGCAGCAGCTACTACATCCCTGAGATCTGTCAAGCACGATAGAGCAAGAACTAGCCAGCCATTTCCCGGGCAGGAGGAACAGGCTGTCTGTAGTTAATCCCAGGGTAGAGAAGCCAGTCTGGAAGGGACTAAAGCAACACTGTAAGACTGCTATTAAAATTCATCACTTCTAGGCACAAAGTCTGCTCGTCTACCCTTCACTTATGTCAGGGAAAAGCCTAACAACATTTTACAAAGCTTATCACAAAAAGCGACGTGCCATGGACAAAAAAAAATTAATTGAGGAGATTGGGCTAATGCCCTTATTTACTCCGCTGGTGGAAATTTGAGCCAGAAGCAGTTACTGCTAGACTTTTATTCCTAGCATGGCACATAAAACCAGTTGAAAACTAATTCTGGTGTCACAAAAATCACATCAACCTAGGAAAGATGATCATCAGTTGCTGGAGTTAACAAGGAACAGGGGGGGAAAAATAAAGCCCTGCCTGGCAGGGCAGCAAGCAGCAAGATTTACAGGCTGGTGCTGGCAATGGATGGGCCACCGTAGCTTGTGCAGAGCCATCGGAGGCATCGGAGCAGGGCTGTGAGATATCAGATAATGACAAAAATAACAAAATGCTGAGGTCGAACGTCATAAATATAAATACAGAGGAATTAAATAGAGCCAGTGCACAGTCCTGCGGCCAAACCCGCAGGAGGCTGACCACCAGCACTGTGAGCTGGGCAAGCCTGTGGTGGGGTGACAAGGACACAGGTTTGCTCTGTGCCCAGTACTGCTCTGAGACAGGCAGCTGGAGATGGGAAACACTGACAGGGACCGGACCAGAAGGGACAGTTACAGACCAGTTAGAGAACACTGCCTCTTCTGTCCCCAGCAAGACTGGATTAACATTGCCTCCCGCGCCCTCCCAGCGCTCTCCAAAACCCAGTTTCTCTGTTCACAACAATTCTCCTTTTCTTTCCCACGGCAAATACCAGCTTTGTGCTGAGCCCTTACCGAGCCACATGCCTATTTCATCTCGTGCTGCCTCAGGAAACATCTCCCTTCCCACTTCTTCCCAGTGACAGGGCAAGTCAACGAACACCGGACTGGAGAGTTGACAGCACCTCCATAGCACCATGAGGGTGATGCCGCTTTGGGAGTGTTGGACTCTATTTACTCTCCCAAGAGCAGTCACAGGGGGCTCTGGAAAGCAACAGCTCATTGCTCTGAGGGTGTGCAATTCCCCTCGCCTTCACTCAAGCCAGCAAGCAAGGGGCACTGAGAACACAGGTACAGTTGTTGTGCCTCCCCTGTTGCTCCCAGAGGGGAGACACTTCCCAGCCGTATCTGCTGCAGCAAGATGGGCTGAGAGAGAGAGAACTGTGTTCCAGGTGATGTGACATTGGCTGAGCTCCCCAGGCTTGCACCAGCTACATGAAAGAGAAGGTGTCCTGAGCAGTAAGACAAACTAGGTTAGGCAGCTCTGGACGTGCACTGAGAGCATTCCTTTCTCTCTCACTTAGGAGCCGTGCCCAGCCTCTGCAGCCCAGGCCTGAGCTGGTCCTGGACCTGGACTGGATGGAACTGCACAAGTCTTGCACCTCTTCCTCCACAAATGAGAGTAAATATCTATCTGCTCTGCAGAGTGAAGAGTGAACTATTTCCATCCCCCAGCTCACTCTTGCCATTGAATCAAAGCCCTGCTTCCTGAACCAGTGCTAACAGGACCAGAACCAGTTCAGGGGAACTTCCAGGCTGGCACCCCATCCTCAGAGCATCTCTCAAAGACTCATAGGCTTTGCTTTTCTGGCAGAGAGCACTGAAGGAACAGAATTCCTGTGGATTCCCTAATCGATGGATAGAAGTCTTCGGCTTAAACAGCTAGAATTCATAACCTTTGGTTTTCTTTAAATGCACATTTCAGACATTTAGCGTGTTAAAGTTACAAGGAGTGATGATCCAATACTAAGATCTAAACTGGTACTGTTTCCAACAAGGCAAGCTGTGCTCCTCCTGCCTCCTGCCACTGGTGCTCTGCAGATGCATGGCCCTTGAGAGTGGTGGTGATGGCTGAACTGGAAGCCTCCCCTGTGCAATTCCAGCTCCAGAGAAGACAACAGCAGCCCTGCCCCATCAGCTGTGTTTTTTCTCACTCCTGGAACTGGAGAGCAAAAGCTTTTGCATGCCAGATTTATCTGCCTGTCCCTAGGAGGAGGCAAGCCCAAAAATGAAACTCTGAAACCTAGTTACGCTGGATGATAAATGAAGGTGAAAAGAAGACAGACTCTGACTGACAGGCAGCTTTGAGTAGGCAAAAGGCAGCTCAGCACCCTGTAGGTACACATCAAGATCTTGCTTGTATCCTGTTCTACCCAGGACACCAAGCTGAAGGCAGAGTCACACCACACTATTTCAAGTCACCTACAGTTGCCACATCATGTGTCTGACAGCATTCCTTCACCACAAGGACCCTGGCAAANGACCCACGCGAAGATAAAAACTTGTTAAAAAAAAAAAAAAAAAAAAAAGGTAGGTGGACAGCTATGGTCCCATGGATTGTTAGGATGTTTCATGAAAACTTTGTTTTAAAACTTGTTTTATACAAGTAGTTAAAATGCAATCAAGAGGTTTGCTTGTCCTGATTTTTCACCAGTGGTCGACCTACTCCAAACACACACACCACAGAGGGGCTTCGCAGTCAACAAGGCACAGAGGACACTTCTGCTCACCACATCTTCTCTCCTTGAGAAGTTTGAGGATCCTTTTCACTGAAGAATGTAAGTGAAGTTGTGATGAGGGGAGGGGAAAAAAGGGGTATGGTGATGAGTCTCATCACCACTGTCCAACTGCCTCCTCTAGAGGCTCCTCCTCTCAATCTTTGAGGAGCAAACACAGGCTCTTCTCAGACAATTCAGACTTTGCAGACAGCTACTGCAGCCTGTCCTGCCCAACTCAGACGTCAATCCAGAGACAGGGTCTTGCAGGTGGAAGAAAGGATGAATATGGATGAGCAGACATCCAAATGGAAGCACTTCAGGAAAATATGGGAGTCTGGGGAGTACAAAAAACCCACATTTTGTGAGCTTTGATAGAAGCTTAAAAGAGCTGTAGAGAAGTGAAGATAATTTAGCCATTCTGAGTTTAAGGATCACGTTGCAGAGTCAGAGCAAACACCTTGGCAAATGAAAAATGCTGTTCTCTCCATGAGCTTCATCTCTCTGCAGACAGACCACTGCAGGAAAAAAGAAGTCCAAGGTTGAAACACCTTTTTTACAACCCCCACCCCCATCATGGTAGGTTGCTGGAAGAAGTAGTCATGCTTAGAATGAGTTTCTGGTTTAACCCCACCTTGCAATCCTGGCAAGACACTGTGTTTTTGAGATGTTTCACCTGGTGTCCCATACCTGTCTCTCTGCTGGCAAGTAGAAAATAATGGAGAAGACCCTGAACTGAGCCATGCTGAGAAACAGGGAGGAGAGAGATGTGCTGTCATGGAATTTGGAGAGAGGTGGCTTCGCAAGGGGGAAGCAAGCTCAGAAGTGAGGTTCTGCAGAACCATGATGTTGGACAACCTCTCTGTGATCCCAGCAAGGAGGGTCAGAAATAGATGATGCCACCCAGGTTCAACAATGAACTTCAACCTTCAAAACACTGGTCCCAGTTTAAACAAGGACTGTTTGTTGGTTTGGTTTTTTTTCAAAGCATTGGGGCAAACAGCCACAAACCAGGGATAAGTGAAGGAGTTATTGGGGGGAAAAAATGAAACAAAACAAAGGTTACAGAAAGGTAGAGATACCCATTCGCCACATCTTCTCCAACTCTGTCCCTACTCTCATTCCTCCTCCCATGAGGAAAGACTGGTGAGAACACCACCACACCTGCCTGCCACCTCTTCCAGGGACCCAGAGGGGCAAGGGGGCACAGCCACCCCACCCCACCATCAGCAGAGCAGCTCATGCCTGGCTGCTCCCCTACCCCCACCCACAGCCATTAGTTTAAGCAGGCGCTGCCGAAACATTTGCGGCAGGCCCATCCGTCACTGCCGGCTGTCGGCGTGACAGAGCTTTCTTGTCGAAGCGGAGAATCAATATGCCAGGAAATAATGATAATGAATCACCCTTTCACAATGCATGCCACTTGCTTCCCTTTCCGTACATTAGGTGGCATGATGGATTCCAAGAGGAGGACGTTTTCATGAGCTTCCTGAGCCTATTCTCTTTGGAAGGAGGAAGATCTCTCTCCCCACCTTAACCTTGGATTCTGATCCTCCCGTGGAGCTGAAACACAGCTAATCATTCCTAAACCGAGGAACAGATCTCACTTAGTTTAATATTAGGCAGCTCTTTCAGGACAGAGGGTGTAAAAGCAAGAGCATCTGCTCTGTACCTACCGAGCAGCTCAGCACCATGTCAAGACAGTCTTAGCTCCTGCATCCTCACCCAACACTTGTGTTGTCTACTTCCCTACCGATGTCTTTCCAGGATGCTGGTGCCCCCGCTTCAGTCAGCTGCCCTCTATCAGTATTTTGGACAAGATGAAGAGCCCACTGCAACTCTGGATGTGCCAGGCACTATGGATGCAGTGGCATTTGAAGTATTAAAGTGCAGCTGGAGTTCATCATGCTGGCAGAACAAAGTATGTGAAATTAAGACATTGATTCTTAAATTTAAGACTCATTTACCCAATTCTTCCTGCAGAAGCTGTATCTGTCACTTTTTCATGACCTCCAGCTCTCTGTAAACTCCAGAACAGCAACTGATAAATTTCTCCAACCTTCAGAGGAGGTTTCTATACGAAATGTCAGTAAAGAGGTAACATGAAAACCAAGTTTGCTCCATCAGATGTGAGAGCTGGAGTAGTTAAGGATCAGATTTGGTAATTACAGAGCCTAAAACACTGTCTCAAGGAACATGAAGGATTTATGAGCACAGGGACTGTGGGGAAGCAAGATGGATATGTTCATAGAAGACAGCAATTCTCTGGAGAGAAATCTCAGAAGAAGAGGAGGGAAATTACTTCCCAGAAGAAAGGTATGAACAGAAGTTGTGGGGTATCAGTGTGGCTCCTTCCTTTAATGGAGAGCAGGGACTTGCATGGACAGTGTCATCCTTGCTGCCCAAAGCCTAAGGCAGGCTCTGCATGGCAGGGGAGCATTGCTCATAGGGCAGGGGAAGCAGAGTCACGTGTTGGACGCAGCTTTCCAGGTAGGCAAGAAAAAGCCTCTTGGGCACCTCCACTCCCCCTGCCATCTCTCCTACTCCACCAGATTTTCTTGGCTCCTGCTGCAGTCGCCTCGGACACTACTGCTGCCCTGGCCACAGGCCAGGCAGAACCTGTTTTGCTCACAAAGGGAAACTTTACTAAAAAGTACCACTAGGATTTTATTTTTTTTGGCGGTCAAAAGAGGTCCAGCAGGGCTTCTCTGCTGTAAAGGCATCACTTCCCTGCTTTTCTTCATCGTCTAGGGCAAGGTTTGCTATGAAATAACCAAGATTTACAAGTAGCCTCCCTTACTGTGGTAACAACTCCTGCTGTGAAGCCAGTGGAGATGCCCCTTCCTCAGCCAGCATCAGCTGATCTCCACAGACATCTGCACACCAGTAACAGTTCATAGGGAGCAAAACGGCTCCGCACTCGGGTGCTTTATCTCAACATATGGGAAGGAAAGAGCAGCCAGCGAGGCTTGTTTGCTTCTGGTGGAAAATTACCCGTGTAGTTTATTGTCCTCTCTCCTCCAGTCACCTTTGGCAGAAGCACCATAAAGCCTCTGCAGCCGGGACTCAGCTCTGAGCTCTGCTGTTGACTTGGTCTATTAGCTTTGACAGTCACTTCTCTCTCCGTGTGACAATTTACTGTTCTGTGAGAAGGGAATAACACACACTTTGGTATCACCACAAGCCTGTGCTGGGATTGTGCAGTGTTTGGAAGGCACTGAGTGCAGAACACTGGTGTCCCATGAAATCCAGGTGCTCTGCAGCCCTATCCTGTCTTGGGCCCTCCCCAGCAAAGTTTTTAGCAGCTTGCCCCAACAATGCATCCTTTCACACCCTGAAAGAAGAGCAATTGCATGCCACACACCCACTGTCAAAATCTATGCAGGCACCACCATCCAGACCCTTTTGCAGGGCTGAATGTGTCCTTTCGTTTTCAGCTCCTCTTCTCCAGCTCTCAGACCCATCAGTTTTCTCCTGCTGCCTGGATAAAGTGCTCTTTTCAGGAACGTCAACTCCTCAGGCAGGATCTCAGTGGTCCTGTCCAGCTCAGCATGTCACTCTCCATCTGCATCTGAAGCTAACAGAGCTCTTTCACTCACACAGGCACTGTTTCACCCCACTGCCCCCCACAAACAGCACTGAAACAAGCTCCTCAGTAGACAACTCTGAAAGTGGGCATGACAGAAGCACAGCCTTTTAACTAACTCTTCATAAATATATTCACTTCTCTTAGTGAATTATTTACCCTGGGCTCTGGCAGCAGCTTTCTCTGCTCCAAAAGGGATGCAAGAATATGAAGCAACTTTGTTGAAGACGCTTGTCAGAATGAACATGCAACAGTGTCCTGATTTACAGTCCAATTCCCTCTTCCTTACCACTGAGATCAAACTGATCACTCCTTAAGCTGTTTGCTGAAAGCTCCATTTTTGATGCAGAAAAGAGGCCACCTTGAAGACCGTGGACACCAGCAGACTATCTCTCTGCAGGAGACTGGAAACACAGGACTTCTGACAATTGTCACTCCCTCCTACATCAGCCTCTGCTATAATTCTCTGTCTCTGCAGCGGGAAGGACATAGAGCGGCTCCAGGTTTCTGCACTGAATCAACTCCCCCATGGCTGGATCAACCTGCTAAGGGTGGCAGTGACAGTCACTACAGCAGCTGGAACCTGCTCAAAGTGAGATGGTCTGGGACCAGTTCACTGCAGAGAAGCGCTGGAGAGTTCTGTAAAGAGCGGGAATCCAGTGGAGACAGCAGAACTATCAGAAAAATTAGTGGATATGGAAATTCAGCCTCACCAGCATGTTGTGGAGAGCCCTTCCCTAGCTTCTTCCCTAGAAGCCTTCTACCAAGCATCTAAGAGGAAGAAGTAAGAGCTTAACACAGACTTCCTGGCTACTCCCATCCTTTTTCCTTCCATCTTACTGGTCAGAGGAAAGAGCTAGGGGAGAAATTTTATTTCTGTGCATATAATCGTGAGATCACAGTTTGGGCAGGGCTGGGAATGCTCTGTCTCCAGGGCTGCAGTTAGTTGCACAGATGTGGTGTGATCCGAATGCACTACAGGGAGAACTGAGCCTGCAGCAACTAAACCCAGAAGTTTATTCCTCTATAAAATGCGTCTTTATTAAAATACAATACTTTCTAATAACTACAATATAGCATCAAGGGCTGCACGTAGAGCAAATGTCCCACATGGGAGCTATCCGGGAACATTTGCCAGAGACTACTCAATAACTGCAGTGCTAATCATGCTGCCAATGTCTTCAAAGCCAACAGTCCTCACCTATAGAGCTGGGCATCTCAGGCTGTAACAGGCTGCAATTAATCGGGTTAGCTGCTTAATACACAATAGCCCAATGTTTTCTGCTGAGCTCCACCAAGCCCTGTCCTTTTGTTATCTTCCTTAATCCATATCCTTTCCCATGACGCTGCTAGACAGTTATTATCCAATATTATCCAATAATAAAGAGGTAAGCCTGTGCCCAGCGACCTGTGTCCCCTCTGCTTTGAGAAGTGCATCAGACTTGCAGTCCCTTTTGCCGTGCCGTGCCCTCCAGCAGCTTATCCCCAACACCACCCACTTGATCAGGATTGGAGAAAAGAAGGTGGGGAAAAAACCAACAATAGTTAGATATTCATGTCTCTTTAGGGAGCAATCCATCACCACCACAGATTTAAACCCTCCAGGAAAATAAAGCCTGAAGTCCAAACAGCAGAACTGAAAATACTAACAGCTCTAATTTACTGGTGGCTTAGTTGGTTTAGTCTTCTGCAGGAGACACACTGTTCTAAGAACCTTACAAGAGACCTAGAAACAACACTCCAAAACTGGTAAAGGGCTCGGGCTAACGACAGCTCCACGCTTGCAAGGCTGAGGTGGAAGGGAGTGAGAGGCAAGGAAGGAGTTAAAATTTGGGGAAGGAGAAAATTTTAACCTGTACAGGGGCACAATTTACCTTGCTGGTGTACTTACCAAGTCTGGGTCCTTCCTCTGCTCTTACTGGCATTGCTCAAGAGCTGGGTGAGACAAGAAGTTCATAGCCCTAACTCAAATCAAGGCACCATTACCAGCATTTAAAACAAGTGACTTTTCCCCAGTTAGCCCATTCTCCAGGGAAGCACAGACAACAGGGTCCCTGTAGCACCTCTTGGGGAGCCTGTGCTCACTCTCTCAAGGCAGTTTAGGCACGTGTCGGAGAGGGCTGACAGAGCAGGCTAAGGAGCTTTGCAACTGGGAAAGGGATGAGCGCTTGTGTAGGTAAACCCTTCCCCACCCGCCAGCTCCCAGAGACCAGAGATCTCTAAGCACAGATAAGGCCAGCAGGTTCAAGCTCCAACTAACTGCTGCACTGAATTTAACCATTGGCACACACCCATATGAGGTGGCAATCAGTTTTGGAGCCAAATATGTAAGCTGTTGCTCTGCAGAAGACTGCCAACAGCTCAATGGCTCTGGAAGCCCTCACTGCCATTAGTCCCACTCCACCTGGAGACACAGATCCACCCTCTGTGCTCCTATCAGTCCTGACAGGGAAACGCCTCGCCACGCCAGCCTTGTTTCCAGATGAGCTCTCTGTGTTCAGCAGGCCCAGACACGGAGAGCCCATCTGTCTGGGCTGTCTGGCAGAACAGTACTTGGACATTCAGGCTCCTCCTTCAGCCTTCTCCTTTCAGAGACTTCTGAGGTGCCTGTCCTGGCTACTCTCTTACCCTGGGAGGTAAAACACAGCCGGATAAAGGGTGATTCCTGCTGCATCTCCCCATTTTTTAACTGCCCCATTTTTAATTACCAGTCCAGATCCCAGTGTTTAAGACTGTATTTTTTTTCAGTGACAGAATGAATTTTTTTCTTGTCCATGAGGTGTGGAAAGAGACCGCTGTAGGCTTTGTTAGCTGATGTGCTGCTTGCGATGAGCATGAGGCTCTGGGAAGAGGCAAGTGACATTTGATTATCACTTAGATCAGGAGAAAAGAGGAAAGGCAACTTTCAAAGGCAAGGCTGTCACTGTTACAAACACCAGCAGAAATGACCTTCACACACAGCTAGCTGTACCCGCTGCCAAGAACCATCCTCTCAGCCACTGTCATCTGAAATCGCCAGTACACCTGGGGCAGTGCAGCTTTACATCAGCTGCTGCTGCTCCGAAATCCAGGGACTTTTCATTGAGCTGGGGGAAAGGGACCTGCAATAGGCACACTGCAAAGCCTGTACCAGCCTCCCAGCTCAAAGAGGATTGATTTTTTTTTTTCCAAATCATGATGCAAAGGATGGGTCAGCTTCCCCATCCTCATGGCATCAGTGAACACAGGTAAGCTGAATAAGCCACTGTCCACGTGGGAAGTTTTTACCCAGCACAACAAGGAGGTAGGCTGGCAGCTCCAGTGGTCAGCTCTGCCACTCAGAGTGCCTTGCAGAAAGTGAAGAACCTTCAGCCCTACATGGCTAAAGCCAGCTAAAGGAAGATGAAGAAAATGCACAGATTCCAGCAGGACAGGCCACTGGTTTTCAGGCAGGAAAAGTTCAGGAGACCCCAAAACACTAGCCATGACCATTCCTTAGGATCTAAGTTCTCTAAGCACCACCAAAAAAACCAAACTGTGTTTTAACTCTAAGCTCTGCTTTCCAAAGAGGGAAGCCAGCTTGATAAATATCGGCAGTATGGGATCCATCCATATCCCAGAATCTGCAGCAAGAGCTCTTCTCTGTTCCCTGCATCACATGGCTATTTGATAAATCATCTTTCCTAATAAATCTATTCCTCATTGTACTCATACGGAATCCGTTGCTCTAAGTAGCCACTGAGGTGCTCTCAGGGTCATTAAATATCATTATCTGGGGCAGCTGTTCCCCAGCGTGTTGACGCAGGAATCAATCAGGCTAAAGCATGAATTTCCCCTACACTTCTCCAAACACTGCCTTTGTCCCTCTCCATCAAGCAATGAAAAAAGTGAAGCAGTTCTGCCTTCACGCCAAGGTTTAGCAATCTTCATACTGGAAGGAGCAGGCTAAAGGGAAACCAATGGCAGATCAGGCAGGCGTCAGGTTGTCAGAGAGACAGAATGTTTGACTGATGTCTTTACCAGAAAAGAGGAGGCAGGGTGATTGGAAACAGGCTAGTGAGCTGAGCAAAGATTACTCAAAAAAACCCACAACCCAAACCCAAAAGAAACTAAAAAAAAAACCCAACCACCAAACCCATAAAACAATCCACCCACAACAAAAACCAAAACCACCCCAAAAAATCTTCCTTTAATACCCCTTAATGAGATAACCTCTTCCTCTGAAGGGCATGGGGGCTTACAAACCTTTCACGTGCTCAGACAACAAAAGGGAAAAACAGACACTCAGGATTTCCACACCATCTGAGGTTAGGATTTGTTAACTCAAGCTGTTCAGCATCTGAGACTTGAGGGCTTAAAATCCAGCCTCATTTTCCTGGGTGACAACGGCTTAACCCCATTCTCAGAGGATCTCTACTCCTCTGCAGTGACTGCCAGACACTTGCGAAAAGATCACGGTCACGAACTCACAGAAAAGGGACTATACACAACTAAGTCAGGACAAGTGCGTGTGTCTGTCTGTCTGTCTGCGTGCGTGTGTGCAGTGGGAAACAGACTGACAATCAGCTTTTCTTCTTATTTCAGGTCAGCGATGAGCTAATTCTGTGCTTGAACAGTCTGGACCCATGAACCAGGAGACTGTTAACCTGCAGAAGCACTGCTGGTGCTGTAATACTTTCTCTGTTAGGCCTGAATATCAGTTAACTCTGTCTAGATTATACAAAATAAGAAACCTCAACATAAGCCACCATAACACACACACACACTCCTCAGCCTTTTAAAGGCATGTACACATACAAGCCACAAGCAAAGCAGCTGCATCTTTGCATGATAGAGGCACTGCAAAGACACAAGAAAAAAGTAGGTATGTCTAATTTCCCTTAAGGGAATTATCTGTCTTCCAAGAAGTTCTTGGCAGTAATGTTTTGGAGAGAGCTCATGAGAGCAGGGCTTCACAAGGACAACACATGTGGGTTGGGGGGGTTTCCAGTGCAGCACATCCTACACTACAGAAAGCCCTGGGGAAAAAAAAAAAGCAAACATATGCTAAAACTAAGGGTGCAAAGTCTGATAGAAGCGCCTTTTGTTCTCAGATCAAAACAAAGATGGTTCAAAATCTGTTGTACACATGCTGAAAGAATGAGAAAACTACTGCTGAACACCAACTGGTGGGTATCACAGCTATCCCCTCCAACAGGAGACTCTTCCAAATCCTTTCCGCCTCTCTGGCAAACCAAACAAAAACTTCATCTACCAGCTCATGTCTGAATGAAAACAATTTGGTTTAATCAGAAATTTCATCCTACAACAAAAATCCTTTTCCTCAAAGACTTATCAGGCCTGGACAATACTCCTCAAAGAGGTTGTTTGTCAAGTGCTTGCTTTGAAACAAGACCATCTCGTGAAAAAAAACCCCAACAACTAAACCAAAAAACCAAAACTACAGAAAATAGCCATTGGTAGTATGACACAGATTGCTTCTATGGTAAAGAGGTGGCCAAGACTTTGCCAAGACTCACCTATCCATCTCATGAGGGATGTCATGATTTGAAGGTACTTGGTCTTCTGCACATTGAAGAAGGTGAAAGGACCCAGGAGGAGAGTGAATGCTGCCTGGAAGGACAATAAAAACACACATTAAGTTAAAACCCAGAAATTCGGCCAGCAAGGCAAATTTATTGGTAAAGCAAAGCTCGCCTTGAAAGTTCACCTCCAGACATGACTGTCTGTCATAGAGCTTGCTTTGTTGCTTAATTTTACAGCTAAGTTGGCTGAGACACAGGGGGTCAAGCACGCTGCTTGGTATCAGAGAACATGCCTCAGGCGGGAGTAGAGCACAGGATCCTCTTGGCTCTCAGACACTCGCTATCACCGCTACAGTATGTCTTTACTGACACATTTCAGTAAAAGCTCAGTGCAGCTTTATGGAACATTAAATATTAAACTGTGGCCTCTTTGTCCAGATAGATACTCAGTTTAGGTCTGGACAGCAATAGCTGTGACCAGTCTGCTCACATTAACATTGACGGGGTAGCTTTGGGGTGTCTCAGGCTGAGCAGCAACAGAACCAGGTCTGCCTGGAACATTTTTTCCCACACTTTAAGTTCCTTGTTTTATAGCATAACAGTTAAGCTGTTGACTGGGAAGCTGAAAACCTGCACAAAGTGAGGGGAAGTTAGAGGGAACAAAAGAAAAGAAAAATCAGAGAGACACTCATAAGAATGAGCTTCACTAAGCGTGGAAATTAAAGACACTGTCAACAAGCAGAGATCTTTCTTCACTGCCCTCTTAGATGTATATTGAAAGAGGCTGAGCGACACTCGGAGCCCTACTGAGTGCAGGCAGAGAAAAGGAAAGGCTTTACTGCAGGAAGACAGACTTTGATTGAAGTCTGAACGTGAACTGAAAAGAGCTACTTGTCACAGGGCAACAAAATGGGTGTTACAGAAGAGAGCCCTGCCTGGGATGCATGGGATGACACAGGCTAGCCATCCACTAACAGGTCCAAAAGCTGTAAGCAAGCAGCATCTAGAAAGCCACAGTACACGCAGTACAAATCTGAGCATCCCAAACGGATTTTTAAAGACAAATACTCAACATTAATATTTACACACTGCTCTTTTCCATGACTTCTTGAAGCAGTTCAGAAGAAAGGTGTCACCAGAAGGGAAGTACTGGGACTCGAAAGGGCAGACTGCGGAGCCTCAAGGTCTCTGTCGACCCCAACAGCGTCAGTGGCAGAACAGAATCCAAGCTATTTTAAGACTAGTACAACCCCAAGAAACCTTTTTTGAGACAGTTTCAGAATATCTGCAAGGCAAATTGGAAATGCCTCGCATCACAAGTATTCTCAGACGACCAAAGTAAACCCAGAAGAGGACGAAGGGAGGGAACCCTTGGTTTCACACGTCGCTCGGTCAAGACATATTCTGACCTGAGGCCACCACTTACACCAAGTCTTGTTTTTTCTGCTTGCAAAAAACCCAAAAGGGACAGAAAGCATGCACAGAATTCAGATTTTTGAAGCAATTGAGGATCCTTGGAGGAAACGGTGAAATCACACAGAATACAGCAACACAGGCATAAATGGCAAGAATAGGAGCTAAAACAGCCTTAATAGTTAAGACACTTCCAGTTTCAACACAGAAATAAAACGGCAGTTTACAAGTGTTTTTTACTTTTCTCCCTCTTGTTCCTTTCTTCTAATCAGGAACTTAACTCCACTCTCCTGCCTCCCTCTCCTGCCCTCTACAGACTGCCACTCTGTCCTAGCACAGTGTGCCAACCCCAAAGGACTAAAACTTTAGACTTGAGAGATGTAGGTCAAGGACCCAGAGCGAACCAAGCAGACACCAACTCTCTCACTGGAAATCATCTCAAGTTTGTGACTAATCTCTTTCAACCTCCCCTCCCAACACACACGCTGCTCAACACGGCCTCCCTTCAAATCATGTTAATAGCTCATGCGTCACGAAGAGCTGAAACAAAAAGAGACGGACGAAGGATGGTGATAATTAAGGAACAGGTGTCTTCTGCAAATTAGAATGCAGCAGAACCAATTGGCAAAACAGCACCTCAAACCACGGCAAGGATTGACGGGAGATTGCTGAGCATCGAAGCAGCTGAGTCTGAAACCTCAATTTGTCTTAAGCACCATGGAGAGAAGTACATTTGAGGCTCAGTTGATGAAAAGTATCAAAAGCATCATTAGGTGCTGGGGGCATCTGGATCTCCTATGTGCTCCCCAACAACTGCTAATGAAACAGAAGGAATTCTTCTGGATGTTTAACTGCCAGAAGTGGAGTGTTTCCCCAGGGCATCTTAAACAACTACATCCATTGAGCAACTCTTTCTACCCTTTCCCTCCTCTGTGGGGTTCAGTACTCATCTCATGGGGAAGAGATACCAGTCCTTGCAACTGAATGGTTGGAGTCTCCTCCCATCCTTTAAGATGATCAGTATCTTCTGTTGTTAACAAGATCCTGGAGCTGGTCCAAAGGAACCCAGTAAGAGATGAATTCAAGTGCAATAGAAACGCATTACCTTTTCCACTTGATGCCCATGAGCAAACCAAGACTGATATCCCCAGATCAATACAAACGATGCTAAGGCCTGGAATGAGATGAGATGAGATTGCCCTGCTTCACAGTGACTTGTGCAAAACACCCAAACACTCTTAGGAAGGGAAACCACAACACACACTGGACTGCTGGAGAGGAGGAAGGCAGGGCAGAAGAGGACATTAAACAGGCAGACTAACATCACTTTGAAGTGGAATTGTGTATGGTTCCGCAGGATTCAGCACAGGGCAGGAAAGAGGACCCAGTTTTTCAGCAATAACGAGGACATAAGGGGCAAGGACTCAGTCCCTGGACTAGAGTTAATTTCATCATCAACCCTCAGAAGAGCTCCAAGGCTGGGAAGCCTATTTAGAAACACACCGCCAAGAGGATGAGAAGAGACCATGATGCTTAGAAGGAGGATGTCTACTTTCTCTACCTCACTGTGCCAGACACCTAAATGCTCTTCCAACCCATTAAGCTAATTAGTTTCATTACTTCTCCCTAAGGAAAAAGCAAGCCAAAATAAGCACCTCAGACATATACCCAAACTTTCCACCTGATGTTCTCCAAGCTCAAGTCTCCCCCAGAGGGGTATAATTTACTAAGTGCTTCATTACACACTATTCAAACAATCCAAAACCTACAGAGAGAACTGCACCAGCCAAATATGCAGAGCTCCAGCACATCAAAAAGCTCTTCCAAGCCTTCCAGTTCACCTCTTTAGCTGGCTGAGATGATTTCTAGGAGTTTATCACTCTCTTCCTAAACTTCAGCAAATTAATCTGAGGCAGAGCAAGCATAGTGTACTTTGATTAACGATTTTTCCACTAATGAAGTGGTTTCCTATTAGAAACAAGCAGGCGTACGTGGCTGATTCATTGTTAAACTTCACCAAGGTAAAGAAATCCTCCCTTTGGCTAAGAAGGATGCTGTTTATATTCACAGAATGGCAAAGAGAAACCTTTTCTATGTTTTTGCAAAGACTGGCTGTTAAGAGGGGTTCCCAAATTTCTCTCCAGGCTCCTCCGTTAAATGGGAAAGGCCAGACAAGTGGCCAGGCTTGCTGCTAAGGGTACCTGGAACTCCCACACGACAAATAAATGCAGACATGAAATTCTTTTCTTTCCTTTCTCACTCTGAAAAACAGCATGAAGATCCAGCACATTAATGAGTCCCTAAAAAACGTGTTTTTCTTACTTTCAGTGACATTTCCAGTCAGAAAATTAGAAGCCAGTGAGTGTAGAGGAAAGAACAGCAGCTTGTCACCCTGAATTACACTCTGCCCTGCAGGCTAGTAGGAGCCATGAGCAGCACACCAGCTTGCTCAACCCCTGGAATGGTCTTCAAATCCATTCCTCCCACCAAGTCAAGCCACAACAATACAAGCACCAAGGTTTGGGAGCTTCTCTGAGCTGGCAACTCAGCTAACACTGCTTTCCCAGCCTCTGTGCCTGTCAGCTTTTAGTATTTCAAAGTGAAAAGTAGGCTGGTCAACTCCAGTCTTCTTGCCACAGGGGAAACTAGCTGGGACTTACCATTGCCTGGAATATATTTTTATATATATTTAGATATTTCTAAAAGTATATTTTATTAAAGCTCTTATGTTAAAACTTGGTTACATAACCTTGTTTATTGGCTTATCTTAAAAAAGGAAAAGTAAGATCACACGTTAATAGGACATCTGGCTGGTTTTAGCAGCTTAGTTTCAGCCAAGAGGACCACCAAGAGAGCTCTCAACCACTCAGTAATGGCCAGCTAATGCCAAGAGTCTTTCAGCCCATACAAACAGGTTTTAAGCCAGTCTGAGGCTGTATTGACTAAGCAGGTTCTTTATTGACCTGAAGGGTCCATCTATCACTCTGAACCAGTACAGTTCAATAGCTTTCATCTGCTTCCCAGCGTGCAGCTTTTACAGAAGAAGCCAATAGAGCTCAGGAAGCACAATTAGCATCCCAAACGTAGCTGATCCATGTATTAGATGCAGTAGTTACAGCATTATGGCTACTGCCTGCATGTATTTGCAAGTGGGCCATCTGAAAGCCAGCTTCATTCATAACTGTCATCAGAACTTGCTTGTTTTCATGCTCCACAAACTCATCTGCAAGAATTCCATCTGTCTTTGGTGCTTGCTGAGTGGTGAATTAAAAACAGTAGCTACTGTTTCTTGTTGATTCAGAGCCCAGAAACTTTCAGATAGTTGAGTAGAAGCAGGGTATTTACCTGAGCAAAGTGAAACCATGAAGATTAATCTTGTTCAATGCAGCTACTGCTCCAGGAGAAGAGCAGAAAGAGTTTTTGAATAAATGCACTTGTGTGGCACAGGGCTATCACACCAAAATGAAGTTATTAAGTCTCAGATATCAGGGAAAGGATCCCTCAGTTTTTATATTGTAGAGAGATGCTATAGTGCTCTCCCCCTTAACCATCTCCCTTTGGGCTGAGGCCTCAACCATTCTTTCCTTTTCCCTCCTCCTCCTCCAGGCCTTCCTCACCCTCACTTAGAATCAAAATGAAGGAGTTTGCTTCCCCTTGATAGAAGAAGCACCAACACCTCACACAAACTTTATTTCAGGGTAATATCAACTCTACCTCTGCAGATCTTGATGTTTAGATTTCACAACTGAGCAGTTATACCTCTCCCCCCCAAAAAAGTAGAGCAAATAACCCTACCGTAACGGGGAGCAAGCTGGCATTTAAGACAAAACTTACCAGTTCAACAAAATCAATCGCTGTCCTTGGTAGACTTTGACACCTTGGCTGGAAAGCTGAGAGTTGAGCCTTTATACAGGATTAGGTGTATGCAGAATTCCCACAGGATTAGGTGTATGCAGAATTCCCACAGCAAAGCCAGATACTAACAGGGAGACAGAAGCTCTACTTGAATGAGCGCCTCCCAGAGGAGCACTGTTTTGAGTCAGTGCTCAGACACCAGGAAAGTCTCCTTGAACATGGTAGGAAAAAGCAGACATTTCACATGCTCTGTCAGAAGTGGCAATGCTGACACCCGTTCTGCTTCTGCAAGATATCCCTGAGCTCAGAGCTATTTCAGAACCCAGATAACTGCTAGAAGGGACAGACAAAACAGTACAACAAAACCAGTCTGCACAAGTACAGAGATCAAACAAGATGTTAGGAGGGACTGGCTGCTCTGTTCCCACCTCAGGTACACTCCTTTAGAGTGTGTCTAAAGAGACACCTAGGGAAAAAAACCCAGAAAAACAAAAAGCAAAACTTGATTTACGAGCATTGACACAGGTCAGAGGTTTTATCCCAGGCTGGAAGATTGAACCAGACCTATCATCTTCAGTAGAGTAGTTTCTTATGAACTGGTGTTCTTATTCCCATCCTCAGGGAACTTTCAGCACTGACTTTGGAAAGAAATATTAAATGCAAGATGCTTTCCCCACTCCCGTTTGGGACTCCTAGATAAAGAAAGCAGAGCTTTGTAACACACCAGAGCTATTTGCAGCCTCTGGTAGTCGCTCTGCACCCACTTTGAGCTGTGGCAACTGCTACGTTACCCAGAGGCAGGCTCCAGTTGCTCACACCAGGGCTTCGGTGCTGCTTTTCAGCTAAAACACATCAAGGAAAAGGGTGTCCTGCAACACAGTGCCCCCCCTGCCATCTCTTCTCCCCTTCACTAGGGTGACAAGGCCACATTTCTCTCCTGCATGAGCTCACATCTCAAGCTAGAGAGCCAGATGGCACATCGGTGAGGGCGGCGATCCAAGCTTTCGTTGGTAAAGCTTTACCCCTTGCAGTGGACAGTACAAATATAAATACATGAAAGGAGTCTGATTATTCAGGAAGGAGCTTTTTAGAGAGCTATGAGTAAAGAAAAAAAAAAAAGCTGAAGATCCACAACCTCTCAAGGCTGGAGGGGCTGTGCTGATAGGCAGCAAGTTATGAACAGACAAGCAATTATGAAGCTCTTAAAGTTGGCTGAAGAGAGATAAACCAGCCACAAGACAAAGATTGCTCAAAAAAGTTGAGAGACAAGAGGGATTTTAACCTCCAGATCCCCTGTAGAGTCAGGAAGTCACAACGGAGGGAGGATGCAACCGTCAGACATCCCACAAGGAATATTTATAGATAAAGAAACAAGGGCAGTTACGCTTTGAGTACAGCAGGCATCTGCTGCCACAGCAGCTCCGGTAATTAACGTGCCGCTCTCGGGACACCTGGCAGAGGTTTTTAGTCATAACTCACACAAAGCATATTGTTGGCACTAAGGAGCCCTCACCCACTTCTCTCCCCAGTATCTTAAGGCAGGGAGGAGGTATCCTCCAAGAACCAAGACCTCAGCTGCTGCCAGGCTAGTTTTTGCCAGTGAAGCAAGTGGCATTTCACCCACCCACCCCCATGGTACCCTTTAAACTGGACATGCCTCTCATGGTTCCTGTGCCAGAGTGCTCCCAGTGCTTCTTCCAAATTGGAAGACCTTCTGCAAGAGATGGAAAGAAACATCTGTATTTCCCCAAAGTTACTGACTTCAGTGGATCTGAATATGATCTAGAGATTTCCATCACCAGCTTTCAATCTTGGCTGCTTATCCAGAAAAAAAAAAAAAAAAGTGTACTTGTCCCAGTTAATGTCCTTGCAAGCTATGATCTTGCTGGGCATCCAACACACCAACCTGGCAACTGAGCAGCCTCTAGAAGCAGCTCTGGGAGGTAAAGACAGAAGCAGCACATGGATGGCAAGGCAGTACCAGGGGGTGCTGCTCTTCTCTCCCCACTCCGAGTCAGGGCCACAGTCTGGTTTTGGATTTGGCCCACCTCTGAGCATGAGGAACTTTCCACTTTGGAAAGAACACCCTGGAAAACCAGTTCTTCCTCCTCTTGAAGTGAAGAAGTCCAGGCACAAAGTGTTTTCAGAAAGTCATTCAGTGCAAGGATTGCAGTCCCTGGCACACCTGGGGTGTGCAGGATCACAGCCAGCGGCAAGCTTGCACTCTCCGGGGTAAATATACTTCTATTATCATTTTTCACAAAAAGAGAAAGATGGAGGCCAGCAATAACCCTGAGGTGACTGGCATCTAATTTTTCATCATTGGAGTATTTATGGCACAGCCATTTGCAGCATCTTGTAATCACTTTACCGCCTCCTTGACCCCTGGCTCCCCCTTATTCTGCATCTCCTAATTGCATTTGAACAAGCAGGAGGGAAGCAGCAAAGTGGATAGATGCAGGAGAGCTGAATGGTTGGTTTGTGATACTTGGAAGGACAGCAGAGGAGCTGCAGAGCCAGATCTGGCTGTACCCCCCACCACCAGCTTGCTTTGACCTCCCACGGGCTATGAAACAGGAGCCTTCCTCCTTCCCAACACTGGGTAACCTTGAGGAGTCATCCCCTGCCTCCCCAATTTATTAGCATGGTACAAGAGATTAATGAGTTCCCTCCAACAAAGTGTGAAGGCATAAACATTGTACACAAACACTGCCCAAAATTCCTGCATATTCATAGCCTCTCCTGGCAGGGTATCGGTGACTACAACGATATTTATACTGACTACAAAAGCCCCTGGGTTAGACAGCACAAAGCGAAGGAGAGATGGAGCAGTGTGACACGGATGCAGAGGGCCCTGCAAACATGTCAAGCTACAGGCTGCCAGGGTTAGGAGGTACTTGGGTTCAGCAAGGATGACTGTTCCTGATGGCCACTAACCCCTAATCTGCCACAACACAAACAGTGCCTCCACTCCCAAGCCGTTATTTTTCCTCTTTTTCCCTTACAAACTTCTCAGTTGAGTTTCACACGACTCTTAGACTCTAAGCTGCCCGGAGGATGTAATTTCAGGGACAGCATTATCCCCATCATTGTGTCAGGCAGGAATTGCCTGAAGGAAAAGGAAGTGTCCCACACTGTGCAACTATTTTGCAGCAGCACAAAAGCAAGAGATAAAGGCTGGTTGCCTGGGACTAGCGGAGAGTCTGCTTGCTCCCAGCCTCCTCCTTTACCTTCCCTGTACAGCTCACACCAAACTGGTGCAACAGGCTTCAGAGATCAGCTCTGCCTGAGAGCATTATACCGATTCAACTTACAAGATAAATCCCAGCTGCATTATTTGTATTTATAGTCCTGCTTACAGAAGCATGAGCCACGTGTGGGATTTGCTGATGTAGTGCAAAAATCCACATTTTTGGACAAAAGCGTCAGTGATCTCACCCAGACATAAAGTGCAATTTAGGAGGATGTTAAGAAGTTGCAGACTTATTTAGCAATATAAAGAGATACCAGTATGTTCAGAGCTCTTTTCTCTACAGCCTCTGGTAACGTTCAGAGTGGCATAACTGCACGGTTCTGAAGCAGTGCTTTCTACCTGTATATTAAAAAATTAATGATAATTTAAGGGGAGGAGAGATACGACTGCTGTCTTATTTGATGAAAAAGCTGATGCGAATCAGGCAGACAGCAAGGTCAGACCTCTGTTTAAAAACAAAACTGGAGTTAAAGCACCAAAAAAAACCCCTCGAAAATACACTGTTGAGAAGGCAGCTTGTATTGCATTTCCCAGGGGAGTGCTTAGCTGACTTAACACATCTTCTCCAGTTCTGGTTTCTAGGGTGCTGTCACTACCACTGCACGAAGTAACAACGCATGGGGGAAATGCATTTATTACTTTTTTTCTATAAAATTGTTCCCAAAAAGGAGTATCTATGAGTCTGCTAGAACAGCCTAGTCCAAGAAAGGGATTTTAAAAGGCTTTAAACCTTTACAGCTTGTGCAGTGCATGGGTGATCACAAACTGATATCGATTCTGACACCCGCCCTCTTGGTCTCCAATATTGAGAGAGAACAGTGTCAGCTCTGGTGCCCCGCAGCCCAAGGGAGCTTACTCCAAAGGACAGCTTTATTTAGGAAAAGCAGTAGCATGATCTCTCAGCCTCACCAGGATGGCTCCATTGGGCAGCAGACACTGTAGTCTAAGCCTAATTAACAACCTTGGCAAGAGTCATAGAACCATAGAATGGTTAGAGTTGGAAGGGACCTTAAAGATCATCAAGTTCCAACTCCCCTGCCACGGGCAGGGACACCTCTTCCTAGAGCAGGTTGCTCCAAGCCCCATCCAGCCTGGCCTTAAACACTTCCAGGGATGGGGCATCAACAACTTCCCTGGGCAACCTGTTCCAGTGCCTCACTACCCTCACAGTAAAGAACTTCTTCCTAATATCTAATCTAAATCTCCCCTCTTCCAATTTAAAACCATTACCCCTCATCCTGTCACTAGACTTCCTGACAAACAGTCCCTCCCCAGCTCTCCTGTAGGCTCCCTTCAGATACTGGAAGGCTGCTATCAGGTCTCCCCGGAGTCTAATTGCAAGAAGCACACAAAAGTAGAGATTTCTTTTACTCACTTCTTTGCCCAGTTTGTTTAGATGGCTTGCTTCCAAGGTTCATGCCCACCATCCATCACCGCATAAGACAAACCAAGCATCAAAGCGTGTGGGACACTCATCTATGGGGAAGCCAAGTGCATCTGAGCTCATCAGTAGCCTCAACCCATCATACTAGCCCCCTTGCTTCTCTTAAGGGCCGGTAGCACCTGCAGCGCATCTGGCCAGGCATACAACCAGCAGCACAGCATCCTTCCCTTCCACACAGCTCTTGCCAGACACCTGGAGGTGGCAGCGGGGAAGGATTTGTCCTTTGGAAAAGCTCAGTGTCCAAGTGACAGAGCAACCCAAATTCTACTTTAGCCAAAACCCACTTCTCATTGTGAAGTGAACAGACAGCTCTGTGCAGAAAACATATTCCAGTCCCCTGCACTATTGATTTTCCTGTGAAAAGAAACAAACTAATCCTTTAAACTTAGCTGCTTCAATCCGTGGCCTTGCAGTTGCTTCACTATTGAACCAAAGGCTGACTCCCCTACCCAGCCATGGCAGCAGGGAGGCTTGCCTTTCGGGTGATGTTTCTTTTACTCAAAACACAATCAGTTACAAGGAAAACAAGAAAAATAACACACCAGAAGCTGAACTCTAGCTTTCAGGTCACCAATACAACAAGTTTATATTCTGCTTTCACAACACTGCACACTTGCCTCTGCTCCTATCAGGTCAGAAAAACCCTCCTATGCATAAGGCCAGTTATTATTTGATGTTCCCTTTGCGTTAGGAACCACGGAGTGGTGTGGGAAACTCCGAAAGAGCTACTTTATCTGTCACAGGCATATGAGGAGTAAGCAATTGAAAGAATTTATTGACAAGCCTGCAGAAGAGTAACGAACCAGGATGAAGGAGGCAGGATTTATACCATATTAACAAGGCTGCATGCCAATTTCAACCTTATCAGTTTCACCATAAAAAAAGCTAAGAATTGCCTTCCTGTCCCACTCCCTGACACCATCTATTTTAAACGAACTTGGCTCCTGTCCTTTTTCAACTACTTCAGAGCAAAACAGCAGCTTAACTGACCTTACTTTTTGGAAGCTGACTAGATGAGGCATGAGAAGACTCCAATCAGCCCCTGAAACTGGGCTTTTAGCCAAGGAAAGCTGTATTTCAGAGGCACCTGTAACAAACAGTTAGGGCTATTGATATTTATTCTTAATGCAGTGCTAACTCCTTTTCTGCCACAGCAACGGCTCAAAATCCAGGTGCCTGTACATTCGGAAATGGCATAATATTCTGGACCCTTGAGAGGCTTTTACCTATTTTGAAGGCTTTCAGAACTGCATCTATGCACAGAAGTAGCAGCTGCCTTTTTTGTATGTTTGTTTCTATTTCTATACCAGTATCATAACAAAACTCATCAGAGCATTTGTGGTGGGGGATATAATGCAATACCTCTGGCAAGAAGCTCTCACCATGAGTAACTTCTTATAGGCTACGTAGGGTGACATGTTAATAGTATCCCAGTCCTGCTGCATCCTTGCTGTAAGCAGAGTTAACCTGCAATGTAACAGTGCTACAGTATAAGCAATTTACTTAAACAAGATGATGGCTTCACACCAGCGGGGTAAACTTCCATTAGCTTTTCTTCCTTTCCCCCAGCTCACCCTGAAAGCCCCGGGCTAACGCCCCAAACCTTTTTGACTGATGTACTGTGAAATCAGTGCTCCCTGTTCCAGACACCTCCCACTGAAGCTGCTGCCTTCCCCACCACTGGATCTCAAGGTCTACAGACACTGAAACCTGTAAGAATAAATATCCAGGAGACAGCAGCTGTGACCCATTTATTACCGGATGCTGCTGCAGGGCACAGCTGAGGAAGGCAGGGCAGAGGAAAGGCACTTGCTGCAAAGGAAACAGCGGAGCAAACCCAGGTGTCCTTGGAAGAAGCACTCTGCTTGCAGCACTGCTCCAGCTCTGCTTCTCCAGCTCCCAGTTGGCAAGAGGCAGCTTAGATCAAGCATGGATGTTCAAGTACTGCCACGAGGGCTCCCCTTGTATCACTGCTGGGAGGTCAAAAAAATAAAACAAAAAATCCACAGTGAAAGCCCACAGGGGCCAGAAGGCAACAACAGAGAAGCCACAAGAGTCTCATGCACTGAGCAAGCTGATAAAACTGCCCTAACGCAGGTAAATGTATCTAAAAAGGTCTGCTTTGGCAATAAGAATCACAGATACCTTCACCCAGAGCAGAGGGTGCACGCACACGTGCAGCAGAGTCAGAGGAGGGAAGCGGAGCACGTACACCGGCGGCACAAAGCACGGCGCCGAAGAGGGCCGGGACAGCAGCACCGCGCCGAGGCAGCCGGGATCTACATCAACACTTATCAGTTCAGCCTTCGCATTTGCCGATTAAGTTCTGCTGGCACTGAGCAATAGTACGTGTCCTCAGACCACCTCCCGGCCCCCCTGCACAGCCTCCCGTGGCTGCAGCCCGGCCCCGTTCTGGTCGCTGGGTATTCTGATCAGAGCGTCAGGCTGGGGTGACATTGTCCCCTCCTGAAGAGGGACGGTAAGCGCCTGCAAGCCCGCTCATTTTATTCACTGCACAAGCACGTTTCCAACTGGGATAATCTCCATTAAACCATCTGCGCTCCCATCTTCGCTCGGCCCGCACCCGCTGGGCTGCCTGTGATACTGCAGCATCTGTGAACCGGCAAAAGCGGATGCCGCGTCCCTTTCCCAATCAGCTAAAAAACCAACAGAGACTCAGACAGAACAGATGCACCTGGTAGCTTTGACGCGCTACCGAGCCAGGCTACCAGGAGTACCTGTGCCAGTGCCTCCTCTGAAAGGCGTACGGCTCCCTCTGAGAATTTAAGCCATTTCCTTTCCATCACGGGAAGGTGCCATGCCCCAAATTGCCAGAAGAGGAGGGCTGAGAAGAGAGGAGAGGTTTTAGCTACAACGGCTGCCCCAGTGCAGAAGACAAGCGCTGTTTGCCAGGTCATGAATGCATTTTGGATCAGACGCTCCCAATGGCTGCTGATCCCCAGGATTTAATCTCTGTCTTATTTACCTCACTATCTGCTTTCTAGAAACAGGGACTATCACGTCACATTCCTACATTACTAGAAGAGAAAGTCAAGAAAGTGTTATGATAAGAAATCTGAAACTTAAATCCGCCACCCCTTCCCCACAGCCTACACAGATGATGTCCAGCTGACCTTACAGAGATCGTTATAGAGCAATAGCTTTGGAGTGTGAATTCAGTGGAGAGAGAACTCGACCCCATCCTTAGCAATGCCATCGAGACAGCCAAGGTACTCGGGAGTCACTTCAGCTGTCGAGGACATGACAGAGTGGTGACAGATCTGAAGCGAAGATAGAAAGCCATCGATCTGCTTTAGCTGTAATCAGCGCTTGCCTTCAACAAGGTCGCTGGGCCGTCTAACACATGCTTTTCTTCCAGTCCATTTGCCCTGCATGGTCTTGCCCTCACGGGCATGGAACAGCACAGCAGGGCTCAAGGCTCACCTTCTAAACCCCCCAGGACTCCCACGGTGCCAAAGAGGCGGCGAATCTTAGCAGCAAGTGACAGGACAGGAGCAAAAGACTATTTCAGTATTTCCTGCACTTGCCTTCACTTATTTGCTTTGCAAGCCTTTATTTTCCAAGGCAATTTACAAACAAGAAGCAAGATAACCATTTGTTCAGACTAAGGTTAATAGGGGGCCTAGCGGTCTCTGAAGACTCCGCAGTCACACTTAGGTGTGAAATTCTGGAGCAGCAATAAAGATGCTGAGCAGACAAGCAAGTCTCAAGAGAAAGATTTAAACTGTCTAAATATTCTCATTATGTACATAGTTTTCAGCTTCTATTCACAGTGATCAGAGCACAGACAGCTTCCAGGGGCCTTCTTGGACAATAAACCGTGAAATAGGATTTTTCCATCAGTCATTATTCCCCTTCTCCACCCCCAGCTCAAAGAGTCAGTGTTTGAAATGCTTTTTGTTGAAAAGACGATACAGCATTGGGAGAGAGAGTCGACAGGAGGAAAGCAGCACAGATCTTTGGCAGACTGGTAGTACTTGGCACGAGAGAGCTCCTGTTGGCACCATTTTCCCAGAAAACCTCAAATAGATTATTTCTCCTGGTAATCCAAAAAAGGCTTTCTATGGGTCCACGCACAAAGTAAGAAATATAGCACTACATCCAGAGGTCCACTTCACTGGAACAGGCAAGAGGCTCCAGTTACATCCACCCATCTTCCTCCTAAAAGCCACTGAAACCTAAAACCAGTGCTAAATCAAGGTGAGAAAACTAAGAGGCAGGCATCTAGGACAAAAGGGCTGATCCAAAAACTCAGCTGCTTTCTTTTGGGATCACAGTGTCCATCTGTCCCCTTGCCACAGGGGAACTTAGCCTGCAAAAATAGATCTTGTTTGTCCACTGAAACGTGGAACCTGAATTATTCCAACATGCAAGAATTCAAAAAAGAAGTCATCAAGAAAACAGAGCAAGTTTCTGGGACCGAGAGAATAGTTATGCTCTTGATGCCTCTGACCCCTCCCCTCTTTCATACTGCTTTTTCCCCTTCAGTCAGGCAGGTTTTAGATTTTCTTGCATATTCAAGACTCTACTTCTACACACAAAGAGCTTGGACAAAATTTGTAGAGGTGGTTAGTGTTTTGCTATTAAATTTTTTGCTTGAAGTCAAGTGACTTCCAACCCTCCCATCCCTAGGTTTCTCTTGGAAAATTTAAGAGCTTTAACCACAGGTCACTAGCTGTCCACATCACAAACAGGATAGTGGGGGGAGAAAAACATTAACCAGCACAGTCTCTTCAGCCCAAACTTGATGAGTGTCAGTGCTATGATTCTGAATATTTTATAAATTATTATATCTCTTACCCCTCTCTAGGGAAGATGTCATCATTTCTGTTTTCTGGAGAATAAAAACCACACAAGTCAAGAAGAGAGTGGGACCAGCAGAGCTGGAGGCAGAACAAGTCCCAGTGAACTCCCACACTCATCCAGGATGAAGTATTAAAAACCTTAACAAAACGCCCAAAACTCAGAGGCAATGCTGACACCCAGCAATCTCCTGAACACAGCAATTGTGGGACCCCCCACCTTCCAGTAACCCACCACAGACTGGTATGTTCTCCTGCAAACAATCCTTCCCTACTTCCAAGTGAAGCAAAGCACTGAAACCCTCATCTCAATTACTGAGCAGGGAAGGATTAACCATCACCGAAGACTTTGCAGATATTTATTCTCCAAATCCACAAGTGAAGACAAGCAGAGGGAAAAGCTCCTCTGAGAGCTATGTACACAGACAGCAAGTCTAATGCTTACACAGTCTTAATTTTTTAATTTTTCAAGTCCTAACAACAATTATCTTCATGAATTATAGACATAATATCTGAGAGACACAGGCAGTAATTAATGCATGTCTCCCTTTTCTGACTAGCTCCTTCTGCTGGGTCAGGGAGAGTTATTAAAATTCAGGAAGGCAATCTTCAATCTTCTGGAAGTTTTAAAGAAACAGACCAAGACACAATTTAATAAAGCAATAATATTTCTTTTAAATAATTAACTAGGCTTTGACACTCATGAATATTTGGAGGCCCAGCTCTTACTTTTGCAATAACTTTGGAACAAGTACACTTAGGGATGTGATCCACGGCAGGTCCAAAATGTACCGAACTGCAAAACTACTGCAACCAGGCTTTGCCTCTGGATTTCTCTGCACACACACAGCCATCTTCACCCTTTTTTCTTAAAATTCTCAGTGAGACCCTTAACAGAAGCCACGCTCTGCAGTGCCTCCATACTTCCCTCTTCTCATTTTGCCCTACTGACATCCGTCTCCAGGTATGAGAGCTCCACTCTCCCCAAGCTCGAGAAAAGCAGTGTTTATCATCCTTTGGGAAAAACCTTGGTTTCACAGCAGAACCACAGCACAGTAATAGATGCAATAGACAATCCTAAACTAGACAGAAAGCTATTACTAAAGCAGCATATAGCACTGGATGTTGTTTAAGTGGGCTGTTTTCATCATTTCTCAAAAAGCAGATTCCTCTGCAGCATAAACAGTTTTATTCACATGAAGAATGCACTCAAGAGAGCTTAATATATTCGAGCATACTGACAGCAATTACCTCAAAGCAACAATTACTTAGCCAGCCACTGAAAAAAACTCCACCCTTTGACATGGACATATCACCTGCTTAAGCAACATAAAACTACAGACCAAGAAGGACAGAACTCTACTTTAAACCCAAAAATCATAAGGGTTATTCTAATGGCCACAAAACTGAAACGCAGCCATGTAACCAAGAATAAAGAGGATGTATTCAACCAGTAAGGCCAGAATGAACAAAAAGCTTCAAACCTCTGAAAAAAACCCAAAAGCTTCACTTGAATCACATCATCTCTGCAGGAAAAAGAAAATCCCTACGCAGTAGAACTAAAGTTTAAATGGAAATAACCACCACCCTGGTTATTTATCTGGTTTCAGAAACTCACCAGATACAGCCTGTAAGCATCAATCCGTCGAATTGGCCCCCAGCACTTGTCTGTATCATTATACTTTGTGCCATCTCCAACACTACAAGAATGGTTGCCAGTGGCACTGCTGGGAAAGGAGGGAGAAACAAAAGACAGTAATTAACTCCTAGCAGATGTCTTCCCCTCTCCTGCATTCAAGGAAGAGGAATGATCAGAGACCTGAGAGTCCATTTCTCCCCTCGCTCCCTGAACACCCTCTCTCCTCATATTTTCTGGGCTGTGTAACACAGCAAATCACCAAGTACCATATATTTAAGGGCAAACTCTTGGATTGCCTACAGTTATTTACAAGTTTGGTCATTGAGCTAGAAAGTTTAGGTCACATATGGATTACTGTGATTTTCCATTTCCAAGTAATGACTCCAAATCCAGCCCAGCACAGATTTGATCACATTGATCTCTTTCATTATCTGTTCTTTTGAGAAAGAAACTGGTTTCAGTCCAGAGCTAAGTCCATGTAAGGTCACCAGTTGCTGGTCACAGGCTTGGTAAGGATCACACCTCTCAGCTCTTACCCAAAGAGACAGAGAAGCTAAAATATTGCACAGAGTATGGTGATCAAAGCATAGGTTTGATACCTATAGATATTGAGCAACAAGCCCCACATCTGCAAGGTGCTGAAGCTGGAAGTATTCCACAGCTGAGGACTCATCTGAAATCAGGTCAGCTACTTTTCAGGCAGGCAGCAGGCACCGGGTGGGGAATATAAAACAACTTCACCTTCCCACCCACCAGCTATGAGCTGTCCTTGAGTCATTTCTCCACTCTGTACTTCAGAAAGTAGAGTTGATCCCAGTCAGACATATAAGCCCATCAAAGCCAAAAGCCCGCTCTCTTCTCTGTTAGCACACAGCCCCACAGCCATGAGCACACTTACCAGGTCACTTGCATGAGAGAGACCGGTACAGCCGCTGCGTAGATTGCCAGGTCCCCATAGAGGTAGATAATTATGCAGAAATAGAAGAGGTTGACACCCACTGCAGGAAGAGGAAACATTGCACAGAACCCTGTAATAAACCCCGCACTTCAAATACACAAACATTTTTTTCAAGGTCTTAAAAATAAATCACCATTTGCCTCCATTGTTTACTTCTTTCTGCAGCAAATTGCACCCAAGGGTCACATCAGCATCTTAGGGAACTTAGCCACAGGAACTGAAGGGACATGAGGTGCCTCAGGGCCCAACTCTGCCTCCTTCAACACCTGGTCCTGACACCGGGCCCTCTAGTTCAAGCCCACCCTCCAGCCACTGATCAAGACCAACAGGTCTCACGTAAGTCATCTGCCAGATGAAGCTGTCAACTTGGAACAGCTACAGGCAAACATCGAGCTGATGCTCACAGACTTGGTGTGAGCGCAGCTTGACAAACAGTGAAATGAAGAGGGAAGATGCTTTCAGTCCGCTGTGATTCCAAGCCCTCTGTTTGCAAACCTGCAGGACTTTCACATTAAGGATGTGGTGGCCCCACAGAGCTCAGGTTCAACAGGGTTAAAACAGAACTGCTTTGGGATATTCCTTACCATCAGCAACTTGAACCAAGGTCCAAACCTGCAAAGCTTTACAACTCTTTCTGCAGCCCTCCTAACACCTTACTGCCACAGCATGTGCTGTTCCTGCCCCATACTGTTTTCTTAGGTTTCTTTTTGACTTTTTAAAAGCTTGTCCTGCCTCACCTATGAGATTAAAAAAATGTCTTACAAACTGATTGGGTGCACAGAATGGCCTTACTGGGGCACAAGACCCTGCTGTGGAGGGCTGAAATTTGCAGGGATAAAGAAATACTTGATGAGACCCCAGGATTCTTTTCTTCCAAGCAAGTCAGTATAAATCTCACCAAGGAAGAATAAACTAGAAGACATTTTAGTTCAGAGATAGCTGAACTACAAAACAAACAAACAAACAAAACCAGCTTCAAATTTGTTTCATTTAGGAAGTTGACACTGAAGGAAAACAGCTCAAGGAACCTGCTCACACTTTGGAGTTGTGATGCCACCTGATGCTTAATCCTAATGCACCCTGGGCAAATCAATTCACCTCTCCAAACCTCCCATGTGACAACTCTCACACAAGGAAAGCATTACTGAAAGAATGTGGACTGATATTTCTATAGTATCTGCATGCCCCAAAGTTTTACTATGTTTTACCATCATACTGCCCCTGGATCTCTGGATGTCAGGAAACATTAACAAGCATTCTCCTTCATTTAAATAAATTATTCATTATGCAGAGCCTATTTGGCATAAAACATTCCACAAAAGAAGAGGGGATGGCTGAACTGGGCAAGTAGCAAGAAAACTTCCCTGCTTCTGTAATGCAGCACACTAAGCCAGCACATGAGAGCTGTTCCTGGTTTGTCTAAACAGACAAATGGAGATCTTGCAGAAATTGTCAGGTCATTTAATATAGTTGCCCCTTGTTTTCTTCCTCTGTGAAAGATTTAAGATGGCTTCAGAGTTAAGGAGTCTCAGCATTGTTTTGAAGATGGCAAAATACTTGCCAGTTTTCTCCAATTTCCTATTAAAAAGGATTGATGATTTTAACAAGAATCTGACATAAAACTTAAGCTGCAAGACATACTAAGCACAGGAGCAGATAGACTCAGATATACGTTCTGTTTAGGGGATCAAAGACTGATCTCAGGCCTTAGATGCCCCCTCACACCCCATAATAAGGTTATGACCAGTTAATCCACAGCAGTACCACCAGGAACCCACCCACACACACTATACCCCCATTCCAGTGCCAACTTCTGTGTCTCTGGGCAGTCCAGGTGACAGTCCTCTCCCAAACTCATCCTCTCGAAGCTGGGGAGACGTTAGCATTTGCTCTTTTATAAACTGCTACTGACCCTCCCTGATCAATATTTTCATTACTGGACACAAAACGGGGAGAAAAAAAAAAAATCAACGATTTCCTGTGGAGAAACAGCATGATAGATGTGCCTAGAATCCATTATTGCAATAAATGACTGCTTGGTACTAGAAGAAAGCACCCAACATTGCAAATTTAAAAAAATTAAAAAGCAGTTCTTCAGAGCCAGCTCTTTTGAGAGTGCATACAGACCCTTCACAGCCTAAACCTAAGGCAGCTTCCTTTAAGAAAGCAGACAGTCTGAAATTAAGATTTATCCCCAGCTTACCTCCCAGGACTGCAGATTCAACTCCTGTCAGTTTGTTGAAAATAAAAATCACTCAGGAGAAAGAAGCAGAGAACTCCCTAGAAATGAAAGGCTTTGAGGTCTTTCACAAAGCTTCCACCAGCCTTCCCTCTGAAGACTCTAAATCCCCCAGACACCCTGGGTTTGGATAAATACTTTTGTACATTGTGAGCAAACCCCCACCCAGGCATTTGCTAGCTGTGAAACTGCTAGAGGTTGGTGCCTGAAGCTGGGAATTCCCAAGTGTGGCCCAGTTTCTCAGCCCTAGGCAGTAGTAACTGGTCACTGAGCAACTGTCTTAACTGAAGACCTTTCCGTGCAACTGTCAGAAGGAAGCACTTCAGCAAGAATCTGCAGAGGGAGGTACCTGCCTCTTCTCTCTGCAACCGTTTAGCAGACCAGAGGGTGTCTCTGAACTAGGACTCAGTAACAGTATAAAGATGGAGCCTCATTGCTGAGCACAGGAGAAGGGAAACCAGCAAATGAGTTACAGCTGCCCCAGACCCTTAACTGTGCAAACCTCATCTCATCTGGAAGTCACAAATTGTTTCAAGCTACAGTCTGTGGCTCTTCCAGTTGCCTTCCTGCAGAGAGATTCATCCCTGCGCACTGGGCTGAGTAGGTCCTGCGGAGGATCCCTAACACAGAAATCAGATAACTCTGGCTAAAGCAACATTAAGAAGAGGGATTAAGATTTACAGTCCTAAGCAGTTTATATCACTTTGCTAGGAAGCGTACCTCTGTGCCTGCCGGGAGAGAGGACACGCATTTCCAGCACCCTCTACTGGCTGAGCAGCAGCCAGCATCAAGGCAAAGAGGTCTAGAAAACAACTGCCCAGTGTCTGAGGGGCTTGAGGGGTCATTACCATCTCCCCCTGTGAAGCAGAGGCCTTCCAGGACTTGTTTATGGGAGCACTCTGCATCCTGTGATCCCCCAGCCCTCTTGCAGCTGAACAGTCTTCTACAGCTGAATACTCAGCAATGCTGCTAAGCTCTCTTATATCGTGCTTGCTCTCAAAGCACTTCCCAAATATTACGCACCAGAGGATGATTGAGGGCCAGGGATATGTTCACGATGTTTTACAGTCAACAAAGCATACAAGCACAAAAGCTTGCCTAAAATCAGAGTAACCCAGTGCTAGAGGCAAGACTAGGAACAAGACATTTCCGAGTCTCCAACCCACACTCACATTACCTCTCCTCTTCTACGACTAGAAAAGTGGCTGCCTGCTTCAAGATGGATTATTTTGATAGTCCTAAGTCATTTATATCTAAAAAGACCCAGAAGAAGCACAGCGAAATTATAAAAAAAAAGTTCTCAATTGGACTTTAAAATGAGCAATAATATAATTCACAGAATCTTCATTCCTTAAGGCCAGCTGTCCTTCAAAGGCAACAGTCTTCACTGGCATAGAGCTGATGTAATGTAATGGAAAAAACCAGCCCATTGCGTCTTTGTAAGGTGGCCAGTGAGCGAGAGAAAATGTCACTTTCTACAAGAAATGGGGCCTGACAGGCTCAAAACTGCACAACCATGGTGTCTGATGATTTTTTGGCTCTGCACAGCATTGCAAATGTACTGTTTTCCCATTTTCAGAATACCTAACGCTGTCGTTTGCATTTCTATGGTACACAGCAATAGATATGGCGTTACTGCAGTACGGTTACAAGTTTTTCCCCTGGCATACAAGAGACTTAAAAGCAAAAAGACAAGACATCTGCCTATCATATGCACACCAGGGACTCTTTCAGCAGTTCATGTCCCAGCAACTCTCTTGGAGACTCCCAGACATAGACAATTCTCAGAAGCTCTCCCCACAAGTCTCTCTCCTTCAGCCTGATACTTACAGGGTTCAGGGAGACCCAAACACTTTATTCTCAAACGCTACAACCAAGATAAAACACTAGTGAACACTCAGCTGGGCTCTACTGCTTTAGACAGGGAAGATCAGAGGCCAGATGCAATTCAGAGCTAGGTTAAAGGCAGTGGAAAAAGCACTGATCTACACAGGGTCCATAACCTGTGGCATTGTGGCCAGTTCTGCTATGATTACAGCACCCTCTCCTTCTTGCAGGTTCCAGGCTACATGGCCCATAAATACTCTTTGTAGAAACACAACACAGGGGTATGACTACAGCCCACAGAAAGAAGGAACTATTTTGGGTGGAATCATTATAAACTCAGGATGCAAACCCACACTGAGAAGCATGCAAACTTAAGGAAAAGCCATGCACACAACATGCAGGAGGATCTGAAGGGACTTTTGAAAATGTGAATCCCTTACCTTTATTGAAGAACATGGAAGCCATCTGGCCCATTTCCACCCTCTCAGTGATTTCAAAGATATTGGGTGAACCACGTCTCTCTGTAAGGTGAAAACCAGAAGTGTTTCAGCAAGTCCCTCTAATAAACCCAGAGGCCAGACTATCTGAACACGCTCAAGAAGCTCTAACAACAGTTTGAAGGACAGCATGTACAACTCCAGAGCTGCAGAGTCACTGGTCCAATTATTCTGCTGAAGTTTATTTAAAAGTGTTTTCAAAGTAAGATGTTCTCATCTTAGGGACCCAGAAGGAAAAGATCTTTATCAGGCTGTAGAAGGTGAACTGAATTCTCAATGAGTCTTATCTCGCAAGTGCCTAAGGACTTTGGGATGTGAGCACATAGAATGAACAGTGAAATGGACAGAAGAGTCCTGCTTGACTTGCTGGAGCCCACTGGGACACTGTCTGCAGAGAAGATGACTCGGATCCAGCGAAAGCATGAACTGGGTACTTACGAACTGATAGGATAGGTCTTGTCTCTGCTCGCTCATAGCCATCGTGGAGGAGAACATCACTGTCAGACACTCCAGAAGAAGAATCCTCATCCTCATCATCCTCCTGGAATGAAAGACCAGACCACTGCTGAGATGTCTGCTACCCACAGAACAGGCTGTGGCACCACCAGCGTCACACTCTCAATTCCAGAAACTCAAACAAAGGTCCCAAACAGGGATGGCCAGGACATGCAAGAAAAGACAACAGCAGGGAGCCCTTGGCCTGGGATGCTATGGAGAGCAGAAGAGGGCACTAGCAGAGCAGGCTGAAGTCAGTAACAGGCTCTGCTGTCCTAGCAACTCACACACACTGCAACAGGGTCCAGTTCATGCAGTGATGCGGTACAAGGAAGTTAAACTTCCAGTAGATCTGCAGAACTGGTTAAAAAAAAGAAAAAAGAAAAAGAATCCACACGTTTATAGTCTTAGCCAGTCAGAACAGACACTTCCACCTCGTTAAGTCCAACCCACTAACATACAGGCAGGGATCTAAACAGTGCAAAAAATTACACCTCGTGCTGATCCAGAAAAGCCACTAAAGCCAGGATCCAAGAAGCCAGAAGTAAATTCTACAGCGAGGACTGTCCACTCCCTGGGATACAGCCCAAGGGGCAGCAAGGACATTCCAGCTTGTCCCAGTTAAATGACTTGAGATCAGTAAGAATTTATAGACCTCAGCACACTCCAAACAGCACCGATATATTGGCTGCCACCTCTCCACATTCACTGAGCAGCCCTTCTGGGCAAGGAGAGCACAATCATGAAATGTGAACCACACAAGAGATTTTTCAAAGCAGTAACAGAAAATCCTGTCTTTAATGAGCAACCCTACAGGGAACTAACAGTCATATTTTATATGGCAAAGTTAAGTACAGTAGGAATTTATTCCTTTAGAGTTACTAATGAGGCAAGGCAAAGAATCAGAGGAATTTATCCTAAAGGATAAGATAACAAGAAAACAAAAAGGAAAATTAAACCCCACACAAACCTTGCGTTTTTCCATTCTCTTCCATCGCAGCTGGGCATTCGCAGCAGCCATGGCTTCTACCACAAAGGTTGTAGTCATATAGCTAGAGAGAGAAAAAACTCAATTGATACCAATAGTAGTCAATAACTACCACTGCACAGAGATGGAGAATTATTCTCATCTGTTTGTAAAAGCAAACAAACAAACCTAGACAACCTTTTCATCAATTCCCCCCCCACACACTGTGGTTTTGGTACAGTGTTCCATCTCGATTTGCTGCTCCCTTCTGCCCTTGAGATTAAAGTGTTCAAGCAGACCACAAAGTGCAGTAAAATATAAGATATTAAAAAAATCACTTCAGATACTTAGAAGGCACCTTCCTAGTGCTTCTGTGGGTTGAAGGCAGTAAGAGGACCCTCCTCTTTCTAGGGCCTTGGATAATATTGTGAAGCTTATCTATTTGCATCTGTGGCAAAGGTACTGGGGTCCCTTAAAGAATCTTACAAATGGCATCAGAAACAAAGCAGCCATACAAGACCAAGGGGCAGATAACACCTGCATGCAAATACATTTTCCTAGAGGTCACAGGAAAAGCTGTCCAGGGAGACAGCGAGAGCTACCAATGGAAAGAATATCCTTATCTCAGCTAGAAACAGTACTATAACAAGAAAAACCCCACAGCCTCAAAATCAATCTTATTTAAGGCTTTAAATGGTTTCTCACTGCTTCAGAAACTGGACTCCTTTATCAAGCTCAAGTGAGAGATTAGTTTTGCAAGAATAAAAGCAAGCAGTCCTGTCCTAAGGCCCATGTAGCAGTTTCTGCATGACTTTTCTTGTGCTGAAGGGTCCCCAGTGAGCAGGAAGAAGTCACAAGCACCAGAAAAAAAGCAACAAGGCAACACAGCTCTCAAGGCAGGTAGCACTTTGCTGACCTTGAACACCTGCTGGTGCTAAGTTTCATACACTTAATGTACATTTTTGAACTAATGTATCTAAGAGGAATTGCTTCCAAAGCTCCCAGTTGCTAGTGGTCCCACAGTTTACATTTCATCAAGCCTTTGTGGCACATGGCTTTGAGCTGGGGAACTTACAAGTATTACTATAGTGGGTACTGGCAATACACCACCTCTACGCTGCAGCACCTAATGATCCAAAAAGCACTGCCGCCAAATCAAAGGCACATCCAGGCTGACAGAGCCAGTTACTGACAAGACAGGAACTTCTAAATTCCATTCTTACAAACAGCAGGAAGGGATTTTGTTTTACTTTATTTTAAACGCAAGCAGAGATTCACAGTCAGTCAGAAGATGGCAATTCTATTAATAACTCCTTAGACATCAGTGCTGTATCAACAGCCTTCAGCTCCACCTGCTGCTCCAGCAAGGAGACATCTGGGCAAAAGCTCAGAGCCAGTCAGCATGAAAATCATGAGATTAGCTCCAAGGTCTCAAGCAGCCAAGGTGTGTAAGGGGAATAAGATGGGCCTGGCTAGATGGTAATTTGTTTTCCTGACACTCTTGCAGCTGCCCAAAGCATTACCATACACCAAGAGAAAACTAACCCACCAGGTCTGCACTACATGTGCAAGTCACAACGCGGAGAAACGAACCCGTATCAGCTGTGGCTTGGTTAGTGTTTGGGGAACCGATCCATGAGAGAGGCAAACACGGGATGTATCCACAGGGAGGACAGTGTCAAAAAAAGGAAGCTGGGAGAAAGGTCCCAGAAGACTCTGGACTGGAGAAAACATCTTTCCCATAAGTCAGGAGATGGGATGTAGCACTATATTGCTGGCAGTCAGAAAATGTCTCAAAAAACAGGTTCACAGGCAACACAACTGCAGAAACCAACACTCAAGTAGCAGAGAGACAAGATCACTCAGAAAAACAGCCATAGTCTTAGCACCGTCTTCACAGCTCCACCCAGCTGAACCCTCCAGCCCCCTAAAGACGTACTCACATCTTACCTCATAAATCCCAGGAACATCAGGAGAACGAGGCTGACGAGCCACCCTGCTGTCGCAAAGGCCTTTGGCATGGTTAGGGCTCCTGTCCCCACGATGAGGTTGAACATGTAAACCAGACCAACCTGCAATCATTCACATCATCCAACGTGAGAGTTTGCAACTGTGCCAGAGATCACCCAAGACACCACACAGATTCAAGAGGAGAGAACAATCTTTGAGCAAGCCCATGCTAGAAACGAATATAGGAACAGACTGACAACCAAAGTGAACAAAGTGAGCGTCAGCACAACTCTGGAGAAACTGACATCCCTCGCCATTTTTTAATGTTTTCTTCAAGTTTATTTTCCTTCCAACTTCTAAAGTTAGAAAGCACATGAGCCTTTTTGTTGTTGTTTTGAAATCCTTCTACCAGAAGGCTCTACATCATGGGCTGGAGTCTCTCATCATTTTCTAATCTGAACCTAAGTGATTACGACTACGTACATGAGTTACCATTCAGATTCTCTTGTTGTTCTTTATTCTTAATCAAGCAGGAAATATCCAAACAGAATTCTAATTCAAAGCCTGCTTGACATTTTACCAGCAGGCAGCTGAGCACACTCTGAAGAAGGGATTTTATTTCTGGAAAGGAAAGGATTTTATCCCCTCTGGCAATGAGCTTTTTTCTGCCCGAGGCAAAAGGTAACTGTGCACCCAGACAGGGACAAACACCCTGCTCACCCCCAGACTATAAACTTAGCTGAATTCAAGATCAAAAATTACAACGAAGTTGGTTTGGCGTGGGTTTGGGTTTTTTTTAATATATATATAGGTCAGTCTCTCTAGAGGAGAGCCACTGAAGAACTGTGTCTGAGTACGCTTTTCTGGGTGTGGAGCAATTAATATCAGGAGAACTATTCCCCAGAGACCCTGTGAGCACTCCTGTCCTACATTCACCGACATGAGCACAATAAATTTATCCTTTGATGAGTCTCCCAGAAGAATGGGAAAAAAAATAATATAGAAGTCAGCTATTGCAGCTTTCAGGAAAGTTCTTTTCATTCAGCTGGCAGAGCTGTCATTCCCTGAGCACAACTCAAGTGTCCAGCACCATGACTCACTTTCCAGTGAAGGACTCTTGGAAAAACACCTCAGGTGATTTTCCTTGACTTTGGTCAAGTAGACAGAGATGAGAATGGTGCCCATGTATTCAGTCTGGCTAGACTTCTTCAGGGAAAGAGAAGAGAGTCACAGCCGTTGAGATTAGGCTTCAGGAAATTCATGCAACATTAACATAATGTAAGAGCAGGTGACGCTAATCCTTTAGAGTCCAGACGTCCCGATTCTGTCTTGTTCTCTATTTTCTCAGTTGTGACCTATTTCTGCAGCCTAATACTCAGTTCTTCTAAATTCAGTCATTAACACAGGGATGAAAGTTTTAAAGGATTTTAAAGCCAACACATAGATTTCAGGACTGGTTTTAGATTTAGTGAGTTCACTTCAGAAAAAAAATACAAAGTCTGCAAAGCGTTGTTTTTAAGAGCTGACATTATATGATCACCTGTGGCTATGAAAACCAGTATTTCCAGTAAAGCAGTAATTGGCTCTGAAATTTCACAGGACACCACATTACAAGGAAGAAACATCTTGATTACTGGTTATGAGTGAAGTGGTTTCAAACAAATTACTACAACAGCTACAAATAAGTAAACTTTATATAGCATTTCCCTCTGAACTTCTCAAAGCCAAAAAAGAGAAACAAAGTGGGATAGTTTCCATGTCCCAATCTCCTGTTTATGCGAGCTTTTCATATAACAAT
>VXBW01003457.1:1701666-1720241 GCA_013400375.1 Thinocorus orbignyianus | reverse complement strand
AAGAGAAGAGAGTCACAGCCGTTGAGATTAGGCTTCAGGAAATTCATGCAACATTAACATAATGTAAGAGCAGGTGACGCTAATCCTTTAGAGTCCAGACGTCCCGATTCTGTCTTGTTCTCTATTTTCTCAGTTGTGACCTATTTCTGCAGCCTAATACTCAGTTCTTCTAAATTCAATCATTAACACAGGGATGAAAGTTTTAAAGGATTTTAAAGCCAACACATAGATTTCAGGACTGGTTTTAGATTTAGTGAGTTCACTTCAGAAAAAAAATACAAAGTCTGCAAAGCGTTGTTTTTAAGAGCTGACATTATATGATCACCTGTGGCTATGAAAACCAGTATTTCCAGTAAAGCAGTAATTGGCTCTGAAATTTCACAGGACACCACATTACAAGGAAGAAACATCTTGATTACTGGTTATGAGTGAAGTGGTTTCAAACAAATTACTACAACAGCTACAAATAAGTAAACTTTATATAGCATTTCCCTCTGAACTTCTCAAAGCCAAAAAAGAGAAACAAAGTGGGATAGTTTCCATGTCCCAATCTCCTCTGTTTATGCGAGCTTCATATAACAATTTAGATTGACAGAAACATTAACAAAAAGTAAAGAAAGTGGGTAGAAGGAAGCAAGAGTGTGAAGCTCTTTTTAACACTTTTAGAACTATTTTAAGCAGACACTGTCCCTGTACAGTATACAGAGTGATTTGTGACTTAAAAAACCCCCAACAACTACAAATACTAAGCATTTTTAAGTACCCTTTNTCTGTTTATGCGAGCTTCATATAACAATTTAGATTGACAGAAACATTAACAAAAAGTAAAGAAAGTGGGTAGAAGGAAGCAAGAGTGTGAAGCTCTTTTTAACACTTTTAGAACTATTTTAAGCAGACACTGTCCCTGTACAGTATACAGAGTGATTTGTGACTTAAAAAACCCCCAACAACTACAAATACTAAGCATTTTTAAGTACCCTTTGAACTCAATCATCTCGTGAAGCACTGAGGTTACGTCCATGGGGAAATAGGAAATGAGAACATGTTGAAAAAAAGAGAGGTTTTTTTAAAAGACTTGTGAGCAAAGCCACAAACAGCAGTACTTACATAGGGAGAGTAAAGCTCTCCTGTGTCAGTAATGCCACCAGCCATGCTGAAGAGGGTGGGGAGGCTCAAAGCAAAGTGAGGAGGGTGTTTTCAACTTCTGTTGCCTCTAACCTAGGGAAGCACCATAAAGTTGCGTCAGCTTTATCAGAAAGAGGAGGAACTCAGGAGTCAGCTTTTGGACATCAGTCTTCTAATATTTGAACAAAAGAGGATTTCAGCAGGATCTTGCACTTCAGACAGAGATACCCCACTCACCAGCAAACACTTGGTTCAATACTCTACTCAAAAGTTCTTGTACTTGTTAAACTAGTTTAAAAGTAACCAAAAGTCTCTGCCCTTCCCCAGCACGCGATGACCAAACGTCACCTTCCTCAAACAGCCAGAGGGGCTGTTTCAGACACTAGAAGCTCAAGAGGAAGAATGCCAGCCTTGAGGATGATCTCATACTGCTGCTTCTCACACAGCTACTCTTAGACAGCACGTGCCTCCTGCAAATCAAAGCTGTAAAAAAACTACATAAAACCAGCCTACAGCGTAAAGTAGTCTAAAGTAAAGCAATAAGCAGACAAATAAAAATACTGGACCTGTGAAACAAACCCCAAGAAGTTTTGGTACACATACCAAGGTTTCCAAAGCAGAATTATTTAGGGAACTTCATGTTGTCTTAGAAAAACTACAGAGAAGAGGAAGAACCCGAGCATTAAAGTTTTCAGAGTATATTAGCAATCAGGCATCACTGAATTGTCTAAGAGCTTTATCAAATCCCATATACTTCTACATATGTTCCTGCTTGGCCACACCAACTGGGACATCAGCAGCAGCACCAACTTCACAAGCTCAGAGCACTACTAAAAATCCCAAATGGCTCGTAACACTAGTTCTTAACGGTTTCTGTCACACTAGATGACAGAAATCACTCCCACAGTAGATCTCACTGTGGCCACCACCGGCCCAGCCCCCAGAAGAGACCAAACATCATCATTTACAACAGACCTCGGCTCACACCACAGGGGCCAACCCCAAGAAGCCAAGAGGACGCAGCACAGCCATGGGGCTTTTGTGAGGCACCCCCCAACCCGGGAGGGGCCCTTCCCCTGGGCCTGCAGCCCACCAAGACTCCCAGAACCCTTTGGCTCCCCCTGGGGCCTGTGCTGCTGGCCCAACCCACCCTCGTAGGAGGGACCCCCAGCCCCACCGATGACCCCCATGGCCCAGGGGCCTTCTCCCCACAGCGGGGCCTCGGCGCTCCAGCCCACCGCTACCTCACACCGAGATCCTCCGGGACAACCCCCCACAGGGCTCACCCCGCCTTCGCCCCTCACGGGGACCCCCCCCGGGCCTCTCCCCTCCTCACACACCACCACCCCCCCCGGTACCTCAGCAGCAGCGGCGGCTCGTGCCGGCNGGAGTCCCCGATCTTCCCTCAGGTCCTGTTCCCCCCTCGGATCCCCTTTTCCCCCTCAGGCCCCACTCCCCTCATCAGGCCTCGCCCTCAGGCCCCGGGCTTCCCCCAGGGCCGTGGTGTGTCACAAAGTGCTAAGTGGCACCTGTCAGGGCAGATCCCCGGCGGCTGTTGGACCCCTAAGGACACTTGGCACTGATATAGCCCTTCCCTGGGTGAGGGCAAGGAAGGGAGATGTGGGAAGGTTGCTGTGTAGGGGACTGGTATGAACTGGGGCCTGTCCACACAGTGAGAGTGGCCTCCTCTGACTCCCAGAGGGCTCCTAAGGGTGAGGTCTCATCCCTTGGCCTTGCTGGAGACACAAGTTGGGTATTGCATCTCTCTCTCAGTGCAGAAGCCATGAAGATTAACCAGAACACTGTGCTGCAAGGACAGAAGGTGACCCTGGTGCCATACACTTCTGCACACGTGCCCCGGTATGTGGCTCCTGTCCTCCCCTGATATTCCACACTGTCTAGTTCACTTTCTTTTTAAAGGTGTGGTGTTCAGAAAGGGCACTGACTTGAAAGCTGCAGGGCCTTCTTTCCCCTGGGAGCCACACAGCAGAAAGACCACTCATAGAAAGGCAGCTTTGCTCTCTGTGCCCTGCAGCAGCATCCCTGGCAGGTCTGTGCTCTTTGCTGACAAAGAGAACTTCGTCTGTGCCACCATGGACCCGTGGAAAGGGAAATACCCATCTATGGGTGAAGCACTGACAGTTCTCCGTTGATATCTTTCCCTAATGACAGTGGAAGAGCAAAACTTCAATGTGTAAAGCCAAATGGGTGTTTGATAAATTAGAAGCAGGCGTGAAGGCAGTTTGTAAAGTGCTGGCCTGGGCAGCTGCAGCCTCAGCACAAAGATACCGGTATTAGTCACTTTGTCAGTGCCTGAAGGATGCTGTATCAATCTCAATTGGGATGAAATGCACCAGAACTCAATGCTCAGTACTCTTAAAACCGTCGTTGGCATCAGGCACTCTTCAAACAAAGCTACAGGATGGAGAAACTTGCTAAATTTCCATGGGGAACACCAATTCCTGTGTTGCATAAGGGAAAGAGGCTTGTGGATACTTTTAAGTTGCCATGAATGCCAGGCTAGCGTTTCCAGAACTGATTTACAACAGCCTGATTCTCGGAGCACTTGCAGAAATCAGACTGTGATGCTGTAGCTCGGGTAGTGATTTGGTTCTGGATCCCGTTGTCAGGTACCATGAGTGGATGCAGTCGGAGGAGCTGCAGCGCCTCACCGCTTCGGAACCACTCAGCCTGGAGCAGGAGTATGAGATGCAGCGCAGCTGGCGGGACGATGCAGACAGTGAGGATCTTAAAGATTTCCTAAGGGTGGGTGGCAGTGGTGAGCAGGTCCCTTCTGTCCTGTAAAGGGCCCACAATGAGCTGAGAGCACCTGGTGAGCAGGCTGTGTTTGTTGAAGCAGTGGGGATGTGAAACAGGAGAGCTGGGGAGGGACTCTGTCAGGAAGTCTAGTGACAGGACGAGGGGTAATGGTTTTAAATTGGAAGAGGGGAGATTTAGATGAGATATTAGGAAGAAGTTCTTTGCTGTGAGGGTGGTGAGGCACTGGAACAGGTTGCCCAGGGAAGTTGTTGATGCCCCATCCCTGGAAGTGTTCAAGGCCAGGCTGGATGGGGCTTTGAGCAACCTGCTCTAGGGAGAGGTGTCCCTGCCCATGGCAGGGGGGTTGGAACTTGATGATCTCTAAGGTCCCTTCCAACTCTAACCAGTCTATGATTCTATGATCTTCTACAATAGTACCTTTGAACTGGCTTTCTGTTTATAGCTGGCGTATGCTCAGGGAAGTAGAGAATGTCCGAGAATGTTAGTGTCCTTTTTATGTATGCAGTTTTTCAAAGATTACAGAGATTTACATCCAGCAGCACTATCTGCTGAGCTGCTGCTGCATGGTCAACACTCAGCAGGTCTGATCATCGTAAAAAAGTGGAAGGGGGCTGTATTTTTCCTTGAGAAATGGAATGACTTTATAATTATCTGGTTGAGGTGTGCTGACTGAATTGGTTCCCTGGCTCTCTGCAGGTAATAATTCAGTGCCCATAAAAGCCTGGTAGAAATATGGTGAGCTGCAAAATACTGAGGCTGGCAAAGCCCTCAGTCTGGAACATTTGTCTTAGCTGGCATTAAAAGTCTTACTAAAAGCAAAAATAATATGGACTAGGTGAATCACTAGGTCTCAGTCTGTTGTGCACCAAACAGTTCTTTGCCCAGACTTGCTGCAGAGCAAGACAAGGCAGAGAGACCTCAGTCATGGGGTGAAAGTTCTCATCCTCCTTAAACAGGCTATTTCTAGTCTTGGTGTCTACATCACCCTCACAATGGGTTTTTCAGAATGTTTCTTATATTTCTAGGGATGGGAGCAGGCACACTTGGCATGGGAGGCCAAATTATTAGCTCTTCCTCACTGGTAACATGTGGAAGCTGTTGTCCATTGCATGCCTTTAATTTCATCCTTCAGTAATTTGTGAATAATTCTCAACATGCCCTGAAAACACTGCTAATGTTTTTGTTTTCCCCAGAGTGCACCTTCATCGTGCTGGACGCGGAGCGGTGGGCTGGACAGGCCTGTGGAGATGAGGACTGCATGGTGGGGGACGTGAATCTCTTCCTCACTGACGCTGAGGATCCCACTTTGGGCGAGATTGAAATTATGATTGCAGGTCAGGTTCTGCTTCATAGCTTGTACCTTTGTCACTGTGGCTAAAGCCAGCTGCAGACAGATGTTAATGTTCAGCAGTTTTTTATTCTCATTGCTTTGCCATGGCTGTTCAGCCCTGATCAGCTTCCTTTGCTGGTCCAGCTCACAATCTCTTCTGAAAAGTGTCCAACATGGCAGATTTGTCTGGATAAATGGATACTGACTTCTGTGGCTCTCTCTTTCAGAGTCCAGCTACCGAGGCCGAGGGTTTGGCAAGGAGGCAACTCTGATTATGATGTCCTATGGTAAGAGGTGGTTCAGCACATGGGAATGGGAGTACAGTCAGGATATTCCTAGTGATACAGACAGGGCAGTAAGGGAAGCATCTGCCCCAGAAATCAGAGTCCTGTGCTTTCATAGATGCGGCCGAGAAGCAGGTAATAGAAATGCTTCTCTTTCTGGTTTCTTTTGCAGGAGTGAAAAAGCTGGGGATCACCAAATTTGAGGCTAAGATTGGTCAGGAAAATGAAGCCAGTATCTGCATGTTCAAAAAGCTTCACTTTAAGGAGGTAGGTGACAGCAGCCTGTCCCCTACCCAGAGAACATGAGTAGCGTTTGCCCTGTGATGGATTGAGCTGCTTTTCCTCTGTGTGATACAGGTTGCTGTGAACAGCATTTTCCAAGAGGTGACACTGAGGCTGGATGTCAGTGACCAGGAGAGACGGTGGCTCCTGGAACAGACAAATCATGTGGAAGAGAAGAACTATGTTGAACTGAAGCTGCCAGCTGGGGTGCTGGAGACCTGACAGACACATCCAGGCACAGGCCTGGTTTCCAGGGAGGAGCTGGACGCCGCTGGAGGTCTGGCTGTGGAGGACACCAGTGAGCCAATGCTGTACTTAACTGTTCTCATCTGTCTCCTTTGGGTACTTTGTCATCGTGTCAACTTCGCACCTTGGTGCATCAGCCAGGAATACTGCCTGAAATTTGGGTCTGGAGAACAGACACTAATTCACAAGCTTGACCGGGAGTGACTGTAACCTTAACACGCTGCTCCAGGAGAGCCTAAAATCACCAGCAGTTAATTGATTCCCGGTGTGACCAGTTTCTGGGCAAACAGCACCCACTGTTCTTTCTTCCACTGCCCTTGGAGCAGGATTCATCAGCTTGACAGAGGCAGTCTCAGTGCGCTCATAGCTCGGTCTGTCTTCTCTTGAATAAAACTGCTGACAAAAAAATCTGAGTTTTTCCCAGAGCTGTGTGGGAGCAGCGTGACTCGGCTGCTCACTTTGGCTGCTGAAAGGGTGGTTAGAACTTGTAAAACACGGCAGAGACTCTTTGAACCCTATTTTCTGGGGTGTGGTGGGCTGCGGGGGGATGCTGCTGGGTTTTGCAAGTGAACGGCTCTGGTGTGGGTCAGCACAACCATAGGGCAGGTGCTGTTAATGGGGTGAAAATGACTGATATCAGCCAACCAAGACTAGAGCAGAACCTCACCACGATGGCTCCCTGACAGGGGGAACTGGCAGCTGGAGGAGGCTGCTGAGACAAAACCCTGAGTTGAGTTTCAGGACTGTGCTTTGGCATGCTCCTGCCTGTTAAAGAGTGTGGACCTGGAAACCTCAAGCCATCACTGAGGGGATATTACACTTCCATTTTACCAGGCTGCTTTTATGAAAGCAAGGAAGAGGAGAACACAACTGAAAGGAGTTACACTAGTGATCCCTTTCTTCAAGGAGCTCAGGGCTTGCTCTGCTGAGCCTGGAGGCTCCGGTCGCTGCTCCTCGGTACGATGAATGGAGAGGGAGGGAAATCTCACTGGAAACAGACAGATTTAGGGCAGGAGCTGGCCGGCCAGCTTCCACTGTGATATTTATGAGATCTATTGCTGAAGAAGAGGCACTTGCCTGAGTCCCACTGGACAGACTTTTTAATGCAGTTGTTCAGCCTGACCTTTCCTCAGCAGGGAACCTTGCTAAGAGGAGAGGACAGAAGGTAAGGAGTATAACTGACGCTCCTGCGTGTTTTCCCACTGCAATAGCAGCTCTAATGACTAATTCTAGACCAGAAATTATTTTTTCCAATTGCAAAGTATCAGGTAATAGCTTCCAGATTTGCCCGGGGGTGTTTTTATCAGAGGCTGTGGAATTTTTAGTGTTGCTGTGCCTGTATTTTTAGGGCCTGGGGGTTTGAGTTTTCCAATTTAGTTCATTTAAATGCATTATTCCCGTGACTAATATGAAAACCAAGTGTGGGAACAGTGTATCGTGGTATTTAGGTACTTTGTCAAGTACTCAAACAAACATTTAGTGTGGATTTAGTTGTAGTGAAAGCTTTATACGGGAATAAAGTGAAGAGGAGCTCTATTCCAGCTGGGATTACCATGACGAGGGCTACTAATCCTCATGCTCTTTGTCACCTGCTGCAGGCAGGGATGGATTCTGTCCCCAAGAATGAGATTTGCAGAGCCTGCCGGGTGAACTGTTCCTTCCGTGGAGCTTTTCACCCCTCTGCCAGCAGAGCAAGGTGAGACTGGCAGGAGACACGTAGCTGGGCTGGGATTTGCTCCCCTAAAAAGTGACCAAGGTGGGAAAAAAATAATTTCGTTTAACTTCTGCCAGGGCTGAGGGGGGCACAGTGAAACCATGCAGCCCTCCCTGGCCCTGCTGGTTGCTCTGGAGCCGGCGAGCTCCCTGCTTGGCATCCCCAGTCCCCCAGCAACGCCAGCGCGCTCCCCCGCCTCCGTGGGCAGCTGGGAAAAGCCTTTGCCCTGGCAACCTGAAACAAAGTTGGGTCTGTCCCGGAGTCACAGCCCTCCCCCGGGCTTGGAGGGGAAATCCAGCAGGGCTCAAACAAGGTTCCCACAGGGAACCAGTCCCCAGGCTCTGACCAAACTAAGAGGCAAGAGATGTGCCTAAGACGGGGTACCCCTACTCCTGTCCCACATGGGCAGCCCCAGCTCATGGCATCGTGTTCCATGCCAGGCAGAGACATCCTGCTGTCCCCAAAGGGGTGAGGGTAGGAAAGGAGGGAACAGGCACTTACCGCTGCAAAGGACACAACTTTGGAGGATGATTCAGGTTGAAAAGGGCTCCCTCCCCGCTACTAGGGAGGGCTGACAGCCTGCACATCCCCCGCAGAGCTGGTGGCACTTTGTCACTTGGGCATCATTTGAGTTGCAGACCTCTGTGACCACTCGTTTGCTCAGGTAGAGGGGCTTGTCTGGAGGCTTGGAGCGCAAAACAAGAGGGAAGAGGGGAGGAAGCAAAGATACTGGGCAGAGGCCGGTGCTGCAGGTCCACAGCACATCCCAGCCACTGCTGAGAGCACAGCCCTGCTTTGTCCCCAGGAAGCCACCATCCCACCTTCCCTGGTACAGCTGTGGTGCCACCCTGCCAAGCCTCCCAGGCACAGCATGCCCCCACGCTTGCCTGCTGTGGCAGCAGGTCTTAGCTTGGCCGTGTATAAGCTGCCCCACACGGGCTTAAAAATAGCCCTGGGAAGCAGGCAGGGTGGGCAGAGCCCTGGGGACATCCTGGCCCCACCATGCTGGGTCCTCAGCCCCTTCCAGCCACGGCACCAGCACCAACCCCACCCTGGAACACCTCTCTGCCCTGCTTCACTCCCCAGGCAGGGCTAAGACCCAGCAATTTAGAGGGACAAGCCACCCTTTCTCCACTGATCCCTCCCCTCCTGCCTTCCCCCAGTCCAGGATTGAATCCTGGGGTTCAGGCTCACCCAAAATCCCCCCCGCCCCGAGGGGCTAGGGGTAGATTCAGGCTGCCAGTAGCAGCACTGCTACCCTTCAACCAGGCCAGCAAACACAGATTAGAGCCTCACATCACACACACACCAGCCTGCACTCCCCAGGGGATTAGAGCTCTTTAATCACCCCAAAGGCATTAACCCTCCCCGAACCCCCCAGCCTGGCCCCACAGGGTGCTGAAGGAACACCCAAACCAGCCCCAGTGTCCCCCCACCACTGGGAGCACTGCCTGCTTCTTCCCCTAGCCCCGGCAGCACGGTGACCCCCCAGCAAGCCCCTGCTCTCTCAGGCTTTGGAAGGATTTAGCCTTAAACCGGACATGTGAAGTCAGGAAGGTTTATTCCAGTAAACAGAATTTCTCTTAAGCTGAACAGTATGAACAACACCCGATCGCGAAACACAGAAACAAAACATTCACAGGAAGAATTTCCACAAAATACATTTTTTTTAAAAAAACTCTAAACAGTGTGATTGGAAAACTCTTATTCTGGGGGGGGGAAAACAACACCACCAAAGAGAGTCTATTGAGAAGCCTTTAAATTAAACAGTGTCGGATTCAAACCCTGATCAGCTCCGTCTCCAGGAGTGAGTGGGAGCAAAGGAGATAATTATTGCTTGCTGCACTGGCTCCAAACACCTTCTCCTCTCCCAGAACAGCCCCAGGGGCAGGGGGCTCCCCGCTATGCTGGGCACCCATGTCCCTCCTTGCACCCACTGGGACCTGGGGGGTGAAGGGACTGGAGTGTGGACGGAGCTTGCCAGGCAGGGCTCAAACACCCCAGGGAGGAATGGCTGTGTTCGGTGGCCGGGCAGGTGGGGGTTGCTAAAATTCACTAAAACAAGTTTTGCAGTTAAAGGGCAATTGGGGGGAGGGAGGGAGCTCAAATAGAGGTGGGGTTTGGGGTGGGGGAAGAACCAGGGAACAGAAGATTCCCCCTCCCAAGCCCCTGCTTGTGCCTACAGGGGTGTGCAGGGCTTCAAGGCAGGGCTGAAAGAGCACCCAGGGAAGGGCTCATGGCTGGGGACAGCCCCCCAGCACCCTCCCATCTCTCTCTAGCTTAAAACCACTGCCCAGGTCCCCGCTGCAGGGATGCTCGCTGGCCACCGAGCCCCAGTCCGTAAGTCAGGGTGGTGGGGAGCAGCCCCACATCCCCACTGGGAGCCTGTGGCAGGGAGGAGGGGAATGCAGGAGAGGTGGGAGCAAAGCCCGGGGAGGGGGTGGGGGGCTGGTGGACCCTCACCCCCACCCCAGGGCCTTCACAGGTTGCTGAACAGTTCATTTTTCTTGCTCCAGTCCATCTGGGGTGCCCGCTTGCTGCTGCGCTTCTGGTGTGCCCGCTCCTTGGCCACTGCCAGTGGGATATCGAGGTCCAGGGCGGAGCCGGATGCCGAATGGCGCTTGTCCCCCTCCTGCATGTTGGGCTGGGGGGCAAGAGGCTACATCAGCCTTACTGTGCCCCCCAAGACAGCCCCACAGTGGGTGCTCAGCCCAGAACCCGGTTTCCAGCCACCACCTCCCCCCAGTATCCCCAGCCCTACCTCGCTGTGGGTGTCGGTGGAGTTGGGGGACACAGCCAGTGGCCCGGGACTGAATGGGCTCTCAGACACCGAGTTGGACCGCGGCTCTCCACCATTCTCCTAGGGAGGGGGGAGCAGGGAGGGAGGGTGAACACGGTAGCTCCAACCCTGGGGTTTGGGAACAGCCTCCAAAGCTGCAAGTCCCACCTGGGGGGCCACAAAATCCATCTTCCCCACACATAATCCCCTGCGAGCTCCAAGCACATAAATACCTCCAAGCACTGCCCATCCAGGGCAGGCAGGGATTAAACCCTGGCCTGACTGCCCTGCGGAGGAAGAGGAGAGGGCTGCAGGGCTGGATGCTGCTTCCCTGCAGCATCACGAGGATGGAGGAGGAAGAGAAGAAGGGAGGGAGGCATTGCAGCCACCTCCGTGATACTCAGCCCCACAAGCAACCCCCTGCCTGGGGGGCACTTGCTCCCAGATCCCTTCCTGGTGACACCTGCCCAAGTGGCAGCCTGGGAGAACTTTGGTCCTTGGTGGCATCATCCACCCATTGGCAGAGGACAGGGGAGAACACATAAACAGGCAGAGTTCCTGCCCAGAGACTGGCATAGATGGGATTCAAAGCAAGATGAGGCTCTCTTACCTTCTCGATATCACCATTGGCAACGGGTTCTGGCAAGGGACCTGTGGGGTGAGGACACGGGCGCTGGGAAGATGCATTTGCTCTGTCCCTGTCACCAGTGGGCACAGCAGTGCCCAGAAAAAGTTGCATGTGGCCAGTGCTCACCCAACACCGCCCAGGGCATGAATTCTTTAACCCACCCCTCACAGCCAGCCCCACAGCACAGGGGATGCTGCTGGGCACCAGGCATACCCTCGGGATGACAGCTATGATGTGGAGCCCAGTGAAATTCCATCCCCAACCCCATTCTCCTGGGGACCACTATGACAGCAGGGAGGTGGCCACAGCTGAGCAGAGGTCCACAGAGGAGAGCAAAGAGCAGCTGCTTCTTGTTCTCTCCCTGAGCCATAAACCCTGCCAAAGTACAACCTGGGGCCATAAATCTGCATTCCCGCAGAGCCCACATCAGCCTCACCACCCCAGCACGGGGCCCTCAGCTGGGCAGAGAGACATCAGAGCTGGGTGACACTGCTTGGACCTCGGGTGATGAGACTGACACCTCCCAGGGCTTGGGAACTGCCACAGCATCCCTAGCTTTGATGACAAGGTGATACAGAGGTGGCACAACCCCCCCATTCCTCCCTGCAGCATAGCCCCCAGCCCACCTGTGAGGTGCTCCTCTGAGGGGACCACCTTGCACTTCTTGAAGAACTCATCCGTGAGGACATCTACCACCAGCAGCTTGGTCTCCTCACCACCTGCCTTGATGGCCGCCACCACGTCAGCATGCTGCTTGCCCTCCATGCACACCCCATTCACCTGCAGGTAGGGCATCGTGTCACTACTGGGGGCCAGGGGACATCTGTCCCTTGGGAAGTCCATGGAAGGGCTGGGTACCATCCTCGGTACCAGTCACAGCCCCAGCACAGCCACTCAACAGCCCCCACAGGTATCCGTAGCCTCGGATGGATTAGCAGTGAAGCCAGCAAAACCTCATTAAAAGCAGATTTTCCTTTGAGTGATTAGCAGGGGATCGTACAGGCAAAGCTGGCAGGGAGTGCCCGGCACGGCATGGCCCCAGGGCTGGTGCGGGAGATGGGCAGCACGGGCAAGGAGAAAAAGCCCCCGTGTCACAGCTCCCTGAGACCCCAAAGCTTCACCCCAAGAGGCAGCAGCCCCACACCCTGGAGAGCAGTAGGGCCAGAGCCAAGTTGGTCTTCGCCCTCATGGGTCATCGTCCCTCTTGTCACAACCCCAGTCCCTACCCCGGTCACAGCCAGCAGCAGGACCTGGGGCCATGGTGCACCTTGTCCTCAGGCAGCCACACCCCAGGGACTCTCCTGCTCAGGGCAGGGGACAACCCTACTGCTGCTGAACCCACAGCTGGCTAATTAGTGCTCAACCCCAGCACCCCCACCACCCACCCAGCTGCACCCCAGGGTGGGGACTGGCAGGTCAGGTGGCTGCACCGTGAGTCACCACTGGTGACAGGGACACCCCACACCATCTCAGCCAAGGGCAGCTCCCTCCCGGGCACTGGGATGCCAGGGAACATCAAGCTCTTTGGGGAAATGCCCCTCCCCTGCCCCAGCATACCTCGATGATGCGGTCCTGGGGGGCCAGACCTGCTGCCTCGGCTGGTGAGTCGGGGTCCACGGCACGAACAAACTGCCCGGGGCGGTTCTTGTCACTGTGCAGGTTGAAGCCATAGCCATTGGGACCCTTCTTCATGCAGCACAGCCGAGGCCGCAGCTCCTCCTGCAACAGGGACAGCCCATGGGAAAGGTGCTCCCAGACCCCCCCCCAAGAGCCAGGGACAGCACCGGGACCACCAGACACCTGCTCAGGTGGCAGGGACACCACCCTTTGGTGGCCACCTGCACCCGCAGACACCTCAAGTTGCAACACAGGGTGTCAAAACACCCTGTGAACCCCAGGCTCCACTTAATCAATTAGGTGTAGGCCACACTAATTGTGGCGAAACGTTAAAGAAACATGTTATTATGTGTTTACCCAGACCACGCTTTTCCTTTTGGGATTAGGACTGCAACTGCCACGCGGAGGTGGAGGAGGAAACACAGCCCAGGCTGCTGGGGAGCACCTCCACCCCACCTGGGAAGCCTTTGGTACCAGAGAAGTCTCAGCTGCAGGTTCAGGTCCTCTCCATCATCCCCTTGCTAGGTGCAAACCCAGCCATTGAAACCCCCACCCCAAAGCACCCCACAGCCACTGCTGGTAGGGAAGGAGCACACAGGGCTTGGGGAGGCAGATGGGATCTGGGCAGAGGAGCCCTGATGCTGAAGCACACCCCAATGCCCCAGCATGACCCTCCATGGTTACAAAACAGAAACCAGCTTGACCAAGGAAGCACAACGTGGGATGTTCACCTCTACTGGAGGCAACACCCAGCTCACATTCACCCAGTTTCACCCCGACCTGAGGATCCACCAGCACCCAGAGCCAGGGAACCCAACTGGGACATCCACGACCCTGTACCCAGCTTCCCACGAGCCCATTAACGGTGTGATTGCCCACATCACAGCAGCAGGGGAAGCAGGAGCATCCCCAGGAGTTTGGGAAATAGGAGCTGCCTTGGCTCTCCTGATGGTCAGCGGGATGCCCAGGAAACATCTCCAAGCAGCTGTCAACTGCTGTGATCCCAGCACCTGAACTCCACTGCCACATATTTATATATAAAATGGTTTGGTCATGCTTTGACCACCAGCTCCTGGGCTCTGGTAGGGCTCTCCCAGCAGGCAAGCCAAGCTTTAGCTTCTGAAATATTCCTCACCAGGGGGTTTAAATGTTTATTGTTTCTTCTTCTGAGGTTGTTTGTTCTCCTTTGGTACCCATAGCATCACTGCAGGGATTTCCCCTACCGTACCTGCACTGTGCTGCTCTTCACCCCCTGTACAGCAGACTCCCCAAAAACACTGTGAAATCCCCTTTGCCTGCGGCCAGGAAAGCCTGGTCCCCAAGGTGCTGGCACAGGGTCCCGCCTGGGTCAGGGTGACACAATGACAGTTGCTAAGCCCAATACTATGATAACACTCTGTCCTCTTGCACAATGCCTTCCCCGGAAGGTCAAGGCTGGGTGCCACCCTGGCACCCGCCCTGGCACCACTTGCGAACACCCTGGGGAGGGAGCTGTACGCAGGAACCCAGCTGGGTCCACTGAGGATCGAAGGTGAGCACAGGACAGCTGGTAGTCACCCAGAACCCACACTACCCATGGCTCAGTTGGGCAATGCCTGGTGCAACAGCCCAGGGCTGCACCCCAAGGTGGCATCTCCTCTGCAGACCAACAGTGGGAGATCCCTGGTTGGGTGGAAGACTCTGACACCCCAACTTCACCCCAGCCACCCCTCAGTACCCCCATTCCAGGGCGCTGGGCTGGTCCCTGTGCCCAGCTGGCAGCAGTTTCAGAGGGTGCCCAGGCTGTGTGACTGCCCCCTCCAGCCAGCAGCAATCCCTAGCAAGGGTGGGGACAAGGAAGCCCCAAAATAATGCCAAAATGCAGGAGCTAGTGGAAGCAGCACTTCCCCAGGTCCCTGGCCTGGCCTGGCCCCGTTGAGGCTCTGCAAGCACCCACGCTCCTGGTGCCCTTGGCAGCACCATGGCATTGCTCCACACCGATAGCTCGGGACAAAGCCGGAGGGAGCACCCGACAAGCGGAGCTGGCACCGCTCCCGGGCCAGGAAGAGGAGGGAGGACTTCACTCCCACCCCTACCAACAAAGCCTTGGCAGCCCGGGCTTCCTGAGACACTGGGGCCATGAATTTGGGGTGGGGAGGGGGGGAGGTTGGGTGCCCTGCAGGACGGACAGATGCCTCAGAGCCGGGGGACAGGTCGTGGCAGTGAGGATGGCACTGGGCAGGTGGTGAAGGCAGGGATACCTGGTGCAAGGGCAGCCAGCCGAGCTGTGACCTTGCCCGCCCAGCATCCTCCTGCCAGCAGCTGGCAGCTCCTCCAGCCCAGCATGCCAGGCTGCCCTCACCCTCCCCAAGCCCCTCGTGCCAGCAGGAACCCTGCAGGCAGCCACCGTTCTGTCTCTCTGAGAGAAAAAAAAAATATAAATGCATCCGATCCTCCAGCTGCTGTATCCTGCCCCTCCACAGGACGAGCACCCCGCGGCAGGGCAGCCCTCCAGCCCCAAAGTCCCACCGGCCAGAAGGGACCGAGGTGAGGGGTTTGGGGTTGACATCCAGGATGCAGAGAAGCCCATGGCTGTGGGGCTGGGAGCTGGATAGAACGGAAATGTCCCTAATTTCTGTAAGCTTTTGCATCCTCTCTTCCAATACCCACAGTGCTGGGGCACAGATTAACCGGCAGAGCCTTGTTAGGAGCAATTACAGCCTCCAGTGGGGAGGGTGGTGGGGGAAGGTGGACTCAAGCCCCAGCACAGACATCCTGTGCCACCACCCTTTGCACCCGGGGGTGGCAGAAGGACACCAGCTCAGCAGCATCACACCCGTATTCCCACCCTGGAACAGGCACCACCAGGAGCGCGCTGGACCATCCCTCCCCAGCACCTTTGGCCACCCAGCAGGACAAGTGGCCCCTGGGACCCCCAACTACTTGGTGTCCTAGGAGCCGTTCCCCAGCTTCCAGCCCTCCAACAGCAATTTCAGGACAGCTTTTGAAGCCCCAGGTCCCAGGAAACTCCCCACAGCCCTACAAGCAGCAACAAGCCTGTCGTCAGCAGCATTCCCAGTTACTCAGAGAGAAAGACAACGGCTCCGAGGACGCCTGGGCCAGCAAATTCACACGGATCCTGAAATCTGGCGCACGCATTTGGGCTTTATACAAAAGGCATGCAAAGCAGCCTCCTCGCAGCATCCCCGTCACGTCCCGTTTGACTGGAGCTGCTTTTCATGCAGCTGCCTTGAGAGGAAATTTAATTCATTTCCTAATTAGACACCAGCTACCCCCAGTGCAAGGCTTCCAAATCTGCTCCGTGTTATACCCCAAAACCCACCCCTGGGAGGCTCACACGCGTTTTAGAAGGGAGAATGAGAATTTATTGGCAGGGAGGGCTCTAATTTGGCATTAAATTTGCAAGAGGGAAACCCGGGGCTGGCAGGAAGAGCCTTGTCCTGGTAAAAGCAGTGCCAGCCCGTGCCAGGGTGCTGGGCTGGCAGCCGCCGGTGCTGCTCTAACGACGTGTGGTTTGCATGAAACTTTCTCAAGACACTCCCGAGCAGCTGAAGCCTCCGGAAATAACAGCGTGGGGGGGAAGGACGGGTTGTCAGGGCTCTCAGCCGAGTGCTGGGGACGATCCCCATGGCACAAGGTGGGGCTGGCACCAGGGGTGTAAAACTGTCACCTTGCTGGCTCGGGGCCACGGGAGAGGGGTGCACAGATCAGCTTCACAGGTGCCTCCAGGGAGGTTCAAAACCTCCACCCCACCATCAGAGGGACTTGAATGCCCAGGGTTTTATAGGAAGGAGAAGGGAGTCCATAAGGACCCCCCAAAACCTCCCACACTCAGCCCTGGGAGCCGCAGGGGTGTCCAAGCCCCCTGGTACAGCGTGGTCCCGACCACCCAAGACCCAGCAGGGTTTGGAGAGAAGGTGGATCCTGCTTGAAGGTGGACAACGCTAAACCCTCACTTGGCCCCAGGCAGGGTACGGGTGCTGTTGGCCAGCTCTCCCAGCAGTGAGTGTCTCCAGGCTCATTAAGCAAATAAAGGCAAGTCCAGCCTGGTAAAGCAAACAGAACTCTGACCTCCTGCAAACCTCCTGCTCCCCACCACAGTGATTCCCGGTGAATCCCACCAACCCACAGGGCTGGGATGGGGTTGTCAAGGGCTACATGGGAATAGGGTGGCAGGGACCACAAGATCCCATTCTGCCCGCTCCAGCTTGGCTCAGCATCCCACCCAGCATCTTCCCATTCCATTTGGTAGCGCCTGGCTGGTGTCATGTCTCCAAAATTGCTTACCTCCTGCCCTGCCCCCAACCACAAGATTTCCTGCTACCTGTTGAGAAACCGTTGGGGACTGTGCGGCAATGTCACCCCATGTCACCCGCATCACCCACTTCCTGCTCCCGTGTAGCGAGAAACCACTCGTGGTAACTCTGCACGGGCTACACCTCCAGACTGCTCCCCAAGGTTATGGGGCACGTCCAGCTCCCCAGGCTTCTTCCATGTCTCTGGCCAGCACAGCCCCTACCAGCAGGCAAGCCACCTTGCAGCATGTCAGGGCCCTGGGGACTGCTTGTCCTGAGCCCCCCAAGCCCAGCAGGGGACTTGCCTGAGCTTCAACAACTACATCCCTTTTATTTTTTCCAGCCCACGGACAGATCTGGAAGTGCAAAGCACAGCACAGACGGTGTCGCTGGCCCTGAGGGAGCACTGGCACCATGACGTATGGGAGGGCAGGCACGCTTCCCCTGCACGGGGCAACACTGCAGCCTGGCACAGGGTCAGACCTAAGAGACCAGTGGCAGATTCTGGTTGTTCCCACCTAAACCCCACCAGGGAGGTGCTGGAGCGGTGCTTTAGCTGGGCAGGGATGAGACCTGTGCCCTACAGTGGATCAGCCCAGTCGGGGACAACGGGCAGCCAGCACCAGGCTAAGTCCAACAGGAGATAACTAATAAACACACCTGATCCTCAGCAAAACCCTGCATGACAACAACTCAGTGAGGCACCAAAGTCCACCTGGGGCTCAACATCAGCACTGGGAAGGCCCTGCAGCACCAACCCTTCATCAGCACCAGCCCATCCCACTAATCATCACCTCAGCTGGTCTTTGTGAACAAGTCCCACAGGTTCCCATCCCGGGGACACCAAGAACCTGCTTCCCAGCAAGACCATCCTCATCTCTGTTGTAACAACAAACAGTTTTTTGCTGGGTAAATAAAAAGCAGTATTACCTCCGGCAGCCCAGAGCGTTTCTTAGGAACTGGCTCCAGGCAAGAAAGGTCAGCTATTTCTCAGTTCCTCACCTTTCTACATCGCTTTGTTTGTGCAACCACTAACTCCCACGCGCTGCTTAAGGCTGACATTCCTGAATGAGTAAGTGTCTGTACCCAGGGACCAACTGATGGGATCGGTCCCCCCAGACTGGGAAGGGTTCCACCATCTCTGGTCCAGAGACCAGACACATTCAAGACACAAGTGACTGCTACCAATACCTGCAGTCACAGCCCTTAAAAAAAACCAAAACCCTTTGCCACAGCTTTTTTGTTATACTTTGGAGCAGGCTAATGTCAGCTGCCCTCAGCCCAGCCCTGGACAGGGGCTCATCTGCATGTCAGAGCTCACTCCCTGCAAGCTTTCCTCACCCCGTTTTACCGGCCCTGCAGCACAAGGACAGCCCAAAGGGCTTCAGGACAAGACAGGCTGCTGGGTTACAAGTCCAAACAGCCCCACGCACCCGCCTGCCCCCACTTGCCACCCAACAAGGCTGGGAGAGAAAAGTGTTAAGTGGGAAAAAA
>VXBW01003457.1:1664562-1700899 GCA_013400375.1 Thinocorus orbignyianus | reverse complement strand
GCCACCGGCGCCTCTGCGCCACCGCCCCCCGACGGCAGCATTTATACCCGGGGCGGGGCGCGGAGCGGGGAGCGCCAACGAGAGAGCGGGGCGGGGCGAGGCAGGCCAAATTAGGATGTCTAGAGGGCGTGGTTATGCAAATATACGATCGTAATTATGCAAATATGAAGAAGGCGGGCTGTATGCAAATCATAGAATCGTAGGATGGTCGGAGTTGGAAGGGACCTTAAAGATCATCAAGTTCAAACCCCCTGCCCTGGGCAGGGACACCTCCCACCACACCAGGTTGCTCCAAGTCCCATCCAGCCTGGCCTTGAACCCCTCCAGGGTCGCTCAAGGAGCCCCCAGCTTCTCTGGGCAACCTGTTCCAGTGCCTCACCACCCTCACAGCAAAGAATTTCTTTCTAGTATCTCATCTAAATCTCCCCTCTTCCAATTTAAAACCCTTCCCCCTTGTCCTATCATTCCACTCCCTGACCAAGAGTCCCTCTCCAGCTCTCCTGGAGCTCCCTTCAGATCCTGGAAGGCTGCTCTAAGGTCTCTTCTCCAGGCTGAACAGCCCCAGCTCCCTCAGCCTGTCAAATGAGCCCTCTCCCTGTCGGGCCGTCCCGGGCACGACGCCGGGGGGACCCGAGGTCTTGTTGTCCCCTTACCGTCGCCACCGACCGGCTGTGGGGCCGGGCCGCCCCTCTGAGCCGTTTCCACCTTTTCCCGTTGGATCCACCTTCCCGTGACCCGGCTCTGCCCCCCCAGCTTCCCCGGTTCACCACCGACAGCCCCGACAGCGGCTGGAGACGGACAGAGCGTTCCCCGCTGCTCCCGGGGCACATCCCCGGTGTCACATCCCCGGGCCCTTTCCTCCCCGTCCCTTCGGCCGGTCCTCGAATGCCGCCCCCAGCGGGATGCTCAGAGCTTCAAAAGTGAAATAAAAACCCCAAACTGAAACTGGGTGGAAAAACGGCACCGGAGGTAACCCGCCCGCCGGTAACCCGCTGTGCGGCAGAAGCGCACCCGCACCCCCGAGCAGCTCCTGGCCCCCACTCAGCACCCTGGAGCTGGGGGACCCTATGGGAAAAACGCCGGGGGGATTTGCTCTGCCCAGCTCCGGTGTGCTCTGCTCGTAGTTTCGGAAGCAGAAGTGGCTGCAGGGGGTTACGAGAGTGTGAGGTCTCCGGTTTTCGGGTCAGCCAGGGGTAGAGCAAGGAAGCAGCAAGCGCGGTCTACTCTGGCACTGCAGCAGGGCTCCCGGTGCCAGGCAGAGCTGGCTCCTGGGGTCATCCCAGGAAGGGTGACACGGAGGTTCCATCAGGGTTGTCTTTCACTGCTGGGCTTCAGGGCCTGGTTGAAGTTCAGGCTGGCCAAAGGTCCTCAAGGCAGTTGAGATCACGTTTAAATCATGCTGCAGCGGGGCGAGCAAGGAGGTGCCGGCAGCGTGCTGCAGGACACGTCCCTCCAGGGCAGCTCTGCACCAAACCCCTGCTGCAGGGACCCCTGGTGTGCCGCAGGGCGGCTGTGCTCCCGCTCCGTGGGGCCGAGTGGGGAGCAGGGGGTGGGCTCATTTGTTTCCTCCACTCGGCTGAGCATTCGCCAGCGGCTGCTGGGCCCTGAGAAAGGCAGTGGAAAGGAATCCCACGGCGGCCGGCAGCAGATGCCTGCAGAGAGGAAAACCAGGGCAAGCATGTTGCAGTACAGCCCCAGGATGGGGCGGGGGGTCCATCGCCTTTAGCATGGACATGGCACAGCCCCCTCCTTAGCAAGGGGGTTGTGAGCAGCACGGCCCCACCAACGTGTGCTATGGGGGGGAAATGAAGGGGGACACTTTTGGGAAACTCTGCCCTAAGTCAGGAAACAAAACCCGGCTGCTGTTCGAGCTCGGGACCATGATAAGGACGGCAGTAAAGGAAACAGCCAGAGCTGCTTTTGGGTCCGGCAGACCCTGCGGGATGGCAGGGTGCAGGCAGCACCCTCGCACCCCAGCTGCCTCCTCCTGCCAGGGCCCTTTGCAGCTCAGCATGACGTTAAGGGAGCTCAGGCTGGAGGGGGGGAAAGCAGAAGAGAGCCAACGTCTGTTTGTGTTGAAGCCATCCAGCATTTTTTGCAGACATCAGCCAAGCGGCAGCAGCAATGCCATTGGTGGGAAGACAGAGTTATTTGGGGAATGCTGGACTCCGCACCATGAGAACAGCAGGGGAGGAGGTCGGTTTTAATTTAACAGGCCATGTTTACTCTTCTCCTCTCACCTTTGGACTGTCTGAAATGTGCAACGAAAGCCCCAGCGGGGAGGAAGGGGCCATGGGTGCTTTCCCCCTCCCCACAGCTGCTCCCAGGGCCCCCCCAGCCCCGCTGCTCTGCAGAGCCCAGGCGCTGCAGCCTCCCACGTCGCAGACCCAGGGCAGGGATTTCTCACGCAACAAAAAAAACAGGCAGACGCAAAGCCTCGAAAATACTCAGCTTTAATGTGTAAACTTGCAAAGAGAGATCTGGGAGCAGAGCAGGGCTGGAGGAGGCACTGGGGCTGGTGAGAGATGGGCAGCTGGGGCAGAGGGCCAGGAAAGATGCTGTTGGGGACAGATGTACCAGACAGTCCCCAACTCCTACATGTAGCAGTGCCACGTCCTCTGCATCAGCTCTTCAGCTACATAAACAAATATCTACCATCTCACTGCTCCAGGTAGTGCTCAGGGGAGCTGGCAGCATGCTGGGGATGGGGGTGTTGGCAGGGTCAGGCTGAGAACTGGGGATGTGCAGCAATGTGGGGCTCAAGCCTTGCACCCTGTGCCCCACCGGTGCCCAAAGGAGCAGCGTTTGCTGGCTGAAGCATCTCAGGCGTCTGCTCTGCAGAGAGTGGGTTTCAGCTGCTATTTGCCAGAGGCAGGAAGAAAACAGTTGTTTTACATGTGCAGTGAAAGATGAGAAATCCGGCCGACCCTGGCACCCAGCAGACATAGCAGCCCCAGCTACCATGGGCACCTCCACCCCACCAGCTCCAGCCTGCATGAGGTCTGGAGAGATTGAAAATAAATCTTTTCCAGGTAAAATAAAATAAAATAAAATAAATATCCAATTCCTGTGGCTACAAGAAGGGGAAAATAAAGTTTTTTTCCAAATTGCTCTGTACTAGAAGTGCCCCACGCATTGTTCGGGCACTCCCAGGGGAGCTTTATTTCCCACACCAGCTGCAGGGCCAGGGAGGAGGTCTAACCAAATGCTTCCCCATCCCAGCCCTTCCCTCTGACAGAATGTCACTGCCCTCATGGCAGCAGGAGGATAAAAGCTGACGGCAGCAACTGCAGCAGCGAGTGTGGGCACTGGCTGTACCTATACCTAGGCATGGGGCAGCTCAGGAGCAGAGCTGAGTGTCCCTGGAGGGAAACCAGAGGGGACTTGTGGGGCTAGATCAGGCCCAAGAGCAGGGGAAGAGAGGGTAAGGGGCTGTGGCGGGGATCATCCAGGGCACACACAGGCCCCTCCAGCTGTTCCAAGGGGCCCTCAGCCAGGTGTGGGGCCCTATCCTGCATCCTGCTTGGGTGATGGATGCGTCACCATGGCTCGCTGACCAGGCTGGCAGTCATCACACCATGGGTACTTCCCCGATGGCACGCAATAAGCTCCAGGCATTGCCTTGCAGGGCAGCAGGATCCGGCCCCTGGGTCCTGGTGCAGCAGCGATGGCCCTCCTCATGCAGGCTCTGCTCTACTGTATTGTCCCATCCACACTTGGGCTGTCAGAGCCTGGTTCCTCGGGTGCTTGAAGGCAGGATTGGGCCCCTGCTTTTCTCCCGTGTGCCCCCGGGGCTGCTGGCTCCTCCCGGCCGCTCTCAGGCGAAGGCACAGCAGCTGGATTTCTTCTTCTGCGACTCGATGTAGTCATGGATCTGGAAGCGGGGTTCGTCCGATGTCTGCACTGAGCGCTGCTTCAGCTCCCTGGGGGGGTTGAGGCTGTGTTATCCTCCCTCTGCCCATGCCAGTGCCAGCGCAGGAGGTGGTAGGGCTGCAGGGGACACCTCCCTTGCCCAAGTCCCGCAGGTACTCACTTGGCAATGGCCAGGAAGGCCAGCTCCACATTCATGCCTGTCTTGGCGCTTGTCTCCATGAAAGGCACACCATACTCCTGCAAGGGCAGCACAGCCCCATCAGTGACCAGCCCCAAAATGCCCTCCTCCCCCTTCGAATTGTCCCTGTCACCTGATCGAGGCCTGGGCACAAGGTGCCGAACCCCCCCTGCTTTACCCCAGGTTTTATGAGCAAGCGGCTGCCACGCTGCCTGTGCTAGAGCCAGGTGCCATCAGAGGGGATGGCGTGGCTGCACGGGGTCCCCGAGAGATGTGAAATTGTCCGGGGGGGGGTGGTGGGTGGGGGGGGCAGCAACACATCACAACTCACCCTGGCCAGCGATGCTCCGTCCTCTGTCCTCACAACCCTCTCGCTGCTCACGTCAGCCTGCCAAGGGAAGGAAAATGTCACTGCATACCAGGGCTAGCTGGCAGCCTGGGGGCATCTGGCAAGCAGTCAGTGTGGAGTACAGAGGGGGATGCCAGGAACTGGGGACATCAGGGACCCAGGAACATCCAGTGCCCAGAGGAGAATCCGAGATCCGTTGAGCATCTGGGACCTGACAGCATCAAGGATATGGGACAGCAACTGAGACCTGGGGAAACATCCAGGACCTGGGGGCATTCAAGACCCAGGGTGCCTTCTGGTATCCTGCTGGTCAGCTAATACCCGGTATCATCCAGGGGGCATCCAGTCCCAGAAGAAAATCTAGTACCCAGTCAGGCATTTGGCACATGTCAGCATATGGGATCTCTGGAGAGAACGCGGAACCTGGCTGCGCATCTGGGACTTGGGGCTACCTGGGATCTGGGAGTGTGTCCAGGACTGGGTGGGCATCCCATATCCAGCAGCATCCCGTACCAGGAAAACCCTGTACCAGGAGCTTCAGCCTCGTGCTGCCCCCCACTGGCTGCCGGGGACACTGGTGGCCCCACCTGAGCCCCGAAAGCAGCAGAGCCAGGAGGAGGGTGCAGGCAGAGGACCCACTGAGGTCCATCCTTCCACAGCCATGGGGACAGTAAGGACATGGGAGGGAAGACACGGCAGGGCAGGGCAGAGCAGAAGAAATCGCGGGGTGAAAGGGGGACCCTGCACCTACCTTATTGCCCAGCAGCATGATGACCACATCCTTATGGGCGTACTCATGGATCTCTGTCAGCCAGGCCTGTGGGGCAGCAGGGCTGTGTTGGTGAGCTGTACCCCCATCCCTCCCCTCTCAGCCCTCACACCCACATGATGACAGGGAAAATGACTTTTCTTTTTCTTTTTTTTTCTTTTTTTTTTGGCATGGGAACCATTCCAGCATCACAGCCAAACAGTCCCGAAAACGCCCCGTCTCCTGATTCCGGCCCAATCTGAGACATAGTTCACCTCCATCCCAAGTCACGTTTTCTCCCTCCAGCCGTTTACCGTGTCCTTAAACAAAACTCACCCAGCCATGCAGTGCCCAGCCAGGCGCCCCGGGAGGGACGAGCTCCCAGCTGGCTGGGGCTGGCCAGAACAGCCAGTGCTTGTGTGTAAAACAGGCTTCAAACTGCCCCAAATGCTCAGCAAAGCCACGCAGGGCACCCACGACCCCGAATCCCAGGAAAGAGACATGCTCCCAACCCACAGCAGGGACTCACGCGGATGTTGTCGAAGGACATCCTGCTGGTGATATCGTAGAGCAGGAGCAGGGCTGGAAGGGAAGAGGCAGAAGCGTTGCCCCACTGCAGGGACATACTCCAGATGGTCTCCACCACCCCTGCCAGACCCCAAACCCACCTTGGGCATCCCTGTAGTAGGCGTGGGTGACGCTGCGGAAACGCTCCTGTCCTGCCGTGTCCCAGATCTGCCAAAAAGCCACCCTGGTGAGAGTGGGGAGGGGAAACCCCCGGCTGGGGATGTCCCTGTGGCTCCTGACCCCACTGGATCACCGCGCTCAGCCTGGGGAAGGTTTCTAGCAAACTGGCTGGGAATTGCTCACCCCCTCCCAAAGCTCACCTGCAACTTCACCTTCACACCGTCCACAGCCACCACTTTGTTCTGCAGAAGAGAAGGAGATCATGTTCATCAGCCCAAAGCACACTTTGGTGTGGGTGACAGCCAGCCCCAGCGTGGAGCCGGCTTTGTCCCGGCCCCTTGGCTGCTCTCCCCTGGCCAGCAGGATGAAGCCAGGCTGCCCCTGGGGCTGGATGTTGAAGATTCATTATTACAAACCCTGGACCTGCTGGGGTGCTGCGATGCTGCGTGGTGACTATGGGAACATCCCAGAGCAGAAGTGGAGGGTGGGGGGGCAAAAGAGCAGAATCAGGCCCTGATGGAGACAGGACAGTGAGATTTGCTGCTTTGGAGCCAGTAACTCTCATCTTCTACAGCCAGCACCCATGTCCTGTGGCTTCCAAGTCCCCTAATGAGCTGGCTAATGATGCGGGCTGCTCCACAGAGCCCAGGGACACCGACCCACTCTGGTTTCTATTGGGCTTGCAGCAGCCCTTACCCGTGTGGCCAGGGGAAGTTCAGCAGAGCTGGGGAAGTGGGGAGGTTTTGCATGAACTACATGCAAATGTGCATCTATTAATAACATCTTGGCCTACTTTTATGTTTGCCCATCATAAAGCCTTGACCCTTTGCCAGGATTCCTCTGCTCCATGTGCCAAGGGAACCACCACTGCACTAAAAATTTGGGCTGTTTGCAGTAACTTAAGGCTTTGGGATGCTCAGTGGGGGATGTTGAGCATCCAGCTCAAGTTTCCTTGCTGGTGGGGGCCTTGCTTGGCCCTTGAAGGTGGTTGCACGCACTGAGCTGGGGAGTTGTGGGTAGTACACAGCTTTATCCAGCACAGCAGAAGGAAATCTCCTGGGTTAGGGTGGTTTGCAGCAGGGCTAGGACTGGGAAAGAGAAGAGGCATTTGCAAATGAGCCGGGAAGGCAGTTATCAGGGATTAACCAATTGCTGTACCCTACTCAGAACTGCAGGGATTTCTCCCCAGAGGCCAGAAGAAAGAAAAGCAGGAGTTAGCAAAGGGCTATTTTAAGACTCTTAAAGAATCGTACTTGGAAGGAAGAGTGTGGAAAGAGAAGACCCCTATAAATAATTTAGTTGCCTGGAACTGTTTGAAATGGAAAGTCAGCCCATGTGAAGATGACAAAATCTGAGAAAATGGGCTGAATAAAACAAAAACAGGAGACTGGAAATCACCTACCCGCAGCAAGCTGTGAGCTGCTGGAGGGGACAACTGCAGAGGGCAAAGCAGGTACGTGTGCGCTGACAACAGCCCTGGGGCCACCAGTGCTGAGCCCAGCAGTGGGACGCAGCAGATTTTCCTTCTTTCATGAATTTCTTGGAAGGACAGGCGACAAAGTCCCTCCAAAGCAAACCCCCAGCCCCTGCTGAGCAACCCTCCAATTTCCCCCTGCGAGCCAAGAGCAGCCCAGGAAGCAAAGGCAGCAAAAACCCAGAGCAGGGGCAGCTGCGGAAGCAGAGGAAATGCCGACCGCACTCGACACATGTCGGCAGCCGTGGGCAGAGCCCTGCCTGGGGACACCCCCCGTGACTTCCAGCTTGATGAAACACTGCTCTGTCCTGTGCTGCAAACAGCTCTGCCTGCCCGTGCATCCCCAGAGAGATCTGAAGTCTGGTGAACAGAGAGCAGCGGGAGGGTTTAAATGGGATCTGGTGACTGAACAACTCCTCAGTAGACAATTTCAGCCTTTTCAAGGCACAAAATTACAGCACCCAGTCTTTGTTCCTGCCAGCCATTGGTCTCAGCCAGGCCACAGGAGCATGCCAGCCGCCCACCACACACCTCCAGCCCACACAACCAGCTGGGGCGGGCTGAACTGAGACCTTTTGCTGATTTAAAGACAAGAGGTGGTGATCCTGGTGGGCTCCTCCATCTGTTGCCCCTCTCCCAGCAAGAGCTGGAAAGGTTTCAGCAAGTGCCTGCAACCAGTTGGGACGTTATTTGGGGTGCAGAGGCTGGAAACCCCCGTCGTCCATTCCCAGTGCCCCATCCTGGCCAAGGTGTGGGCCAGGGAAGGCGAGGGGCCAGCAGCTGTGGTGGTCTCACCCTGAAGTCTATGCCCACGGTGGCTATGAACGTCCCGGAGAGAAAGGCCCCGTCTTTGAACTGGATCAGGAAGCAGGTTTTCCCCACGCCCGAGTCTCCAAGTAACATCACCTGCAAGATGGGTCCAGGGAGAGGTGTCAGCAGGACTGGGAGAGGGGCAGCACCCCTGGGTGGTGCTGAGCCCGCCCTGGTCCCTTGAGTCCCTCTGTTTCTTTCCCCAGGGCTGGTCCTGCTGGGTCTGGGAAGCCCTGTGAGAGCTGGGTGAGGGGGTGAGTGGGACATGGGACCCCCAGAGTGCAGCCAAGTGGTGTCCCAGGTGCCCCCAGCCACGGGAGAGGGAGAGAGTGTAAGAGGAGAGCTGGTGGGAAAGCAGGTACAGCAACAAGAGGAGATGTCTCCTGGCTGACTCCCAGCCCAGGATGTTCCCGGGGAACCGGCTGCAAGTCCCAGACATGCGGAGCCGCCTCCGCCCACGCTTTGCCCCCAGCCCAGGTGTGTCCAGCCCACGGGCTGATGCATGGCCCCGGCAAACCCTGCTGTGTCCGGGACTCTTGCCTGTCTGCCCAGGGCCCTGCCTGCTGCAGACACCAAAGCAAATACGGTGCCTTTTCCCCTCCTGCAAAGCAAACAGGCTCAGCCCGGCCTTCCCGGCCACTCTGGCACCGCCAGACCCGTGCAGGCAGTGGCTAGGACCGATGCTGGTCTTGGTAAGCACAGCCTTACCCAACACCCCGATGCTTCTTCCTTCTCAGCAGCAGCCCTTTCCTGCCCAGCAATAATTAACCTGACTCTGACTAGATCTATCCCTTGCCTGAAAATGGGAGTGAGCAGGACTCCAGCAGGAAGGTCCATCCCCAGAAGCCCACCCTGCCGGTATGCTGGAGCCTGCAAAGCAAACCCCAGCAGCTCCTCTTGCCCCCAGGACTGGTGAATGCAGCGAGTTGTGACCACTCTCCACAGGGATAGCACAGGAAAAGTTCTATGGGCCAGCACAGTCAGAGACGGGGGCTGGAACTATCTGAACTCTTGCCAGTTCACTCGTCAAATGCTTCTCCCAGAACACCCCTTCCATGCCAGGCTGGGAACACCACCCAGTTCTGCCTCCACCTCACTCCAGATCAAGCTGGCAATGGATTTCCTCCTTTTAACACAAAAACCTCTCTCTGGTATCAGCCTGCGAAAGGAGTCAGAGCAGAGAGGATCAAGAAGGAATAAAAGCAGTTTAGGGAAGGTGGCAGCGCATGGCACTGCTTTGGGAGTCTGCTCATTGAGGCAACGCGAGGTCTCGGGGCTGGCACCATCGGTACTGGTCTCAGCCTGGGACTGTGTATTATATTTTTGGGGTTAAAAGTTCATCCATCCTGTACATGCCCTGCTCCACTGGGAAAAGGAGGGGGCTTCCCTGGAGCAACCCTTGGTCAATCTGGGCTGGGGAAGGGGGAGGCACTCGGGGAGGAGGGTTCCCACCCTGCTGTCTGGCATAGGCATGGGGGTGTTTGCAGTCCTGGGCTGGCTCGTCTCCGGGGCACAGACCGTCCCCTTCCCTGGTGCCCTTGGGCTGCAGCGATGGGCTGGATGGGGTCCTGCTTCCCCGGCCCTGTGCCATGGGGGCACCACTCCCCTAGCTGGCAGGACCCTCCCCCCCCACCATTGCCTGCAGGAGGACAGGACAGGCTTTCAGAGGGCAGAACTCAGCTGTGCCCCCCACCCAGGGAGTCCCACTGCCCACCAAGCTGAGAGCCCCAAAACCCCTATTCCTGCAGCTGAGCCACCGGGGCCGGTACCTCCATCGCCACCTCAGGGCAGGGACACACCCGGGGCAAATACCTCCCCCCCTACCCCCGGGTCAGGGACGGTCAGGGCTGGGACCCCCACCTCCTTCCCCTTCCCCAGCCCCTTCCTTGGGGGCGATCGTGGCAGCGGAGGAAGCGAGCACACCCCCACACCCCCATGGTCCTCTCCTGGTCCCCTCCGGGCTAGGGGGCGACCCCAACCTCTACCTACAGCGGCGCTGGCGGGGGGTCCATCCCTGCTCTCCCCTACCCCGTACTCCGCGCAGCCTCCCACCTTGCCGGCCAGTTCGTAGTCCTGGGGCAGAACCGGGGGGATCCCGCTCTCCTCCGGGGTGTCCCCGCTCCCCGCCGGGCGGGTCCCGCTCTCCGTCGCCCCTCCGGGGCCGCTCATGATGCGTCCGAGCGGAGCCACCGAGAACCGGAGCAGCGGGGCCAGCGGGAGTCCCGGCCCCACCCGCCTTGTCCCGCCTTCCTCCTCCTCCTCTTCCTCCTCCTTTTCCCCGGCCAATGCCACCCCCAAGGCTGTGCCCCGGCCTCCTCCCTGCCCGGTCTGGCTCCGAAATGAGGAAGAGGAGGCTCAAGGCTGGAAACCCGCCCCCCGCCACCGGGGATTCACAGGGTCTCGGTGGCACCGGATGGTGGGCAGAGTCCCATGTCCCTCTGGACACATGGATGGGGAGAGGAGGGATCACTCTTCCCACAAATTAACAGCCTCTGCCATCCACCATGGGGTGCAGGGATGGAGACCCCAGTGCTGCCAAATCCCCCCATGTCACACTGGGTCTGTGCAAACAGCAGCTCCCACTCCCACCCCATCAGCCCAGTGCAAGGGTTCGCCCCATCCACTGCAGCCCAGATGGCTGCCAAGCTGGGCCCCGGTTTAGCCCCAAGGCTCAGCAAAGCCGGGAAGAAACCAGAAGCAGTGGCCGTTAGGCGGAAGCCACACTCTGCAGCGACCTTGTTCAGCGGCGCCTGCCTCTCATCCGGGATGGCTGCCAGGGCTCCCGCTCCCCCGGCTGCTCACAGCATCACACACCGGCCGTTGGGGACCGACTCCTAGCACACTTCACTCGGGAAAAGCCCAAGCATGGGAATATAGGAGACTCAGGAGAAAGGCAGGGATGTTGCCTTGCCCAAAAAGTCACCCCAGAAAACTCCATCCAGATCCATGCATTACAACTGCCCTGAATCTTCAGGCTTACAGGCACCACCCCCAGGCTCCCTCTGATTTATTTTCCCTGGGATTCCAGCCTATCCCCCCTGCACCAGGGCTCATGTCAGTGCAAACCCCCCAGCTCCGCTCACACTGCTGGGATTCAGGTATACGGGGCTCCAGCAGAGCCATGACCCTCACTGCTCTCCAGGCATGGCCACACATGGCCATGGGAGGTCTGATGGCAGAGATGCCCTTTGCCATGGCACCTGTGTGCCTTCCCTGGATGGCAGACTCCTGCTCCAACCAAGACTTTCTATGCCCCTCGGGAAAGGGAACCTGTATTTCCAGTCCCGTAACTGCACTCAGACCCAGCCAGGGGATTTATAGTTTATGTACACTCCTTGGCCAGGAAAGTGCCCAAAGCTGGAGGCACTTGTTTCTCCTGGAAGCGGCTGAGCTTCCCTGCAGCTTGCTGTGATGGGGGGCTGGAAGGTTACAGCAAACCGTGCTGGTGCTCGCAGAGTTGCCCAGGCAGGAAAAACGCCCAGCTGAGCATCACCCCCACTCGCTGTCATTTACTGCCGGAGAAATGAGGCAGCCGGGAGCTGGCAAAGGTGAGGATCGTGGCTCAGCCTCCCCTGCTTGCCCAGGGTTCAGTGCTCCCGCAGTGTCGGCTCTGGGCTGCTTGGCTCTGGACAACTCATGGTTGTATTGTGTGTTTCCCTGCTTGTTTGGTTGGCCTGGTCCAGAGAGAAAATCCCCACAGGTAACAGACTCTCGCTGAGACCCAGCCTTGCTGTGGCTGCTGGAGGGATGCCGGTCTTGCTGTGCAGCAAGGTCCCGAGAGCTGTGTCTGTCCTGAGCTCCCCCGGGAGAGGGGACACACGTGCCAGAGCCACTTGCTGGCCCCGTGGCAGCTTTGCAAATAGCTCTGGACGGCGGCCGAGTGCTGTTCACAGGCGCTGCCGCCATCTGCCTGATATTTTGCAAGGGCCCCGGGCTGCAGAGGCAGGACACAGGCTGGCTTCTCCCTGGGAGAGTGGGGCCACTCCGAAGGCAGCTTTCTGGGTGCAATGCAAAGGGCTTTACTCGGGAACAGCCCCATCATGGGTTTTGTGACATGAAGCCTTATCCATCCTCCATCCCTGTCAGCAGCCTGAAGCACTCCTGCACCCAGCTTGCTGGCAAGCTCACAGCCAAACCGAGCCCCTCGTCCAGCAGCACCAAAGCAAATTCTCCCAATTCTTTGTGCTTAGCACCACTGAGAATCATAGAATCACAAATTTTGATTACCCAAAGAAAAGTGCTCCCATGAAGGTGAGCAAGGTTGCACAGCCCAGGGACACGGGACTGGGATCTTACCGTAAATCCAATGCCCACAGTGGCGGAGAAGGAGCCAGGAATGAACTTGCCCTGGTCGAACTGGACCAGCAGAGATGTCTTCCCCACGCCGCTGTCTCCGACGAGGATTGTCTGCAAGGATCAGGTAAAGAGGCATAAGTGCATGGGAGCAGGTGATGCCCAGGCCAGCAAGGACAGAGTGCAGCCAGGGGAGGAGATGCCAGGGCTTGCAGCAGTGAATATGGCAGGACCAGGAGGGACCAGCCTGGCCCCAGCCCATGGCAGAACCATGAGCCCTGTGACAGCCCCATGGCACAGCTCCGCTGCACAGTCCCACTTTTGGCAGTGGATTGTCCCCACAGGCTGCCAGTGCCATGGCCAGATGGCTGGTCCTGCTGTGCCATCCCTCGCTGTCACCTTTGCCTGACAGGGGAGGAATTTCCACCCCTCTTACTATCTCTGTAGTAAATCAAACATGTCCCAGGCTGAGCTCTGGGCCTGAACCCTGCTGTGCCCGCTCTGAGAGCAGAGAGTTGAAAGAAAAAGCAAAGTGCAGCCCATCATGGAGAGCGAGAAGAAGAGATGCTCCTCCCCCAGCTGGGGAAGCTGCTGGGCAGAGGCAACCTCAGCTCACACAGACCTGGCAGAAAACCTATTTGGAAGACTCTGGTAACGCTGGAGTAGGTCCAAAACTGTTTAATAATGACACTGTCTCCCACAGCTGCTATATACAACCACTGCCAGAACCATGCAGCCTCTCTGGGACACCAGGCTGTCTTCAAACTGCATTAATGCCACGAACCCACAGCACTCCCTCCTGGCAGGGTGCTGGATTTGAAGTCACAGAGCCCCTCTGCCTCTCCAGCCCTTTGTGGGAACCCCCATGGCTCTCCCACAGCGAGCAGAGCTTGCTTGTCCCCCAGCAGAAGGGATGAGGTGTTGGAGCTGGGGTATTGTCATCCCAAGCAGCTCCCATGGCTCTTGTACCCACACTGCAGCCCTGGGGATCCCAGACTCCCTTCTGCTTCTGCCTGAGTTCCTCCAAATCCCCAGCCTGTGTGAGATCCACAGTGCAAACTCCTCCCTCCCCTCTCTGCCGGTATCTGGGGTTTGGTGGCAGAGCTGCAGACACAAACATTCCCATCCTTTCAGGAAATCAAGGCACTTTCAACCTTTTCACAGGGACACGAGTTAAAATAAACACTCTGTTAACTGGCTGCTCGCTCAGAAGTGGGTCTGGCTCTGCCTTTCAGGACATGGGCGTTCCTGTAGCTGCAGCACTGGTGAACACTGAACCAGCCCCGGGGCAGTGTCCCTCCTGTCACTTGTCCCCCTGCCACTCCTGAACTGGCGAGATGCTGGGACTGAACCTCCTCACTCTCTGCCTCTCCCTGTGCCACACTTTACTGCATCATTGTTTCTCCCTTTATTTGTGTTGAGGGTATTGCAGCTCCAGCAGCCCTGCTTCATCCCAGGGCATCTCAGCCCTTCTTTCCCATGGGTGGCATCACGATGGCATCTTCACCTACCAAGCAGGAGCTGTTGCTTTGGCATCTACCTGACAGCCAGGGGAGCCTCAGTGCATGGCTGATCCCATCTCTTCATCACCTGCTCAGCACCAAGGGGCCCTGGGGTGAAACCCAGCCTGGTACAACTTCAGAGTCTGCACATACCCCCTGGAGAAGTGCAGGATAGGTGGGCATGGAGGAACATGTTTAGTCAAGTACCCAAAGAACTCCAGCAGATAAAGACCTGATTTTGTCCCATGGGGAAACCAGCCACCAAGAACGTGCCAGAGCACCCATCACCATGGTTCCTGCCACCCCACAGATCCCAAAAGAACGGGCTGAAATCAAAAGCCAAGGAGCTTGAGGACTGCAAACAAAGTGAGAACATGGACTGGCAGAAGACCAGCATCCTGCCTTGCATAAATCACCCCAGCACAACCTGTCTGGAGCCTGCTAGTGCCGCTATGCTTCAGTGAAACACTCGCTTCAGTGAATCAGCATTTTCTCTCGGAAAAAAACATCCCAAACCCAAAATGTGTCCTTTGAAAAGCCTGACCTGCTGAGCAGAGCTCTTGGCAGGAGGGAGCCCTCCACCTTTGCAGGGCTGAGAGGCAGCAACCTGCAGCTGTATCCACAGCCAGAGATTTCTTCCTCCTCCATAACTAGACATCAGGCTCTTTGCAGGTCACTTTTATGTTAAGAGCAGCCTCGTGGGATGGGAGCCTGCACAGAAGCTGGGGGGATGCTTGGAGGCAGAAATATTTGGGTGAAACCTTCTCACATGGCTTAGAGAAGTTCAGTCACCCCTTTCCTGAGGAGAATTTCTCCACCTAAGCTCCCCTTGACCTTGCCCTGGGGCCAAGGCAGGTTGCCCATGCAGAGAGCAGGATCTTCCCTGGAGCAGCCACATGGCAAAACACCCAAAGAGTTCATTGCCAATGGGTTCCTGCACTCCAGCACTGCATTTTTGGTGCTATACACTAATACCAGGTTAAAATTTCACCCTGTAAAGATTCCACCCTGCAGTGCTGTCTTTGGAAAGCAGTTAATGTAGAGAACGGCATTAATTATGGAGGCAGGAGAGCTGGCTGGAACGAGCACCAGAAAGCCTCCAGAGCCCAGAATTTACAGAGAACATGTATAAAAGGCAGAGTTCTCTATCAATAATTTAATTGGGATTTATAAGAGAGACAACTCATGAATTGCTTCATGACTTAATAATAATAATAGTAAAAGCTGTCGTGAATCAGCCAAGAGACTTTCTTAATGACTTTAGGAAAAGCTCACTGGCTCCGTGGAGGTACAGCACAGTGGAAACCACCATGGCTACGAAATAAACAGAAAAGAAGAATAAAAATCCTGCTGTGGAGTGGATGTGGCTATCCAGCTGTTGAAACCTCAAGGCTGGATATGCCTGAGTCATGATAGTATGAAGCCTGCCAGTGACAAAGCTCTATACCTCTCCCACCTCTTGCCAGCACCCTCGGCCACAGCCCAGCCTCCCCAGAACCCCTTCAGTACCCTAGATTTTCTAAGGGGTGTTCCTTTGCCTGGAAGACTTTGGCAAAAAAGTTCATATTCCTTTCGGTGCTGCAGTTCCTCTCTGCACAGCGGTGTGGGGATAGAGCTGTGCTTTGCCAGGGTGCATGCACAGACAGGTTGGCCAAGGCACAGAGGGAAACCTGGCCAGGAGCAGGAGACCCACTTGGTGACAGTCCCAAAGCATCGCTCCTGAGCCCCAGCATGATCAAAGCCATTCTTGTTTCCAGCTAAAGGAAATTACTTCCACTGAGTGGGCAGAGATAACATCACTTCCCCACCACCCCACAGCTTGCCTCCTCCACAGCCCCAGCAGAAAAATGGGCACAGCTTGTAACACAGCCCTGAACAGACCCAGTCTGCAAGCTCTGCCTTAGGAAAAGAGCAAATATTCCTCCCCACACTTCAAATTTGATGCTTCAGACTAATATAGGCTTAGAAAAACCACCTCCCTTCAGAATCACTGCTGGTCTGTGTAGGTTGCATAGACATGGCAGAGCAATGGGGCGATGAAAGCAAACCCACTCAGGTTTCCACTGCCTGTGCTGGCAGCCGAGTGAGGAAAGGAAATATTTTGGTCTAATGTGCCTAAGGAAGAGAAGTTTTGCACAGCTGTCAAGGTGATTGCTGCATTTCCAGTGCCAGACAAGCAGAAGGAGATCTGGGACAGCAAGCATCTCCCTCGCTCATTTTTCAAGCTTTAGCATGTGGTGGCTGGACCTGAGCTAAACACAGCTAATAGGAGCCTGACAGGCTAAAACTCCAGTCCTGGTGGGCACGGGGAGGGGAGAGGTACTCTCTATACGTTCTGCAGCTGCTCTCAGAGAGTTGCTGAAGCCCCAGATCTAAAGATTTGTTCCCAGGTTGGTAGGATTTGTCACAACAAGTTGTGGCAATTGTGTACGTGCACCCCAGCACAGATGCCTGCAGAGCTCAGCCAGGACACAGCATTGAGAGAGGGCTGAGAGTGAAGCCATGGCTGCTTTTGGCCCCTTGTCACCCTGCTCCCGTAGTCTCTCAGGGGTATGTTACACAGAGTTATTTTTACCTGCTCTATATACAAAATAGCGCTGCCTTTATTGTGCTCCAGGCAGTGCTCCAGGGCAACTTGGATGCTGCCTCAAACTGTCCTGTGCCACAGGGACACCTCAGAGTTGTCCCTAACCTGCCCAGATGCTGTTTTACCCTGCCAAGTCCCTTACACTGGCTCAAGTCAGAGCCCAGGGCCCTCTGCCAGCCTTGCTGGGCCCTTGCCCTGGCAGAGGCTGTGTTTCAGCCCTGTCAACATGAGCTCTAGGGCTGCACATCAAATAAAATCTGGCTCAGATCACACAGGGGATCCCTATTGACAAAGCCCCTACTAACACCTTTGATCAGCTACAGCCCATGGGGACATCCCTCTCCCACGAAGCTTGTTCCAGTTAAGTGGATCCAAGTATCCAGTGGGAGGAAGAATGATCTGGCAATGGGTTAAATCACCTGAAAGCAGAATCCATTGTTTTCTGCCAAGTGACACTTCTCTGGAACAGCCCAAAATAAACCCCTGCTGTTCCCACTTTGATTAGCTCCTAGCCTGTTTCCTCCCCAAACCCGAGTTTAAACCACCTACCAGAAATCACTTAACCTTTGCCTCCAGAGCACAAACCTCTCTTGGGGTTTCTCAGCACATCTGAAATGTGATTCCTTGCTCAGAAACAAGATACAGCAAGGTATTTGCTGCCTCCCTGGAGTGGGAGCAGGCTTATTTCTGCAAGACAAGCAACCCAGGCAGGAGCAGCAACAAAATACCAAGGCAAATTGCAGAAAGCACAGGACCGAGATGGTTATTTGCCCGGGCAGCTCTTCTGCCCAGAGACTCATTTCCACCAATGTTGTTCCTTTAACGCAGCATCTCGTTGCTGGAGAAGAGAGAGTTAAGGCTTTGCAAAGAATCAAAGTTTCTTGAGTCATCCCTGGAGGCATGTCCTACGTACTCAGTGTACAACAGAAATGGGAGTTGGTAGTAATTGATATTTTCCTGCTAATCAAGGGCTGGGCACGGTGCCCTGAGCAGAGCAGGATGTAAAATAGGCTGGGATTTGTGAAGAGACATCCACAAGCTCCAGCACTTTCCCCTGCCCTGTTCTACCCCTGCTTTGCCCCAGCTCCCCAGGGGTGTCAGTCCCTGCACAGTCACTGGGGACTGCAGCAAAGCGGAGTGAGGGTAGCAAGGAGTGATGGGCGGATCTGGCAGAGATCAGTGCCTCTTCCACATCTCCTGGAGTTGCAGGGCAGTGTCTGACTGCAGAGAGCAAGACCCCTGCTCCAGCAGAGCCTGAGCCACCCAGGTTTTTCAGGGGCAACAGCAGCCCGGGCCACCCTTCATGCGATGTGGAATTACAAAACACCATCTCAGGGACCCCGCAGAAAGGAAGGATTTTTAAAGCAAGGAGAGATAGATGTCTCTTGGGACAACGCTGTTTCACGGCAGTGAAGTCTCAGCTTCTTACCCTGGCTCTGGCAAAATGATGCCCAGGGTATAACTCCCCCCGGCCCCTTGTTCATGCTTCACATGCAGAGGACAGCGGGAGCGGCTGGACGCCTGCTGCGGGCTGTGCCGCGGAACTGGCCTCTTTCCAGCTCTCCTGCCCGCTTTGCTTTGCAAACATTCCCGATCCTGCCGCTTCCCGCCTCCGCCCTCCCCCGGGAGGTGGTGGGGACCGGGACCGGGGCCGAGGCCGGCACCGAGCCCGTGAGTTGTCCAGCCCCCGTCGCAGCGTGAGGAAGCGGAGGAAGAGCTTCAGCCACATCCCCCTGCCCCAGGATGGGGAATGGCGGATGGAACCCACCGTGGGAAGAGGAGCGAGGGGGGCAGAGGGACAGAGTTTGCTGGAGAAGTTCAAGCAAACGCACGACCCTGACAACCGTCCCCCCAACCCCGTGCGTTTTACAGCCCCGATTTCCCCCCCACCTCTCTCCGAGCACCGCCGTCGCCCCAGCCTCACCTTGTGCAGCAGGGTCTCGTTGTACCCAACCCCCCCGGAGCCGGTGGAGCGGGTATCCATGGCCGGGGGGCATGGGCCGACTCCCGCCGCCGGGGGAACCGAGGCGGGCCGGGCCGCTCCTGCAGCACCGCGGACAGCGCCCGGCTCCGCCTTCAGCACCGCGGACAGCGCCCGGCCCCGTTAGTCCCGGTGCAGCCCCGCTAATCCCGGTTGAGCGCAGCACAGCCGGGTTTGGGCCGGTTGGGTTCCGTTCGGTGCGATCACCATCCACCGCAGGACACGGGAGCGGTACCCGGCTCTTTGCCGCCCCTCTGCCCTCCCCGCTCGCAGAGTTAACCCGCCAGGAGGAGGAGGAGGAGGCAAGGGGGGATGAAGGCCAGTCCCGCCCCGGGGCGGGGAGATGGTGGGAGCTTCTCTCCACGCAGAGGGGGCCCGTGGCAACTTCCATACCAGCGCTGGTCCTCCTCCAGTTTCCTCCCACCCCAACTCCTTCCACCGTGATAGAGGTACCTCCCCCCAACCCCAGCTCTGCGGAGGGCCCGGGGCTCCCTGCTCTTGCTACCAGGAAACGCAGCCCTTCCTTGCGGGATGCATCCAGGGGGTACAATCAGGCAGGGCTGGAAGGCAGCCCTGGGCAGGGAGGTTTCCTGCTGCCAGCTCTGATCAGTTGCTGAGTTAAGAGCACAAAGCCAGGTCTGCTGCACTGCTTGAGACATGCTTCACACCCATTAGAGAGCCCCACGCCTGCATTAGGGCTGCTTTGGCTTACACCCCTCTATCTGTCAGCCTGTACAGCTACTGGGTGTCCATGGGCAGTGACAAAGCACAGATCTGGGTGCTCACAAGAATTGGCGATATGTCCCCTCAGGGAGGAGCAGCAACTTTTGCTATCCATGCCATTTCAGCTTCTTCATGACCCTGGTGCTAACCTGATCCTGGCTACGCCAGCAGCTCCCCTTTGTGAACCCTTTGCATTTACAGAAGCCCAGTTAGGCGCCTGTTTGAAGTGAAAAACAAATTACATTTAGAAACAGGATGAATCTGTGCCTAAACTTGGAGGTGCCAGTCAATATCTCATTGAGATCCTTTTATTTACAACTCCCTTTAGAGCAACCTGGTGTTGTCAGTTAGACTGGAAATAAATTAATCTTTACTGAGAAGTTTATTTAAGAGCCTGAATTCAATTTCCAGTTCCCTCCTTCCAGATCAGCAGACCGCTCCAAGCCAGAGGAACAGACCATGCTTCCAAGTGCCATCTGCACCCGTCCGATTGCTATTTGACTGCCTGAGCCTGACTCTGCTAATTATATCTCCCTGTTATTTCCTCTGACAGCAGAGATGGTTCTGCTGGGTCAGATGACCAGTCTTAACAGCCAGAAAAGATGAAAAGTAGCCCAGAGGGGCAGGAGGTTTTCAGGGCTGCCCAAGGCTAAGAAGCTGAATCCAGGCCCGATCATCCTGCAGCCAGACCACCCACTGGTCTCAAACACTGGAAGTATATCAACAACACAAAAATAAGTCATATCATGAGCCACAGTGTCTGGATCAGATAGTTTACAAGAGGTGCGACCAGCAGCGTGGTTCAACATAGTGCATACACATCACACCAGGAAGACACGAGCAGCAAACCTCAGGGAACTTCAGCAAAGCCAGAACAACTCTTAAAAACACAGAGAACTTGTCAAAAACCCATGGGTGTCAGCACAATCCTTTCCCCTTTCCACTGGAGTCCCAGTGCAGTAATGGTCTTCTGATGGCGCAGGCATCTTGCTAATGTGCCTCAGGTGAGTGCGTAGCCTTCTCCTGTCCCAGCACCCACACAGAGGGCAGTTACTGCCCCAACGTGAGCTGCCTGCTGGATCACACAGACCCCAGAGACCCAGACCTGCAGCAGGCACTACGTGGCTCTGCCCTGGGCACCCCAGTTGTGCTGGTGCTCAAACAAACCTCTCCTGGAAGTGGGATAACTTCCAGTGAAGACAAAAGGAAGCCCCCAGTGCACCACCAGGTCTGAAGCTCCAGCCCTGCTTACATCTGGAAGGGGATTTCTAGCACATCCCTGCTGCAGGAGAGGCTCTGAGGGAATCCTCTGACCCATCTCAGCTCCAACAATATTTGTCTCCCTTTTCCAAGTCTTAAGGGAGAGCAGTGAAGAGCTACTGCTGAGTGAGAAGAGTCCCATAAAACCATATTCTTCTTTCCTATTTCATGTACTGGTGTTACACCCGAGGTACGTTTGGCCCTACAGCACTCAGAAGGAAGCCAGTTTTCCCATCTATCATGATATCACCAGGTGTAATGCAACCTAATGAGACCACACAGATTGCTGGCAAAAGACAGGCACTACCACAGCTTGGCTCCACTCCAAGGGCTTTATAGCTCTGGGGCTCCTGACCCATTGCAGATAAGTGCAGCTTATCAGAGCTCAAAAGCCCAACACCTGCATTACCCTTCTCCCCTCAGACACCAATTAATACCTTTCCCCACCATCCAAAGCAAACCACTTACTCTTCCGGGCTCCCCAACACCCCTGCAGGGGTTCCTGGGAACCAGCGAGCAGCTTATAGCCCTAAGCAAGTGCTGACCAGCTGAAATCAATGCAGAGCCAGGAAATCAGAGGAAATGACTTGCAAACTGCAGCACAGATTTCAAACAAACCTGCAATTTAGCCCCATTGTTTGGTCTGCTAGACTGTATCCCTGATAGCTTAATTACTCATTTATTTTCCTTGGGAAGTACAGCTAAAACAGTGGAAGATTTACAGTCACCTCAGGAGTTTCTGCTTCTCTGTCCCCCTTGCCCAGTCCAGTTCATTCTCAGCCCAGTTCCACTGACCTGCTGTAGTATCTCACTGATCTGCTCTTACAACAGTTTTTGGGGCAGATCTGAGCCCCATCAAACTCATCCTTACCCTGTAAACTAGGGAGAGGCCAGAATTTCATCCTCTGAATCCGTCCAGTTTTGTTTTCTTAATTTCACTGTAGTAACTAACCCCTGCCTTAGCTCTTTCTGACAGAGGCACCCAGCCAAAGGCACAGCCCAGAGTAAACCCTCCACTACCATAAACTCTGCAAGGATTTCTCTCTTTTACTATCTTTGCTAAGTTAGGAGATCTGGGTACTATCTGGGTTTATCTTGGTTATCTGAGATGGCAACGGAAGGGAGAAATCAGACAGTGTATGCTCAATCAAACAGCACTAAAGGAACTGCATTAACAATTCTTTATATTCAGCCTTCTCTCCTAAGGACAATTTCACCAAAGATGCTAAATCTGCCTGTGAAAGCACAGTCTGAAACAGCCAGATCATTTTTCAAAGGTCCTAGATTATATAACAGAATCAGTGGTTGGAAAAGTCATTGAAGCCCAGAGCAGAGGAGGACTCCAGAGAGGCTCAGATGTGGTGGTGGGCAGTAAGGTGGGATGAGAGCTGAGAAAGATCTGTTGGCACCAAGTTGTGCACCAAGGGGGCTCTCCACACTCTGCTTGATCCAATTACTGCCTGCCCCAGGAGGGCTTTGAGCTTTTCTGTTAAGGCCACCACCAGAGACTAAACCTTGACCCAGAATCTTGTTAGAGATGAAGCAAAAGCAGTGTCTGATCTTGTTGCTCCCTGTTGGGGAGGGGGTGGGAACGGCTGCCTGCAGGCAGGCGCTGGGCAGGGGCAGCAGGAGCGCAGGTGTCAGCTCATCTCCTGCTGCTGTGCTCTCATCACCAGCGATTGCTCTGCCGCTGCCGGGGCTGCTTTGCTCGCTGACACGGCTACTGAGCTGCACGCGAGTGCTCGCTCCAGCCCCAAGTGTGGCTGAGATGAAAAGACAAACTGATTTGCTCCTGTCGGGAAGCATCACTGGGATTCCTGAGAAGTGTGTCAGCAACGCTGCTTCTTTTACTGAATAGCCTTGCCTTGTGTTTCCCGAGCCACTTGTTGTCGAAAGAGAGGGGGTTCTGGCTCAAGATCAGGATAAGACCCAACTTTGGCCATGCAGGACCCAGCTCTCCCCATGAAGTCCCCTTTGCTCAGCTCATGGCAGGGAAGGCAGCGTCTTCTCAACCACAGCCACCCTGTAGAGACACTGGTGCACAGTCTGGTACATTCCCCTGCCCTTCACTGCAGCCTCCTCCACAGGTGGTTGCATTTTTTCCTTCCTTCTTGGGGTGTCTGCAGCACCCCACTACTTGTGCCCTGTCTGGAGGGTGTCGGGATGGCTCTGCATGGGGATGTCTCTGTCTCTACAGGGGAACAGGCAGTGCAGCTCCATACTGTGCTCTGCTGCATTGGTTTCTGTCTGAATTGCTCCACTGCCTTTCTGGTTTCATCATTTTCAACCTGACACTCACTTCAATTGGGATAAATATTGTAGCCCCTTGTGTGACAGAGCCTCTCACATCAGCGCTCTGGGGCTCCTTGCTGCTGCCCACTCCCATCTTCTCTTCCTCTCCAGGAGCATGTTTACAGGCTGCTGAGCCAGTGTGGGGCCAAGGCGCTGAGGTGGAGCCATCCCCTTTGCAAACCCCCTATCTACACTCCCCACCCACTGCAGCCAGGGTGCCTTAGCTCAAGGAGAAACATCATGTGGAAACTGCAGCTTTGGTGCTGGGCAGCTGTAAATCATGGCTGTCTCCTCAGGGGCAGGAAAGAGATCTGCCCTCAGACAAGTGACCCCAGAGTCTTGCAACATGGTGGGTACACCACCAGGCTAGCAGCCGTGTTTGTCCCCACCCTGCCGTGAGATTATTAAATGGGATGAGATGAGAAGATTTGGGATGTGCTTAAAATACCCCCCTGATAATCAGGGGTTAAAACCCCATCATTCCTGGTCCAGGCTGTGGGGAACCAGAGGATGCCACACCCTGGCAGCCCCTTCTCATCCTCCTTCATTCTTGGGCTTGGTAATAGGGAGGAAGGGAAAGTTGATGTTTGGTCAGAGATATGACCTCCATCACCTTCCTGGCCCTGATGACTCTGAGGTGCCCCAGGAAGGAGCTGGTGAGGTCACCCATATTCCCACAGCCCTCAGGTTTGTGCTTCTTTATTTTTACCTCCCCAGCACCACGTTCCCTTCCCTCCAGGTCTTTACGGAGAGTGAGGGGGCTGAAGGGCAGAGGGAGGTGGAGGGAGGATCCAGGGGGAGCCTGGCTGCAGGGGGGTCCCATCCGGCTCCCCCCAGCCCAATCTCCTGTGCAGACATCAGTATTTCAGATTCATGTCCCGGGCAGAGTATTTGCAGAAGGAAATGGCCCTGTTTGGGTAGAACTTGTCATCAAACCAAATATAATCACCCTGCTGCGAAATGGAAACCTACGCATCAGTTTTAAAAAGAGGAAGAAAAGCTACGAGGATGGAAAGAAAAGGAAGTGGGGAGACACTGCACGAAGGGCCTGTGGACAGTCCTGTGGTGACAGCCTGGGCAGTGGGGTGACCAAGCTGGAGATCAAGCTGAGAGGAAGCTAAGCTCCAACCCTGCCCCACCACAGGCCAGAGGAGCTCCTCTGGGTGCCACTTGTGCAACCCAAGCCTCATCATCTGCACAAGGGTCCGGGGAGCAGGATCATAGGAGAGCCACTACCTAGACTAGCAGCGATGCAGCTATGTTACCAGTTTTCAACTGAACCCCAGCTTGGTCATAACTGAGATAAAAACCAGAGGAAGAGGAGGAAACCTCACATCATCACAACCACTCTGTCCCAGCGAGCACCATCACAGAGCTGACCCTCACCCACCCAGCTGCAGCCCTTGGTGCTGTGCAGCAGCTCTGAGCAATGTCCAGATCACTCCTGCTCCCCCCTCCTGTATGTCTCATGTCCCCCTCTTCCCCCCAAACCAGCTTGGTGCTGCAGACTCCAGCAGAGCGCAGGGCTGGGCCCAGGCACCCACACACCCAAGAGCTGTCAGGGCCCTGGCACATTGCTCTCAGCCAAACACAGCCCAGGGGTTGAGCTGACACCCTCTGGATGCCCAGGAAGCTACAGCCATCCCAGCATCCTTCCTTAGCCTGGCTGAGAGGGAGCACCGGGACATGCAGCCTCCAACACCCCCAGGAACATTCAGTGAGGTCTGCAAAGACCAAGAAAAGATCAAAGCTCCCATGTTGGTTTTGATCCAGTTTAATGCTGGAAGCTCTGCTCAGCTCATGTGCTCCAATACCCATCTGCAGCAGCTATTTGTGGTGAAGACCCTTTCTGTCCTAAACCTTCGTGCCAAGCTGGGTATGGGGTCCCATGTCCCATTTCTGCAGCTGCCCACCCTCCTCGGTACAGTTTGGTTGTGACAGACAGAAAATGTCTTAGCAATGTCTCGCCAAGAGCAGAAAACCCGCAGCCCCAAGGCGAAACCTGTCCAGATAAAAATAGCCCAGCACTTCATCGCTACCGCTCACACGAACGAAAGAGCAACGAAAGAAGCCAGAAGTGCACATCAACTCAGCATCCCCCAGCTTGCATGGGAGGTTGATGCTCGTGGATCTCCAGAGCAAAGCAGGAATATGGGAATATCACCAGGCTGGGTCTGGCTCTTTCTCCCAGGTGAGGACAGGTTCTGACCACACCAGTAATACTTCAGCTCCTGCTGGCACCAAGGGGCTGGTGCTGATGACCCCCCTCTGTCAGATGGGCTTCTCATCAGGCATTGATGGAGCTGAAGCCTCCCATCTCTGCAGCCTCATGTCTGGGGCTAAAAGCCAGCAGATGGGGTCTCCCCCAGAGTGCTGCTTTCCAAAGGCAGCCAAGGAGGGGCTCAGAGGAAGGGTGACTTTGTAGCTCTGTTTCTCTCCTGGTGTCACTGTGTGTTTCTTTGCAGTTTGCCAGGCTCTGTTTGTCTCCAAGGAGGTCACCGGCCAGGTTGGGCAGACGGTCTCCATCCAGTGCTGGTACCCCCGGGGCTACGAGGGCTACAACAAGTACTGGTGCCGGGGGGCCAGCTGGGACTCCTGCCGCAAAGTGGTGGAGACAAACGGCAGGGAAGTGCCCTGGCAGCATGGTCGGTTCTCCGTCCGGGACAACCATGTCTTCTGCATGGTCATGCTTACTGTGAAAAACATCTCCAAGGCAGATGCTGGGAGCTACTGGTGTGGGATTGAGAGGATCGGCAGGGACCTGATGGAGCTGGTAACAGTGAGGGTGGTTCCAGGTAAGCCCTGGTATGTGGCTGGCTGAAAGTTTTGCTGGCCCTTTTTTGGAGAGGCCAGTGGCTCATGGGCCAGCGTTGACCCGGGAGGAAACACCAATGCAGGATAGAGCCCCTGGGCTCTGATGCAGTTATACCACTCAATATAATCCGGTGGCAAAGGATGGCAGGGCTTACAGGCTGCTTTCTTTGGGGGATGATCACAGATGCAGGCAGAGTGGGCTAGAGCCCAATACAGGGTCCAGCCCCAGTCTGGTTTTGGGGCTCCTGGCACCCATCACCACACAGGCAGGACAGTGGAGCCACTGGCTACACACAGCAGTGAGCACTAGTGCTGAGCCACAGCTCTGAGACCAGGGAGCACCCGCCAAACCCATCCCCTGACAGCAAAATGATAGAACATTTGAGTTTCTAGACCAAGAAAAGGGGTAGATCCAACCCCACTGGCCTTGGGGAAACCTCTGGTTCAGTGTGGGTGGAGAGATGTCTTGATCTCTTGAGAGATGATGGGGAGGCACAGCCCAGAGAGGCAAGGGGGAGGCAAGCAGTAAGGCATGGGTGGGCAGGGTGAGTCCCACAAGAATGCTGGCAGGGCAGAGGTTGGAGTATTTTGCTGTGGGGAACCCTTCCAGTTTCCACTAGGACCTTCTTTGATGCAGCTGTGCTGACTACCCTGGCAGCTCCCCAGACCACCACCCTGCCCTGGATCTCCACCAGTGTGATGGAGCATACCCCCACCACCAATGCTACCACCAGCACAGGGTGAGTTCGGGGCTCTGGGGCACGGGGAAGGGGAGTGAGCTCTCACCTGCCACCAGCAGCAGTGGGTGCTGCTGAACAAGGGGGCTCCTGAGGAGACATGGGGTATTCATCCATCAGCCTGGGCATCTGGGGGTGATGTGAGGTCCCAGACTTTACCTCCCAACCCATGGCTGGCTGCAGAGGGGCTGCAGGAAGGCATTTGCAGGCAGGGCATTGCAAAGCCCCAACCTTGGGAGGGAGAGAATCAGCCCCACTCCTCTCCCCTCCCCTCCAGGGAACCAGCTCTGAGCACCCTGGTGCCCGTTGTGGTCCTGCTCTCCCTCCTGGCAGTTGCTGGCTTCGCTGGGCTCCTCTACACCCTGCACAGGAGGAGGGAAGGTAGTGGTACCCATGTGCGCTCTGTTCCAAGCGGACCCATGTGCCTGTTCCAGGACCCGGGGGACAAACTTACCCCGGGCCCAGGGCTGCAGGGAACTTTCCCCTCCCAGCAACAAAGAAACTCTCCCTCTGTGTCTCGTTCTTCTGGCATGCTGACCTGTCACCCCAATGCCCCCACAGCCCTCTGCAAGCCAGACCATGGTCCCATCTACGACAACGTGCTCCACCAGGCAGAGGTAAGGGTCCTGGTGTGGGCAGCATGGGCAGTGCAGGTGACACGATGCCACACATTGCATCTGCTCACCCTGGGCAGCCCCAGCACTGCCCAGATGTACCCAGGGCTGTCCCCTTGCCAGGGTGGCTGCAATGACATGGAACAGGAGCCTGGTGCGTTCGCAATGACATGGAGGGCCCAATGACATGGAGGACCCTGGTACATACACAAGCACCTTGTATCCGGAGGAGGTGATGGGGATGCCTGGCAAACGTTTCCCAGGAGAAGTTTCCTACATGTTCTAGCTCCTAGCAGAGTACCCCTCATGGACAGAGGGTGCCTGCAGGGCAATCCCAGGGATGTCTTTGCTGCAGGAAGAGAAGGTGAAGGAATGTTGCAGGAGGCGGATGCTGCTGTCCCGTCACTGCAGCATCTCGGCGGTGTGACAGCCTCTGCCCATGACGCTGGAGCCCAAGGCCATGCTGGCACCATCCCCTGGCCTGCAGGACCCTGAGAACCCCCTGCCCCTGTGCTGCTTTGGCAGACTGACCTGTGCCTCCCAGGGGGCAAGAAACCACATCCCCAGCTCCTGCACAGGCTGAGGGGTGGGATGTTTTGCTGACTCAGCAGCAAACAGACTCTTTTGGGTTCAGATAAAACAAATAAAGAAATTTCTCTGCAGGGTTTCAGTCTGGAGGGGAAAGAGGATGATCTAGTGCGTCCACAGAGCCACTCTGCTGCTGCTGCCCCCTTTGGGAGTCCCCTGGGCACCTTGGCACTGCTGGGGCTGCGTTGGGAGGGGGCAATGGGAACCAACACCCAAAGCAAGGAAGATGAGACTGGCTTGGGTGGAGGCTGGAGCCCTGCCAGCTCAGCCTTCCCAAGAATGCTTATCAGAAGAAGGGCAGGTTTGCAATTTCCCGTCGCTTCTTGAATTTAGATCTTGCTGTTGTTTGCAGTGGCTCAGCCCACAGCTGATATGCTGGGAATGAACGGGTTACTTGCTAGAAGGCCAACCCAGAGCTTCCTCTTGCCAAGATGGAGAAGGGAGGATATGGGGGATAGGGAGAGGATGGAATCTGGGGAAGGAGCAGCCTCAGCCTCTGGCAGGGCCAGGGGTTTGTGCTTTCTCCTTTTTCCAATAGGCATTGAGGAAGGAAGCCATCAGCAAGGCAGATGCCAGGGAAGCAGCTTTACTTTTCGTGTTTCGGTTTCTACAACTTTCAGCAGAAACATTCATTTTCAGGAGAAAAACAGTGTTGTCACTCAAAACTTCTAGCTGTGCCAAAAAATGCAGTTTTGGGGGGGAAATGAAACACTTTTGCTTGAGAAAATGAAGAAAAACAGCCCAGCTCACACTGGCAGCTGGCTCAGGAGCTGGGGAGCAGCAGTGCAGTGGGGATGACTGTCCGTCACCCCAGTCCATCACCACTAGGAGAGGAGCATCCTGGTGGTTCCAACTGGTCCATCCACAGGGGCTGACCTATATTCACTCTGCCCCCCATCTCCAGACCCCTGCTCTGGCCCAGGCCGCCTACGAAGTCCTCCCAAAGACTTTGGGGCTCTATGAGAGGGAAGGCTCTGAATTCCCTGCTGGGACAGGCATTGCAGGGGAGGGACCCACTGCATTTTGCCATTTTCCTGGGAACCGGCGTCTGTTTCAGAACAAAAGCAGAATCTCTCTCATGAGACACCCCCAGGGTGAGTCATGGTCCCTGCGTAAGTGGGAGGAAGCAACTGCCTTTAAAAAAGGAGGTCCAGGGTCTGGGGGTGAACACTGTCCAAGGAAGCAGAGGGTGAAAGAGGCTTGGGAAACGCTTGAGAGGGCCAGGAGCGAATGAACCTGGCTCCATCCGACTGGGTATTTTGTGAATGACCACGGAGAAAAATCCGCATCAGGAGCAAGAAGCTGGAAAATGAGGATTTTCCTAGTTTGGACCCTTTTCCCAGGTGAGACCCCAGAGCACAGATCAGACAGTTCCCACCCCATGGGCTCTGGCAGAACTGCAGAGGAGCTGGGACCGAGCCAGCCCAGGAAGCTCACTGTGGTCACAGCAAGAGCCCAGCTGACGCTGTCCTTTTCCTGTGGCCAGGAGACAGCTACAGGGGGTGGTCTCTGAGATGTGCTTTTGTTGCTGTCATGCGAACCCTGGTAATAAGGCTTTTTGCTCGTTTAATTACACTCACACTTGACAGGGGATCTTTTTTTTTAATGACTGGGCACACCTCATCTCAGCACCGCTACCCAGCACAGCGGGTGCACGGACACAGCCTCCCCTGGGACAGGGTGTCCCCGAGCATCCCAGGCTCAGATCCCTCCCAGTTCCCCAAGGTGATACCGGTATGTGCTTGCAGCACCTCTCCCTGTCCCCCACAGGTGGCTGGGCAGTAACAGGCCCCACAGAGGTGACAGCCAAGCTGGGAGACCCACTGGCAGTGTCCTGCAGCTACAAGCCAGGCTACGAGCTCTACCCCAAGTACTGGTGCCGCCCGGGTTTCCTCTGGTTTTGCACCACCTACATTGCCCAAACCAATGGCTCAGAGGTGACAGTGACGTTGGGCAGTGTGTCCATCAGGGACAATCACGCGTCACACTCATTCACAGTGATGCTGGGTGGTGTCACGCTGGAGGATGCAGGCTGGTACTCCTGTGGCGTGAGGAGGAGACGGATGTTCAACCTGTGGCACAGCATGGAGGTGATGGTTTCTCCAGGTAAAGCTGGGCCAGGAGCAAAGCAGGGGTGTGCGATCGAGCCCATCGCTTGGGTCACAGAGCTGGGGACAGGACCTCCAGCCAGGGGAACATAGGGGTGGCCAAAGCGGGAAAAAGCTCCTTGAAGGAACTGAGACAGGAGGCTGCCCCAGTGCAAATTTGGAAAAAGGACAGAGAAGGCTTTACAGAGCTTCACACGGAGCAGAGTCTCTCCCTTGCTACTGTTCAGCATCTCTGCTTCCACTAGCCTGTCCTTTGAGATTTTCCATCCCTCTCAGTAAAAATTCTCTTTTTCTTCCTCCTCCTCCCCAGTGCCCGGTGCATCACCTGGAGACGCCCATCTCTGCCCCCTGCACCTCTGTTACCAAAGTCTAGGGGCAGAGATGCCCTGCACAGGGGGTAGGACGGAGTGAGGGGGGTGTGGTCTCTGCTTTCCTCTGACTCCCCGTGTTTTCTTCACAGCTGTTCCAACCACCACCAAGACCAGTGACATGCTGACCACCACGCCCCTGGGCTCCACAGACTGTGAGAACCTGTGAGTCAGGGCTCGGGCTCTGGGCAAGCCCCCAGCCTTCTCCCCCAGCCTAAGACAACTTTTCCCTGGAATGCATCCTGCAGCCCTGGGTCTCCCCAGTTGCGGAAGCCCCAAGGAGCATCCCAGGGACAAGTGGGGTGGTTGGCAAATGTACAAGTGCCCCAGTTCCCACCATCTGTGCCCAGACCCTGCTCAAGCTCTAGCATCATCTCCTTTCTCCTACTCAGGTCCCAGCTTAGTATCACCCACCTGCTGCTCTTCCTCAGCGTGAAGGTGCCCATGGTGCTGGTCCTGGCGTGTGGGGTTGTGTGGGTGAGAAGGCGGCGCAGGAGTCACAATGAGCAAAACCTCTTCGAGTTTACCAGCAGCACTGAGACACTGGGCTGCCCACCCACCCTGACCACCCCAGAGACGTAAGGACATCCTCCTGTCCCCTTGCCCCCCTTCCTGCCGGGGCTGTGCCACCCATCACGGCCTCACTGTGCCAGGAATTGCTGTGGACCAACTGCTTCTCCATCCGTGCAGCCTCATCCCCTCCTGGCAGCCCGTGGGCTGGAGAGGGGAGGGTTTATGGCCCAGAGAGTCTGTGTCTGATGAGCTGGAGCTGCCAACTGAAGACAATTTTGCAATAAAGCCTGAGTACCTTGCAGGTGCCTGTCTGTCTGTTTGGCCGCTGGCACTGCCCGGGGCACTGGTGGCTGCTGGTGCTGATGTGTGGGACCATATGAGGATGTGGGGCTGTGGTGTGGCTGGGAGGAACACAGGGTCAGAGGAGGTCACATAGGAGTCTGCTCCACTGTGGCCCAGCTGAACCCTGGCACAGGAAGAGAAACCCTCAGCCCTTCCAGCCCTGCCCCGTGCAACCAAATGCCCATCTCCAGCTGAGCCAGAGCCAGGGATCAGTCTCCTTCCTCAGCTGTCTCCTCCACTACAGCAGTTTTCTACCCTCAGACTGAGAGCAAAGCTCACATCACACCAATGAGCTCCTTTTCTCATTGCTCCTATTATTTTCTAGGTTCTGCATCTCCAAAAAGTGGGCACCTGCACACTGCTGAAATCCTGCCAAACCCCTGCTCTTTACCTGTGCTTGTCCTCCACAGGGTGGCTGGCACCAGCAGCCGCTTCCATCCCTCCCCAGGCTACACCAAGTCCCACATTTCATGGCACAAACAGCTTCACTGGTGTCCCCCTAGAGAGCTTTTGGAGAAGAGTTGTTTCTCCTTAGCTTTGTTTAAGGAACTGAAATGCTGAGGGTGCCAGGAGCGGGCATTAACCAGGAACTCACAGCCCACTACAACCACAAGAAGCAGAACCTCCACTGCAGATGCAGCAGTTTGGCTGCCCAGGAGGGAGCAAGCTGGGAGCCCAGCCATGTGTCCCAGACCTTGCTCTCCCTGCTGCTCCATTGTCTGCTCCTGCTGGGCGGGTGCTGGGAGCACAGGGGCCAGGGCTGTGCCTCCAGCCGCTGGGGTCCCAACTCCTTGTTTATTGTCTGGTGGATTTGAAGGGTGTCATCTTCCCGGGTGAACAGGTGGGAGTGGGGAAGCTCCAGGAAGGGGACACCAGGGGAGCAGGTCAGATGCCCCATGTCCCCAGAGTGCCCCATCCAGGGACAGTCAGACAATGGAGGTGGTAGCTCCGAGGCAGAGCCACGGGGAAATGCAGACGTCCCAAGTTGTTCCCTGCAGGAAAAGGGACACAAGAACAATGGCACCAGGATGCCCAGCAGCCCAGAGCCCAGCCCAGGTGATGCTCAGGGCAGGGACCCTTCAGGCCCAGGGAGCTTCTGTCGGGGGCCAGGGTTCAGGGCAAGGCACAAGTCAGGGACAGCTCAGTTGTGTCTCCACTGAGTGACACCCTCAGCACCTCTAAACTAAAACCAAATTGTTGATAATAAAGCTGTCTCCTTGCCTCTGCCAAAGCCAGAGCTGTAATGGTACCAGAAGTGGGTCCATGTGAGAGACTTTGGTCTGAGTCAGGACCAGCCTGTGGCTGTAGGAGAAAGATCCTGTCCCAGGGAAAGAATATGGTACCTGTGCATGGGTTACATTTGTCCTGCCCGTCCCCAAACCCTTGCCCATCTGAGCACAGGCTCAGCAAGTTGCTGATGGGTGAGGGGGGGTCACTGGTTATTCCAGGGGACAAGGAACAGCCATGGGAAGGAAGCCTGGAGAGACCTGGCTGGGGCATTGGGCTACAGTACAGATGGAATAGTGCACTTCACTCATGAGACAGAAACAATAATACATTTATTGATATAAAAACCTGATTTAACGAAGTTGGTAGTAAAAGTGACAGTGGTTTAACAAGATCTGATGGCACTGCATAGAAGACAGGGATGTACAAAACCGTCAGAGAGACCCTCCAGTTGAGTTGAGGGTCAGAGAGGATCCCTCTGGCTTTCTAATATCCTTCTGAGAGAGGAGTCTGGTTGTGGTTGGATCCTGTCATAGAATCATAGAATTGTCTGTGTCAGAAGGGGCCTTTAAGATTATCACATCCAACCATCAACCCAACCCTGATATAAAAAAAATAAAAACATCACTAAACCATGTCTTCCTCCTCCTCCTCCTTCTGTTTCAGTTTTCATCTTAACCTGGTTGTTAATAAGTTTCACCATCCAGTCTCAGAAGTACAAGTGATGAGACAGGGGTCCATGGGAGGAAAACAGCACCAGGAACATCTTTCTAGGCAGTAACATGGCCCTGTATTGCTCTAAGTCAAGCACAGTCCTAGCCCCAGATCTGGTCAATGTTTTATGTCTAATGGACTATATGTGCATAATCACTTTAAGATATAATCCTCATGAAGCTTCAATGTCCAGCATGCTATTGATCACAAGGAATCTCTCGATCTTGGGAAATAACCTGGAGATGTGTCCCTGCCCAAGGGGAGATCCTGGCGTGCAGCCCGCTGCCGTGCAGGAGAGCTCAAAGAGCTCTGGGGCTGTTCATTACTTATGGGGGTAAGATGATTGGCTTATTTGCATATTGGCCACAGGACAAGTTCTGTGGTGAGGGCTGTACTTCGCTCAAGTTAGCCTTTGGCTATCGTGTTGTTATCTGTCTCCTCAGAACCACGCTAAGCCAGATACAGCTATCCCAACTAGAGGCACCCTTTACGACCACCACAGGTGGCTGTTGCTTGGGCCAAGGTTACTGGAGATGAAGGTCAGGTTGGGGGTGAGGGGGAGCACGCCATCACAGGCTACTGAGCCTCAGCAGAGCAGGGGTGCTGGGGACAGCCCAGTAGGCCGTGATGGTGCAGGAGGTCTCTGTGTAAGGCTGAGCCACCCCTCCAGAGTCAGCTCCTCCCTGGGAGAGGCTGGGCAGAGGGGCAGCGAGGCAGAGAGAGGTAGGACTGCACCCCACTGCGTCGCAGAAAGGGTAGCCCACAAGGCAGGGGAAGGAGAGAGGGCAAGAAGAGGGCAGCAGGGCTCAGGGGACACCTCATGGCAGTGGTCTCAGTGAGAGGGAAGGCAGGAAGTCAGCTGAGACCAGAGGAGACAGAAAACCCCACACTCTTGCTAAACCTCCTGCAGCGTCAGAGTTGGTACCACAGGCAGAAGAGGAAGCAAAGTCCTGGAGACACAACCAAGAAGGAACACCCCGGGCATGGCCTGGGCCAGCCTGGTAATACAGCTCCTGCTGCTGCTCACCTGGATGCTGCTGGAAGGTAGGGCTATGGGGACCTCCAGGACTCCAGCCCCACGCTGGACTGGTGCCATAGGGCAGGAGGTGTTGGTGTGGTGGCAGCTCTCCTGCGGCTCTATCTTTGTCGACAGGTTGCTGGGCGGCGGTGGATTGTCCCAAAACTGTGCAGGGATGCCTGGGAGAGTCCCTCTCCGTGAAGTGCACATATGACAAGAGCAATAGGATGATGCTGAAATTCTGGTGCAAAAAAGGAAGAGATTCTCACTGTGCTGCTGACATCGTCAGCACCTCAAATAAACGTCGTACGATGCTGCAGGAGCGACTCTCCATTAAGGATAGTCCCACACTGTCACTGTGACCATGGAGGCCCTGGCTGAGGGGCATGCGGGCACCCACCTGTGTGGGGTGCAAACGAGTAACAAATCAGTCAATGTGATGGTGATCATGTCTCCAGGTCAGTCCCTAGCCACCCTGCAGAGCATCAGTGCCAACCAAGTTGGGTGGCCGGGGGGGAGGCTGTGGGAGGAGATGGTACCTGGGGCAAGGGGAGAGGGGCAAGGGTGGGTGAGTGCCTGAGCCCGGAGCCGGCCGTACCCCTAAACACGGCTGCGCCACCGGGGACCTCCGACCCCTTCCGCTACTTCCCAGTGCTGGCCGGGCTGCAGGTGCTAGCACTGCTGGCCATGAGTGGAGCCGTGCTCTGGGTCACCCTGCGGGGCGGCTGAGCCCCGACGGCGCCGCTGCTCCCGGGGACGCCCCGGACCCCGACGGTGCGGGCAGCGGGGGTAGCACCGGCTCCCCGCCGGAGGCTTTCTACCGAAACCGGCGGCGGCTGCAATAAAGCTTCTCCGCCACCGCTCTCTCCGCGCCTCTGTCTCTTCTCTCGGGCGGCGCCCCGCGGTCAGGCAGAGCCGGGGGTCCCGGAGCTCCGCCCCGACGGGGGCCGGGCCGGGCCCCGCCAAGAGGAACCGGGCACGGCAGGACGCCGAGCCCCGCCGTCCAGCCACGGCCATGCAGCTCCTGCCGCTGCTCGCCTGGGCGTTGCTGCCAGGTAAGGCCAGGCCGCAGCCGCCCGCTCGCCCAGCGGCCCCGGCGAGCGGCCCCGACGGGTGGGACGGGCTCCGCGGCGGCAGCGGCGACGGGAACACTCCCGCATCTCCCTGTGTCTCCGCAGGCTGCCAGGCGTGGGTGAGGGGTCCCGACACCGTGCGGGGAGTCGTGGGAGGGTCCCTCTCGGTGAACTGCACGTATCAGCTCGGCCATCAGATGAAGCCGAAATTCTGGTGCTATCCGGCAGTAGCTTTTTTCACTTGCGATGGTTCTGAGATCATCATGACCTCGAAGGAAAAGCCCATGGTGCGGCGGGACCGTTTCTCCATCTGGGACCATCGTGAATGGGGGCTGTTCACAGTGACAGTGGACAACCTGACCGAGGAGGATACAGGCATCTACCTCTGCGGGGTGCGAACGACAATAATCAAGTTTGATGAGAATCACAGTGTGAAGGTGATTGTGCTTCCAGGTCAGTACTTGTGGGTCCCGAAGGTCCAGCACTGGTGTCTCTCTGTCTAAGTGTTGGGAACATGAGCTGCAGTGAGGGGCAGCCCAGAGGAGATGGGTGCTCAGGACCCATGGAGCAGCTCCAGCATGTGTCATTGGACTCAGCCTGCTGCCACCATAGCAGGTGCCACCTTCACTCATTCCTCATGCTCAGGTCTCAGCGCAACCCCTCCTGTGTGCCCCAGTCCACCCCTATCACTGGTGTGCAGCAGCCTGCTCTCCCTGCTAAATTTCCCCCTCGTAATGGATCCCACTGTCCTTGCCTGTGCTCCCCGTGCCTTATTTTATAACACCAGGAATTCCTCACCCCCTCATACCACCCCATTTACTCCTGTGGACAGCCAGAGCCTGTGGGCACTGGGCCCTGGTCTTAAGGAATATCTCTCTCCTCCCCCTCACTGGGGACCAGCCCCAGCACTTATGGGGCTGTTGTATCAGGGCCAGTCTGGGCATTTAGTGCCAGGTCCCCTCACTGTCCCGAGAAAATTCTGCTGAATGCATGCCTGGGTGTGCATACTCTGAGGGGAGCCTGGGACCACAAAAAGCCTCCCGGGCAGGGCAGTAGAGCCCTCCATCCTCGGGGAGCATACTCTGCATGTGGCAAAGATGACCCAACATCTCCCGGTGTGACAGTGAGTGGGTCCCTTCTGAGTCACTGCAAAACCTACAGCATCTTCCTCCGTGGGGGCTGGAGACTGCGGGACCTCTCCTCTTTTTGTTATAGCCCCTTCTTCTTCCTCCACAGCACCGCCCCTTCCCCCGACTGTCAAACACCCCGATCTCGCTGGTTCTGCATCAGCCTCTACGCTCAGCCCGGAGCCGGCCGTACCCCCGAACACGGCTGCGCCACCGGGGACCTCCGACCCCTTCCGCTACTTCCCAGTGCTGGCCGGGCTGCAGGTGCTGGCGCTGCTGGCCATGAGTGGAGCCGTGCTCTGGGTCACCCTGCGGGGCGGCTGAGCCCCGACGGCGC
>VXBW01003457.1:1641602-1654750 GCA_013400375.1 Thinocorus orbignyianus | reverse complement strand
ACTCGAGAAAGGAACATTGTGGCCCTGGGGGTGGGGGTGTCTGAGGGGGTCCGACGTGGGGTGGGAAGCTTGCTGGGGGTCTCACGCTTCTCTGGGTTTTGGGAGACGTTGTGGGAAGCTGGGGCTGGTGGTACCTGAGGCAGAGAAATATGAAAACACATGGTATTTCAGAGAGCTGGGGAGAGTATGCACAGCAGCTCAGCACGTTTGTGGTGGCTTCTGTTTGGCTGGTCTGGTCAGGGATGTCCCTGTGAAGTGTGAGGGCACAAGGACCCTCTGCAGTCGTCTGTGATCTTCATAGAAGAACACTCTGCTAAGGCAAAAAGCCTTTTTATGTATGGGGGAACTGAGGTACGGGCTGGCGAAGGTGTTTGGCCAAGGTCAGAGAGAGAGCAGATGTCGAGGAGGACCCAGGCCTCTGGAGAACGCTGCTGCCACTGTCAAACAAAGCTCTTGACCTCTGGGTTGCTTATTTGAATGGGTTTGTTGCGAGCTGCCAAGTCCTGACTCGCTGCTTTAGTGTCTGAAGCTGATTTCCCCAAGAGCATTGGGAAAAGGCTGAAGGTCCCTGTATGGGATTCTGTGGCAAATATTTGTGTGGGACCTCAGCCCCTCATCTTGTGTGGGACCTCAGCCCCTCATCTTGGGTGGGACGCTTGTGTTCTAGGGTCTGTAAAGACTCTCTGTGGGCTGCTGACAAGCCCCAGGGTGAAGCCAGGTTTGGCAGGAGAGGGGACAGCGTGTGGTGAGAGCTGGGAGCTGTGCAAAGGCAGGTATGGGGTCAGTGTGGCAGAGCACAGCTGTAAGGGGAGAGGTGGGGATCTCTGGAGGGGTGAGATCTTCCTCTCCCCATGGCGGGATGCCTCCTGGTGTGGAGGGTGTCCCCATCTAGAAAGTTTTCTCTGAGAGCAAAGAGGTGAGGAGGGGAACTGGGCAGGGGCAAAGGTCTCTAAGGCAGACACCTTTACTCAGTAGATTAGTTTCCAACTCCCAGCCTCTTCTTGGGAAACTGGGAATGGTGGTGACCACCCTCATGTGCTGCAGTATGCCCACCACCAGAACAGAACCAGGGAGTAAGTATGGCAAGGAGAGAAAGGACATGGAGTTTCTCTTGATCTGGGGGCAATGAAAGCATGGAAGACCAATCTGGCAGCTGCAAGTGTCCAAATGCCGCTTCCTCTTTTCCATGACCTTGATCAAATCACTTTGCTCTAGCTTCTCCTTCTCTCTCTGCACCACCTTGTGCTGCTTGTCTTCTTTTCTCTTCTCTTGCCCTGCACGGCCTTGATCCTTGCCTGGTTTCCCCAGGTCTCTTCCCAAAACTGAGCTGGGCAGCTGGCAGGTTTAGCCATGAATCCCATCCACCAAACCAATCAGGCCTGACTCCAGGGCTTGAGAACAGACAAATGTCTTTAGAGAAGGCAAGAACCATCCTGAACTTTACAGACAGCTCAAACCCATTAGCAAGCTGGGAAAAGTCCAATTAACCTTGATTTCTTATAAAACGGCAAAGCTCTTGGTTTCTGTGCCCTCCTGCAGCTTCTGATTTTGGCCAGACCTAGAGGAGCCGCCGTTCCCCAGGGGCATTTCTGGTAAAGCTGCAGGAATCCTCCCAGGAGAGTGTGACCTTGCAAGCACAGAAGGATTTGGGGAACCTTGAAATCTCTTAATTACCAGAGTAAGTGGTTCCTTCCCACTAATGGACACAGCTCTAGCCTGGCTCATCCCTTCCATGAACGGGCTGTGACTGGCTGTATAGAGCAAAACTGAGACTCAAGTCCTGTAAATGCTGTGGAGTGTCTGGAGTCAGGTGAGCTCGCTTTCCCCTCCAGACCAGCGCCTTCAGCTGGGACACCTGCAGAGATCAGAGGCTGTGCTGCAGCACCATGCCCTGGGCTGGCAGCTGCCTGCACTGCCTGTGTTCCCAAAAAGGCTGCTCTAATCTCTGCCAGTGGCAGCCTCTTTCTCTGTCCTGCTTGGTCCTTCAAAGCCTGCTGGTCTCCTTTTCCTTCCCTTCATAGGGGAGGGAAGATCTTCCCTGGTGGTTCCCTGATATGAGCTGAAGGAGAATCTTTGCCCTTCACTGGAGCAGTTTGTAAACCCATCTCGCACCAGGAGCACCAACCACTCGCTGCCCTGTTACGGGCTTCAGCAACATCAGAGCCACCAGCCCAACCCTCCTTGGCTATTTCACTTGGATCATGTCACTTCTCTTTGCCAGCCTGATGCTGGGGTCCTACAGGCTGTTTGTTCTCCAAACAGATGCTATATGGCATGCAGACCAGCAGAGGTTTGATCAGTTTTCATCTGCCCAGGTCAGCCTGGAGTTTCCTGCCTCCAGGAACCCAAATGATCTTGTTCCAGTGGGATCAAACACCACAATCTCTGTCCAGACTGACAGATGGGAGAGGAAATTCCCGTTGGTACCTAGCCCTTCGCTGACAGCATCCCCGCTGCAGACAGCACCAGCCTGGCTGCACACAAAGGTGGGAGATGGAGGGACCAAAGTGATCATGTCTCCATTGTGGTGACACCAACAGCTCTTAAGTGAGTGTATAAGCATCCAGGAGTGCTTGGTCCACAGCGGAGCTAGCATCGGGAAGATGCAAACCACAAAGTGTCCTTGCGGGCAAAGAAGAGGATCTGTCAGTTGGGAAAAGTGTTTTAAACCAGTCACATTTCTCCCACTTTTTCTCCTGTCTTTCTCCTTCCAGACAGGAGGCAGCATGTCTCTGGGGTCTGTGTGTTGGTGTCTTCCATGTGCTGCAGCCTTTAGAGGAGCTTTCCATGAAACATCTTTTCTTCTAGCTTTGCTAAGATTCCTTGGTTTTTATTTCCCCCTCACTCTGAGAGCTTGTTTTTAGGGGGGTGTCTCTGGCCATTTTAATTGTAAGGTTTAAGGATCTGCTGCTACAGTTAGTAATCAAGCATCTGGATTCCTCTGGTGACTTTGGAACGTTTTGGCACTGGTTTTGCCTGATGAATGCTCGTGTGTGGCAGACATCAGAGTCAATCGACCAGAGGGGGAATCCTACAGGACATCAGATGCTGTTAGCTCTGTTCCTCACGATGGCAAGCAGCTTGGAGACATTGGTGTCGCCAGACTTGTGCCAGGTGTGGGGTGCCCCACAGCTCCGTGGTACTGTGGGGATGGTGGTGTCACATCAGGGGACCCAGGACAGGATAAATGACCTCTGACTGGTGTCCAGAGTCATTTTTATGTTGGGAAGAAGGGGATGGGGAGCCTTGCCAGAATTCCTGCTCACAAGTCTTAAATACAGCAGAACAACGTGGCCGGAGTCGTTCCCTGCCAGGCTGGGGTGGAGGGATCGCTCTGCTGTGGTGCAGTAATTAGAAGCCATTGAGTTTGTCAACTGGCAGCTCCGGAAAGGCTGGCGATGTTTCTAACGACTTCCCTGCTGGGGAAGGCAGCTGGGTGTGCTCGTGAGCTGGGAACGGGGCTCCTTCCAGAGGGACAAGCAGGACTGTAACCAAGGGTGGGCATGGTGCCGGGGGATGTCCCCAGAACCAGGTACTGGGGAGCAGAGTCCCTTCTGCAGGCTTAGCCCCATCCCTCCAGGAAGAGATTTGTTTCATGCTTGTTGCCTCCCGACTCCTGTGGAGCTCAGTGGAGAAAACAGGTTTATAACTCTCAAGCAGATGGTCCTGTGTGGTGACTAATGAGCGGTTTGCTGCCTGTCTCGGGCTGCCTGTGACGCCTGTCTGGGCAGAAGGGGGCTCAGCTTGGGTGATCCTCGCTGATGCCAGCCCCTCAGAAATTAAGGCTTGGCCCCTTCCTGGGTAGCCATGGTTTGCAGGCTGTGCCACCACAACGTGGGTAGTTCAGGGACACCAGAGCAGGCAGATCTTGCTAGAAGTTTTCTAGCCTTTGAAGGGCATGATTTCTTCTGACTGTGACCTTCCCAGCAGCTGTGCCTGCAGAGTGTCTTGTTCAGGGGGCTAGTTCAGTCCTGCTGTCTGTGTGAGGCATCTGCCCATCGGAAGATGCTGCTGCTCAGAAATAGCCCCTGATGTGCTCATTGCCTCCCGCAATGCCTGTCGCAGTGCTGGGCGGGCAGGGTTTTCAGGGTGTTGTGTGATATCCCCAGCAGGCCTGGTGGGAGTGCCTGCAGCGGGCTGGGAGCATTCGGCTCCAGCCCTACCGGCACCACTCCCTGGGAAAGTGCTTTCCCATGAGCGTGGTTCTCACGGGCATCCAAACTTTCGAACTCTCCGCTCTCCCTAAGGCTGACTCGTTTCTGCTCATCAGCCAGCCTGGCAGAGGTAACGAAGCATAATTAACTGCTCCCTTTACACATCCGCTTGGCTCGGCAGGAGGGTTTGTTAAAGGGATTTTTAGAGAAGCTAGTGATCGCGGCAACTGCTCCGGACCAGGGAATGGAGTGTGGGCAGGACCTCATTCAATGCCCCTCTGCTGCTTTTAGTCCCAGAGAGGGTAGCTGAGGCCACCTGGAGCCCAGCTCCAAGACGGGTGTGCTGGACTGGGGCTCACAGCGTGGTCAAGGCAGACAGGAGCTGGTCTGTTTGCCTCTTGGTAAAATAACCACTGCCAGCTAGAGCAGCTCTGCTGGCGGTCCCCCTGCCCATGTAGGACCCCAGAGGGTGGCTGGTGGCTGATGCAGACACAACCAACCTTGGACAATTAGTCTTGCAGTGAGGCCGACAGCAGAGAGTGAGACCCTCTGTGTACCTGGGGTGCTGTGCTGATGAGGTCTGTGAATTGGGGTCTCCCTTGCTGGCATATAGGGGGCAGTCCCCATGAGTCAGGTGTAGGACCATGCAGGGAGGTGCTGTGGGGCCTTTAGTGGCAGAGTGGTGGTATGATGTCCTTTGCTGTACAGTAGATTGTCCTGGAGCACCTGCGGTTGTGCAGTGTGGACACTGGGGGTATCGAGCTCTGGGAACAAGGATGCTCCAGGGACCGTGTTGGCAGGCCCAAGTTAATGCTGTCTGTTCTCCCTTCTGCCTCCACCTGGAACTGGTACAGGAGCGGCAGAAAAAAGCCAGGTTGCCCGAGAGCAGTGACGGCTCCAAGGACTCGGACAGCTCTGCTGGGCGCCGAGGCAGCACCAGCCGGAAGCATGGGCGATGGCGGGGACGGCCGGATGGTCCTGGGATACTGGTGTCCAAGGTGGTGAGAGCCGTCACAGTGAGACACAAACCGGGACGGAGGCTGCCAGTCCCGCCGGACTCCTCCAGCCAGAGGAACCTGACGGAGCTGCGTGGGGAGGCCCAGCTGGCCATCTTCCAGCAGGGTGACACGGGCAGCGTGGAGGGGGCTCCCCAGCCCACCGAGAACAGCTTCACCCCTAAGTGCGAAATCACAGGCAAAGATGCCCTCTCGGCGCTGGCCCGGGCCAGCAGCAAGCAGTGCCAACAGGAGATCGCCAATGTGGTGTGTCTGCACCGGGCTGGCAGCCTCATGCCCCAGTCTGTGCCTCGCCACTGCCAGCTCTCAGGTGAGTCCTGCTGGGGTGTTCCCGGTCACTCCTGGGCACTGGGAATATCCCAGCCAGGCGCGTGGGCCACCTTCCTTATGTCACCACACTGTCCCACCTGGCAAAAGTGGCCTCAGTCTGTTACTGATTCCCAGATTACTGCTGTCTCTGTAATCCAATCAAAGCTGTGCTAGCTCCTTAAGCTGGGCTTTTCAACCCGGTCTGCAGTGCCTGAAGAGGTCAGAGCCAGGCCCATCTGCATCTTCTGATTTGAGGGGCTAGAGGACACCCCCTTTTCCAAAGGCATCCTTGTCTTTAGTGCCAAGAGGCTGCATGTGCCACCGTGCCCTGGCACTGTAGCATGATGGGGTTTACCTGAGGCCGAGTTCTTCCCTGCTATTCCCCAGCTTGCTCAGGTCTCCCTGGTTCATCAGGAGCTCCCGATGGTGAGTGCCAAGGTGAGGGGTGTCTGACAGCCCTCTCCTTCCCCACGCAGGCAAAGTCAGCCCCGTCATCCAGTGGGACGAGAGCCGGCTGCAGCAGGCACCCCCCAGCAAACCCGTGCGCATTGCCTACATGCTGGTTGTGCATGGCAGGGCCATTCGCCAGCTGAAGCGGCTCATCAAGGCCGTGTACCACCAGCAGCACTTCTTCTACATCCATGTCGACAAGGTATGAGGCAGGGGCGAGGAGTGTCCGGATCAGTCACTGGGACAAAGCTAGGGCCTGGATGGGCAGTGAGTAGAGGAATTGGCTGTGTAATATTTTTTCCTCACTGCTGGTGAAGCTGGGACCCTCCCACCCCTATTTCTGCCACCCCAAGGAAGCAGGATGCGTCCCTCCTGCCCAGAGCAGTATTGACTTGCAACTTTCCTCCCTGTGGAGGCTGCCATAAGGGCTGACCCTGGGCTGGTAGTGAGGAGGTCCCAGGAAGATGAGCTCCCCACTGACTGTGAACCGTGTTCCCTTGCAGCGCTCCAACTACCTCCATCACGAGGCGGTGGAGCTGGCCCAGCATTACCCCAACATTCGTGTGACTCCCTGGCGCATGGTGACCATCTGGGGAGGTGCCAGCCTGCTGAAGATGTACCTGCGTAGCATGAAGGACCTGCTGGAACTGACCGAGTGGCCCTGGGACTTCTTCATCAACCTGAGTGCCACTGACTACCCCACAAGGTGAGGACTCTATGATTCTATGACTTTGCTGGGACAGAGGAGGATGATGGAGGTGTTTGGGCTGCATGATACTGCAGCAGCCTTAGGAAGGGCAGGGAGGAGCAGGGAGCTGAGGGAAGATGGATTTTGAGATTGCACCCACGTGGTGGTGGTGATGATGCTCCAGGGTTGGGCTGGTCCCATCTCTGCAGAGGACACCAGCCAGTACCTCAGAGGCTGTTTTTCCTGCGGTCTGGGTGTTGTAGGTGAACATGAATGTGAGGCGCCAGACAGAAGAGAGGCCACGTCTGTGTCTCCTCAGGGATAGGACCAGGGTTTGAGTCAGCACCCACCAAGCAGCTTTAGGCTCTGTGTGTCTGATAGCTATTGCTGCTTATGTGTTTACTGGGCTGTTTTACCCCAGGGGCTATTATTGCTTTCTAATTTGCACTGCAGGACCAATGAGGAGCTGGTGATGTTCCTGTCCAAATACCGGGATAAGAACTTCCTCAAGTCTCATGGCCGAGACAACGCCAGGTAATCCCAGCTAGGGGCAGAGTTGAACAGGAGCAACAGAAAAAGGAGAGATTTCAGAAGAGAACTCAAACAGTTGGGGCAGGGGGAGAAGTTCTGGCTGCAGCTGCACCCAGCAAAGTGTATGATGTCCCTAACCTCTCATCCTTGTCCTCGTGTCCAGGTTTATTAAGAAGCAGGGCCTGGACCGCCTGTTCCATGAGTGTGACTCCCACATGTGGCGGCTGGGCGAGCGCCACATCCCTGAGGGCATCGTGGTGGATGGAGGCTCTGACTGGTTCTCGCTGACACGCAGCTTCGTGGAGTACGTGGTCTACGCTGAGGACCAGCTGGTGTCCCAGCTGCGCCAGTTCTACACCTACACACTCCTGCCAGCCGAGGTGGGTGCTGGCTGCGGGGCATGGGCTGGATTTTTTGGGTAGCTGTGAAGGGCAATGATGGTTCTGCTCAGGCAGATTTGTGCCTCGCCTTTATCCAGACCCAGATATGAAAGAGAGGATTGAGGAGCAGACAGACCAAGGGTCATGTTTATATCCAACCCAGCTTTAGGTCCAGATGCCACTCTGGGCTGGACAAGAGAGGGGTTTTTACACGTTGCTCTGTGCTGGGAACAGGGATAGGTTTCTGTTCAGAAGCTGTCAAGGCCTGTCCTGCAAGTAAGTGGGGGGGATCTCCTTTAAATGTCCATCCTCCATCCCCACTGGTTCTCCTGTCCCTTCTCTGCCCTGCACAGTCCTTCTTCCACACAGTCCTGGAGAACAGTCACGCCTGCGAGACGCTGGTTGATAACAACCTCCGAGTGACCAACTGGAACCGTAAGCTGGGCTGTAAGTGCCAATACAAACACATCGTTGACTGGTGTGGGTGCTCCCCAAATGACTTCAAACCCCAGGACTTCCTCCGGCTACAGGTGAAAAAGATCCTCCTTTCTCCTCCTGCTCCCTCCCCTCCTCCCCAACTCTCTCCCCTCTGAGCTCCTCAGCGGGTGCACCCCTGGGTGCCATGCCAGCTGCTGTGCAAGCCCCCATAAGTGTCACCCCAGCGCCAGGGGCAGGACTGGCTCCACAGCTGCTGTGGAGCTCGCATAGACATGTCTGTAAACACTCGGGCAGTGGGATTATGCTGACTGTCCTACTGGGCAGCCAGGCTTTTGCTTGCAATGCTGCTCCTCTTCCCAGGCTTTCTCTCCTCCCATTTTCCTGCTCTTTCCCTGCAGACCTATCACTTGGGGCAAACACCTCTCTGGTAAAATCACTTCAGAGTGCTGTCCTTTTTGGCAGGACAAAACACCTTGTGACAAACTGCCTCCCCTGCTCTCAGTGCTTAGGGATGTGGACTGAACAGGGGAGGTTTGGAGGAGATACACCCAGCCCAGAAAAGAGTATTTAGCAGGATTTTGGAGCAGTCCTGGGCTTGTGTAGTGCAGGGCCCTGGTCCTGCAAGCTGTTCCACATGGGCAGGCCGCGTGCAGGGCTCTGCAGTGGCTCTGCAGGGTGGGGGCCCATCTGAATAGAGTTTGCAGCTAAGGAGCTAGATGACACATGGCTGCTTCAGAGCACAGAAAGGGGGAGGCAGTGGGAGAGCTGGGAACCCATCTGCATTACCAGTAAGTGTACTGTGTGCTCCCACTGATCCTGCTGTGGAGGATCCCACGTAGAGGCTGGCTGTGCTTTGCTGCTCCTTAGCCTGTGTCGTCAAAGGGGGCAGGATGGGTCCCAGCATGTTTCTTCCCCAGTCTCCCTCCCAGCTGCCCCGCTCAGGTGGGAGGGCAGAGGGGCTGCAGCCAGCGCTGCTAGAAATGCCTGTGCTCTTCCAGCAACTCTCCAGACCCACCTTCTTCGCCCGCAAGTTTGAGTCAACAGTGAATCAGGAGGTGCTGGAGATCCTGGACACACACCTCTACGGCAGCTACCCGCCCAACACACCGGCCCTGAAGGCATACTGGGAGAACGTCTATGACCGTGTTGATGGGCTCAGTGGCCTCAGCGATGTCACCCTCACGTTCTACACATCCTTCTCCAGGCTGGGGCTCCAGAAAGCCATGTCTGTGCTGGCAGCAAAGGCTGACAAGCTCTGCAGGTGGGGTGTTCACTGCAAGCTCCGAGTGGTGCCCTGCGTCTCATGCTGGGAGGATGCTGATGCTCAGATGTGCAACCTCTCTTTCTGTCTGTGTCTTCTCTCCAGATTTGAGCCCCGGGGCTTCCCATCCAGCGTGCACTTATATTTCTATGACGACCGTTTCCAGGGTTACTTGGTGATGCAGGAAGTGCAGAATTCGGCAACTGGGCAGGCAGAGTCCCTGGAGGTGTGGATGATGCCCCAAGGAGCTCTGAAGCTGGCGGGTCATGGAGGACAGGCAAACCGCTTACAGAACCTTGAGGTAAATGGGGAAAGGTTCCCCCACAATGCCTACTTTCCCCCCCAGCTTTCCTACATTGTGCTACTCTTTCCCCACTGGTGTGCTGTGGGAACAGAGGGACACAGTGCCACTGTCTTGTCTGAGAAAAACCTTTGTTCCGGAGTTTGGCTTCTGTGTGGGGTGTGGAGCTGATCGGAGGGGAAGAGGCCTGATGGGAATCTTTCAGGGGGAGCTGAGACTTGTGCCCTCTGCCTGCAGCTGCAGGAAGCATCACGCACAGCCGGATTGGCACTGGCATGGCACGTGCAGGCAGGGGAGCAGTAGAGAGCGGAATTTGTGTTGCTTTGTGCTCCAAAGCTTGTGCCTTCCCTGGTTTGGTGAGGTGAAACACAAAATGTGAGTTGATAACATCTCCCTGCCCAGCACCCCATTGTTCATGGCTCTTGTCCCTCCAGGTGGGCACAGAGTGGGACCCAAAGGAAAGGCTCTTCCGCAATTTTGGAGGTTTGATGGGGCCTTTTGATGAGCCAGTGGCCATGCAGAAGTGGTCACGGGGCCCCAACCTGACAGCCACCGTGGTGTGGATTGACCCAACCTATGTCATTGCTGCTTCCTACGACATCACGGTGGATGCCGAGGCAGAGTTCACCCAGTACAAGCCCCCCCTCAATCGGCCCCTGCGCCCCGGTGTCTGGACCATCCGCCTTCTCCAGTTCTGGGAGCCCCTGGGAGAGAACCAGTTCCTGGTGGTGCCCCAGACTTTCAACCGCAAGCAGCCTCTCAGGAAAGGTGAGGATGCTCTGGAGGTTGGGGCCAGAGGTGAGGGGAATCCCTGCAGGTTTTCCACTCCTGCTGGCCTCTGGGCTGCAGCTGATGACAAGGCAGGGGCCATCCTTACTGGTGTTCCCTTGCCCATGTGAGTCCTCAAATCAGGTCCCAGAACAGTTGCAGAGGCCCATTTTTGGATCAGTTCGGTCTGTTCCACAGCAGCACCCTCTCCTTGGACTGGAAGAGAGCTGGGGTTTCAAGGGGATTGGGGTACTGAGCCCCAGCGGGTGGGTGGCGGTGGGAAGGGCAGGGTGCTGGCATGTTTCTGTGCTGCTAATCCCCTCTCTCTTTTCATTCCTTATCCTGCCCAGATGACAGCAACTGGCTGCATGGTGGGCCCCCCCGCAACGAGTACATGGAGCAGAGCTTCCAGGGCCTGGGGGGGATCCTCAACCTGCCGCGCTCTGAGGAGGCAGAAGAGGACGCGGTGCGGAAGGCACAGCTGACGGGCAGAGCGCTGGAGGACTGGGCAGACAGTGCCATCGGCACCTTCTGGGCTGTGGCAGATGTCTGCGTTGTTAGCCCCTCTGCTTGTGGCTCCCTGGAGACCTGCAGCAAAACCTCCTGGAGCTCCCTTTCCCCGGACCCCAAATCAGAACTGGGGCCTGTCAAACCTGACGGTCGGCTGAGGTAGCAGGAGCAGCCGGGGGGGCGGCCGTGGGAGCGAGGAGCATCCTCCGTCACTGGTGTGGGGGGGGTCTCCGGACTATATCACCCCGTGGGATTTGCACCGTAGTCACTCATGGAAAAGAGAACGGGAACCTCTGGGTCAGGAAAAAACCTTTTCCAGTGGGATATTTTAGGCGGAGGGGGAGGTATAAGGTGTCCCTGCCTGCCTCCCTCAGGAATGGGCACTTGCTGGCCAGGGAGAGCGTGCTGGGTGCCCGTCACCACGGGGGCACAGGTGGCACTAGCGTCTGGGAAGAGCATTTTATTGGGAAGAGTGTTACTGCAGACCTCGAAGCCTTGGGAAGGGGTGATGGGGGAGGCAGAGAAGGCCGTTGGATGGGTAGGCTCTGGACCAAACTCAGCACCCTGCCCGGCCCCGGGCTGCATCTCAGCAGGATCAGGCCCTGTGCTGCTGGCAAGGGGGCTGTGGGGACAGGCAGAAGCAGAATGGGTTGAGGCCTGCCACACGCACGTAGCTGCTGCTGGCCCAGGGCTTGCATCTCATCCCCTCCACCCCAGCCCTTTAGTTTGTATTTTTATAAATATATATATATAGAATTATATATGATGCAAAGTGCAATAGAGACAAGACCCCGCGTTGGCCGGGAGGTCCTTGTGTCTCCATCTCCCCTCAGACTGTAACATATCCTGTTCTTTTGGTTGTCCTGGTGCTACAGGACAGGGTGCTGGGTCGTTTACATGTTATTTTTTTTTTAAATACTATTAATATTGTTGTTATTGTTTTGCTGTTTCCCCATTTCCTGCTGGGGGCTGCTGGGGAGTTGCACCCTGCCACCCCTCGCTGTTGTCCCAGGGTTTTGGGCTGCTGCTGCCCTCCAAAGCAGCTGCTCAACTGTGCCAAATGTCCGGAGCTGCCGGTGTGTGTTGTGCCACAGCTCTGGGAGCCAGGGAGCACCCAGTTCAAGTCCAACAAGCCACTTCACCACCTCTGCGCTTCAGCAAGCACCCTGGGGCTGGGCACCAGGACGCTCCAGTCCCTTGCCAAAAATGCATCCTGGTGCAGAAGGGACGGAAGCTTTCCACGCCTGGCCGGCTGCTCCTGTGCCACAGCCCCTGTGCCCAGCCTTTTCTTTTCTCCACGGTTGGCAGAAGCTCTCCGGATCTGCTGTGCTTCCCTGGCCAAAAAGCAAAGAGGTGAGACAAGGTCCAGCTGGCTCCATCCGCTCTCCGCTGTGGGGGAGTAGAGCATCCCCTTCCCCACCGTCCTCCCAGGCTTGGGCACTGCCTGACCTTCCTTTCTTGAAGACCAGCACTGTGTGAAGGAAGAAGTCTGGTTTGGGCTTTCACCCTCGGAAGACCCTTGAGTTGTGCCGTGTGAGACTGCAGCAGGAATTCACACACAGCCTGGAAAAGGAGTACTGCTCCTGCTGGGGTCTGGGGCAGGGGAGCTGATGGAGAGAAGATGGAGAGAAGCTGGAGACCATCTAGACCCACCCCTCGGCTCAGGGCAGGGTCAGCAGGAGCCGGTGGCTTGACCAGTCGGGTTTTGCTATCTCCAAAGATCTGTGCCATCCTTCACCTTCCTCCAAAGCCCAGGGCTTCCCCACCTGGTGGGGTTCACGCTCCCGGTCTCCGTGGTTTCAGGATGCTGGTGCTGTAAGAGGCTCCTCCTTGTGCCGGAGGGAGATGGAGACCTTGGTGCGTGAGGGCAGATCCCTGCTGTCGGAAGCGTTATGTAAAGTTGTCTTAAATATGCAACACCACCACAAATATATCTATATCTCTACTCTGCTGCGTGTTGGGTTTTTGCAGCATGCTCTGGACGGGACGAGGGGTGTTGGGGGAGAGCTGCTGGGTTTCTAAAAGGCTTTGGGCGTAGGGAGTGGGGTGTTTTTTCCCTCCCCCACCACCCTGGGGAGGGTGTAAGTCTGTCCTGGGCACCGGGGCAGGCAGCTTTAGGGGTGCTGGGGTGGGGGCACTGGCTCCTTTGGGTGGTGGGTCACTCCAGCCCGGGACCGGAGGGTGTGAGCTGCCACCCGTGTTTCCACGGGAGCTGCCGCCTCCTCCGTCCCTGGCACCGGGTGCCCTGTAGGCACTGCCTGATCGGATTACTAATTGTTAATGTTAATTAGCTAATGAATGGGTACCTCCCGCTGCCTGCAGGGCTGGGGCTAGCAGCCTGC
>VXBW01003457.1:1617267-1640703 GCA_013400375.1 Thinocorus orbignyianus | reverse complement strand
TGGCGTCCCCGGGACGGCCAGCAGGTGAAACCGGCTTCTCCGGGTTTTTTCCAAGCTGCTCTTTACCGAGACGCTGGAGGGTGGAGATGGGGAGGACGGCGACAGGGATGTCCGCGGGCCGTCTGCTCATTCTCCTCGTCTCCTTTCCCCTGGCAGCGGTGTCCACCTCCGTCTTCATCGTGGCGATCCTCATCCTGCTGCTGCTCCTCTACCACCGGGATCCCATGTGCTGCCAGTTCCTCTGCTCCTGCCGCTTCTTCCAGACCCCCAGCCAGTATGTGAGTGTCCTCCTCCTCGTTCTCCCGCCTTTGAGAGTCCCGCTGTCCTTTAAGCCCCTGTTCCCTTGCTCTGGGGTCTGCAGGGCTGCGTTGCCAGGCTCCGGCTCCCCTCTTGCAGCCTGTCCAGGTTCGCTGATGGACGTGGGAGCTCTGAGCTAAGCGGGGCTCTGCCTCCCCCTTATTCCCACTCTACCCTCCTTATTCCCACATCCACCCAGCCCTTCCTGGCTGTGCTGTTGGGGGTAATATCTGCAAAGCCCAGTATGAGCAGGTTCCTCAGCTCCCACGCAGCTCAGGAGGGATATCCTCCTCCCCTGGCATGGCCATGTGTGGGGTCGGGCTCTGTTTTCCAGGGAAGGGGCCCAGCAGGGAAGGGGGCTGGAAGCTCAGGGCAAAGGCAGACAATGCCGCTCACCACCGCTCACACCCCCGGCAACTGGCTCTCTTGTGTACAGCTCCTGGGCACGGAGCAGTGAGACACAAAGCCCTTTTGCTTGCAGCTGCAATTTCCTGGGGCTGGCTTTTAAGGGGGGAAACTGATGGTGGAAAAAGAGCAGCATGTTCAGCCAGTGCTGCCTTTGTCCTGGTGGCTGCCTGGGGAAAGTTCGGCTTTCAAAGGCTTCGGGAAGGGCTGTGGGTGGGCTGTGGGTCCCTGGGAGAAGAGGGGACACCCAGCCTCAGCTAGCAGAGGATAGAGAAACTGGGGCCATGAAAGGCAAATTTAATAGTCCAGCACAGGCTGGGAAGTTCCCAGCAGAAATCACAGTGGGGGTGGGTTGCTCTGCTGGTGTTCCCTGCTTGCTTGGCTGCATCCGCTCCTTTCTCCCTTGTCCTCCCCATTCCCTGACCGTGGCTGCACTGGGGAAAGGGCTGGGATACTCAGACACACTCCTCGCCCCAGGAGCTGCTCCCTGAGGCCATGGGGGATACGCCGTGATCTGCAGAACCTTCGTTGCACCTGTGTCCATCTCTAGGGTGGGTGGTTCCAGGAGAAGGCACCTTGCCTTTAGCGAAGGGCTGTGTGGACAGATGGATGTGGATGTGAAGATCTATCTATGGGAAGGGAACCTCTATAGGATGTATTTCCATCAGTGAAGCGGCTGTAGTGGTGTGAGGCAGCTTTCAAGCAGGTGTAGTTGTGCTGGTTGTGCTGGTTTTGCTAATCAGTTATTAAAACAAATACTTGCACCCCCAGCCAGGCTGCTTCCCCGCAGCTTCTGTAATTACGCCGTAGGGGCCTCGGTTGTTAAGACCAAAAGTGAATCTGTCACTCATAGTTCCCCCTGGGAATCTCTGAATTGTGTTCAGCTGGCAGAGATGGGGCTTTTCTGAGAGCAAGGTGCAGCCCATGGCTCGAGTCCTGGGGGGCTGCTCTCTGCGAGAGGGATCTCTGCTGTTGCTCAACACCTTGATGGAGAATTGATTTGAACTGGAGCAAGACTGCTTGGGAGCAGAGGAGCTACTGCTCTGCACATTTGCCTACTATGTTATCCTGAAATGACCACCTGGGTAGATAAGTTTTCACAAATCCTGTAACCCCGAGCGTGTGACAGAGCTCTTATCTATGTTAGTGGAATAGTTGGGTTGTTTTTTTGTTGTTGCCCCCAAGAGAGATGGTTCTGCTGAGTTTGAATGAAGACTGGGGCAGGGCTGCCATCCCTCTGGCTGCGGTGCGGTGCCAGCTGACTTGGGTTCTTCCAGCGGGCCCTGTGCTGCCCGGTGAGGATGTGTTCAAGCTCTGGGTGTTGGCAAACAGGCAGGCAGAAGTTGTCTACTAGTGGTGAGAGCCACAGGAGCCAAATGGCCAGAGGTAGCAGCATTCCTCCTGCCCGGAGTCCTGCTTCCCAAGCTGTCCCGTGTCAGCTGGCTGAGCCCAACTCACTGCTAGGCGGGATGTGAGGGATTTCAGTTTTGATGTGAGGGATTTTGGCTTTGCTCACATCCTCCTTCTCTCTGACCCCTCATTACAGGACTGTCCCCCTCCCTACTTCAGCAGCAGCCAGCGGCTCGTGGGTTTGCAGAGTGGAGCATCCCGTCTGGAGAGTGCTACCGAAAACCCAGGGGTGCAGGTGATGGTTGGGTCCCTGGTGGGGGGAACAGTAGCAAAGATCCTGATGATTTTTTGGGAAGGGACCGTAATTATGGGGATCTGAGTTTCTCCTGGGGCAGAGGGAGAAGGTGCTGGGTAGCAGGAGGAACTTTGGGGAGTGCTGCCTGAATGTAAAAACCTGCAGGGGAGGGTAAGGGATGCTGCCAAGGACACCTTGGTGTCCAGGAATTAAGTGTCAGGCAGATCATTCGGAACCTGGCACCTTGCAAAGAAGGTCATGGTGTAATTACCTCATGGGAGGGAGGATTTCCCCTCTCAGGGTTCAAGGAAGGGCACTTTGAACCATGAAGTAACTTGAGGTGGCACCAGCCCATGAACTTCCAGCAAAGAGAGCCACTGCCACCCTGACCTTTCTGTTCTGGGCTGGGCATTTTTAGGGAGACGAGCTGTTCTGCGTTGGAACTCCCAGCAGCTACCAGCTCCCCTCCTGGGAGCAGCCCCGCCTGCCCAGCTACGAGAGCGTGCGGAAGAAAGATCGCCAGCGGGAAATCCATCAGATGATCGCCGAGAGGTTTGGGCTGTGGGCAGAGCCTTCCCAGGAGGTGAGAAGAGTGCTGGCGTGGGGACAGTCCCGTCTCTGCTCTGTATCTGGGTCTCACTTCAGTAATTTGCCGTAGCTCAGGACTCTGTTCCCTGCGATTGCCTTTCTCCGATGGCCTTTATCTCTGGGAAGGGCACGGAGTGTTCCAGGAGGCTCCTTTGGTGTCGGTCTGTGCTGGTTAATGATCGATCTCACCCAGAGGAGACGTGTTTGCAGAAATGCCTGTGCCAGAAGGCTGGGTAGAGCTGCTGATGAAAGGGCAGGAGGCGCTTCGGATCATCACCTTGGTACAAACTCAGGCTGAGAATGTTGCTTTTAGATCTGTAAGGCTTCCACGGTTTCTTGCTCCTTTCTCCCTGCAGGACACCTCTGGGAGATCCCTTGCTATTATTTTGAAGTGTTTATGGCTTATTTATGAGCTGGAGGCTTTGCCTGTTATGACATTTAAGACTTGTGCTCCCACAAAAAGAAAAGTGAGTGCATCTGCCAAGTAGGTCCTGCGGCAGCGGCCCAAGAGACTCCTGCTGAAACAGAGACCTCATTGACTAAAGCAGAACAGAAACATCTGAAACCCTGAGTAGAGCACTAAAGGTTCACCGATTTACCTGGATTTTGGGCTCTTAAAGCTGCACTGTAAAATTTGGCAGAGTCAGCAGTTGCTGCTCAGTGTTTGGAGCTGTAACTGGTGATACCTGCGCTGAAACCAGAGCAGTGGGGGCACAGCAGAGTGAGGCCCCAGGAGCGAACAGCTGAGGAACTGCAATGGGAGTTCTTCTACAACATCCCAGTGCCATTCCTGTCGCTCATTATGGGCACAAAGCTCTGCCAAAATAAACAAAACAACAGTTCAGAGGTTCCTCTCTGCTGCTGGGTTTGTTACAAATCCTGGGTAGACAGCCTGGTTTGAAGGCCCTTCTATAAATCCCAGTAATTGATCTTTGGTCAAAGGAAAAGAAGCAACAGTCTCATTTTAACGAAAGTCAAGTCGTCTTCTGGCCTTGTGACAAGCCCCTGAAGGGGGACAGGGAGGAGCAGGAGCCTGGCAGAGAGTGTGAGGGGGGATCTGGGGAGGGGGTGTGCCTCTCCAGTGGATTTCTACCCCACTGCATTTCAAGCCAGTGCTCAGCACTCGTTTCCTGGGTGCTCCTCAACTCAGCAGCTGGCTGCGCCGGGGCCCGCAAGAGTTCCATTTCAGGCTGGTGACAGCTCTAAGCCTTGTCATCCGCTCTGTACAAAGAGGTGGGATAATCTCCCAGTTATTTCTGATCAGCTGTAATGCTCTTCCTCTCTCCTCAATAGATGCCGCCTCCCTACGAACATGCTCTGAGGCATCCTCCAGCTTTCTCAGGAACAGGAATAAGCTCAGAGACCCTGGACAGACGCCACGTGCTGGACCCTTTCCAGGCCCCTCTTGGCTACCAAACTCAGCGAAACACAGACGTATAAAGGCCTTGGCCCCCACGTGCTGCTTCTTCCCGTGGTGTCAGCAACAGAAGTGCCTGTGACATCGCTCTCCCCAGCAGGGAGCGGCCAAACCTCAGACCTTCACCCAGACTCACCATCAGCCAAGACACGGGCACGTCAGACCCCACCAGCAGGGACGTCCCTGCTGCAGCACCAGGACAACCACAGAGCCACTGCCAGGTATCCTGCTCTGAGCTGAGCAACCAGGAATGTGCTGGCTCTTCTCTGGCAACTGTGCTGGTACCAAAGGTGACGGGACCAGCTGCTGGCCAAGGTGAAGGTCTGCTCAGAGCTCCTCCAGGCAGCTGGTGTATCATACCTCCAAGGCAAGCACTGCCTGGTGTGCCAAGGATCTGACCTCAGACAGTGTTCATCTCGTGCTGCTGCACTTATTTCTTAAGTTATAAAACGTTTTACTTTATTGCTGTATCAAATTCCAGGGGGGGGAGTCTCACCTGTGAGGAGTAGAACGACTCTGCATGGGAGCATCTCTCTGTGCTCTCACAGCAACCGGTCCTCCATGATGGAGAGCAATTTTGGATGGACTTCAGATGACTGGGAGAGAGGGTCTGGGAGTTGTGTCACCTGCTGAACGCAAATACCGACCACCGAGATAAACCCTGTGACTGGACATGCGAGCTGGGAACGGAGAGGAGAAACGTGGACAAAAGAGCTGGTGGTCTCCATGAAGAACATAAAGCCAAGGTGGACACACATGTCTGACCCCATTTGCCCAGTCATCTTCTGCAGAGCAATCTAATACCGTCAACACCGGTGTCCTTACACCACCCATTTTGATAACGTGTTTTCTACTGCACAGCCAATGTTTCAAATTGTTTACAAGCCCGTAGATAAAGCGAGATCAGTTTGGCCACAGGGTATTTGGGCTCCTTTCTTTTGAGAAACATAAGCTCAAAAATGTCACCGAGTGACACGGGGAAGACCAAAGGGTAATTCTTCTGGATTATGGCTTTATGATACAGCTCCAGCTGCTGAACTCCAAATGCCACCCCAGACTTGTGTATCTTACCAGGCACTCTAAGATTAGTCATGATCTCGCTTTATGAGCGTGAACTTGTCTCACGTGGCTCGTAAATGGGACACTTTCAGATATTCTGGATATCTGAGTCGATCGTGGAGGCGAGTTAGAAGGGCACATCTAGCTTCCTGAGCTGCAGAATTAGGTGCAAGTGGAAAAGGATCTGTCCTCTTCTGCAGTATTTTGAATGAAGATACAAATGTAACAGTAACGTCTAAAAAGGAGTACAAATAGCTAGAGGGAATTATTAGTGGGACAAGTAGTGACATGAGTGATTGCAGTGAGAACTCATCCAGTGGCAGAGCAGAACAGGTTCTCCAGAGGAAGGCAACTTGATACTAAATGAACACAAGTAACGCATTCTATGAACAGTTAAGACCTTCAGCAGCTCCAGAGCGTTTATTATAAACACTCCTACATATTCCAGCAGGTTACCCCAGTGCCTGAACACCGACCGCGTGTGCTTTAGGAGCAAGAAAACCAAGACCTAAACTGGTATCTTCAGAGCTAGAACGTTCCCGTCCTTGGATGCCAGTCCAGCTGGAGTAGTTTGTCCCAGCCACTCCATCCCATCCATCCGTTTGTGACACAGGAGGCTCAGAGCATGGTGACCAGTTTAAAGCTTCCTACTTCTGTGGTAGGGACAACATTGATAAAGGTTTTATAAAGAATTGCTCCTTTGGGTAGACGACAGATCACTTCCCTGCTCTCACTGCTTCGGGGTGGAGGTATGTAGACCTCTTTGGTGTATCTCACGATCCCATCCTCCAGGGCGTAGAGTGTCTTGTTACGGCCCATCCCCACCTGGAAAAGGATGAGAAGGGTAAGAAAGGAAAGGCTGGAGGTCCACCACTAATGCAGATCTGAGCACTGGTCTGCCTCATTTGATATCCTGGCTTCAACAGCATCTGTTGCTTTGTATTTTAAAATAAAAGAAAACCACACTATTTGCTTCCAGCAATCAGTGTGCAATGGTGCTCACTACAAGGGAGGAGATAACGATTCTCCCCTGAAACACAAGCACCCAGCTAGGTTACAGAAGTGTTTGGGGATATCCATAACTTTCAGGATTATCTAAAATACAGGGAAAAGCATTAAGAATGAGCTTGAAAGAGAGGAGGCACTCAGTACAGGACTCCATTACGGGCTGCTGTTCTCTGAGAACTAAGGAAGAGATGGAAAAGCTACTTACATGAGCCCCTGGATGCCAGCGTATCAACCGCTGCGTAGCCAAAATGTTGCCTGCGTGCACAAACGCGCCTGGAACAGAGGGACAGAATCAGACTGCAGAGAAATGGAGCTCCCCAAAGACCTGGCAGAACACAAACAGTTCCAGGGCTTCCAAAACACCCACTTTCTGTGGGAATTTTTGAATGGAAAATGACTTCAAATGCTCATAAAGTGTCTGAATAAAAATGCTGTTAACAGGAAATAAAGGGCAGTTGATCTACAACGAACAAAAAGCAAATCTAGTCTTTGAAAAGATTACTTCTAGGGTACAAGGCATTTTCTGGTTGCTGAAGGCATTTGTTTTATTGCCTTTTACATCGATATGTTTTCCCGAGCAAAGCTAATAATTAGTAAGCACTCAGCTGCAAGGATCTGTACTTTGGCATCTGCTAAACCTCATAATTCTCCCCTTTGTAAACATCCAAAATGCCCAGCTTTTCAACACAGTGTGTGGGGAAAGTGCACGTACGTTATTAGGTGTCCCACAGCGAACCCTCCCTCCTCCCAGGTGCTCCAGAGAGGCAAAGTTAGAATCAAAGTGCATTTTCTGGAGGCAATTTCAGTTGGTCGCTCAGGGACCCATCTGGGAGGGAGGCTGACTCACCCTGCCCTCCCACCAGCTACTCTGGATCACAAGGTTTTGCTGAACCTCCCCTTCCCTTTCTCTTGGAGGAGTGCCCTGGCCACCTCCTACTGAAATGCTCCTGCTAATAGCAGGGGAGCAGCTGTGAGGAACCCAAGGAAACACAGATGAAGACCCAGCAGATACTCAGACCTACCTTCTACTTTCTTGAATCCGTAGCGCTTCCCGGGGCTGCGGCCACCTAAATTTTTTGTGCTGCCCCCAGTTTTCTTAGAAGCACATCTGATGGCAACCAGGCTTGTTTGGGGAGCAGTTAGAACTAGGTTGGGAGCAAGAACAACAACGTCAGCTGAAAAAAAATGCTGTTACACACACTTTTCTTTTCCAGATTTAAAGGATGTCAGTTAAGACAGGTTTTAAAACTGAAGGCAAAAGAAAGCCCTGAGGTAAAAAAATAAAATTACTTCCAAGACACATCTTAATTAGACTAGCATGGCCTAAGTCCCCTGCAAAGAGGCCACATCTCAAGTGCTGCTGCTGCTGCTGCCCCGTCAGGAATAAAACTCTGCAACAATGTCAAAGGACATGCCCAAATTCCTGTTTCAGCAAGGTCTTGTGAAATGAGGTACAGGCGTTACTGGATGCTGGGGACTGGCCCTACATTGCTTTGAGAAAAGAAAAACTGTGATCTCTGTTTCACTTTCCCCTTTGATCTGGCAGCATTTACTTACACGGTAATATTTTGAAGTCTTCCAAATGAGAAGACTCCAGTTCAGGACATCATCTAAGCATATACAGAATTGCTATCCTGAACACACCAGTTGCAGCATATTGTGCAAATCTTTGAGTTACAATCCAGGACAAATGAAGGGAAAAAAAAAATCAGTTGTTTAAGGACACTGATTGCCTCTGGAAAACAAAATATTATTCACACCAGGAACTTCTCCCTTAAACAAACAAACAAGACACTGACAGAAAACATGCTGGTTTTCTTATCAAGAGAGCTGACCCTCTAGTGAACTTCTCTCTGTAGAAAAATGGCTATGATAGAATTAGTTCTTTTGAAAAATCTGTTCAGTACCTCCTTTCACGCAGCTAGTAGGCAAACCCAATTTTTCTGAACCCCTCTATTCAACCTCTTAAGCAGCAGGTTAGTATGGAATAGTGGTTATTGTAGCATTCTTCTTTTCTTATCCTGAGTAAAACCACTGGATTAAATTAATCTTAATTAAAGCATCATAGATACTCAGTGAGCTATAAATATTGTCAGGAAAAGGGAAATTACTCTACAAAGAGCCATTAATTCCAGGAGCTTACTCACCAAGAAAAACAAAGGCTGAGAGACCTGACCAACTACAACTACAGGGAAGCAGGCAAAGATGAACCACAGCTACACTTTCATATACACAAATCCTACAGAGTTATAGTCCAACTAACTTTTATGAAAAAAACTCCAACGGGTTGATTTTAGGGTTACATTTGGTGTTGCAATAAAGAATGGTGTCAGCAAGCTTGCTAAAAAAAAAAGGCAAGCATTGGACATGCAGGGCAAAGCATTTATCTAGGAAAGACTGAGGGAGTTTGTAAATTGGTTGAAGTCTCATTTCACACATTTGACATGTTTCACAATTCTGATGTCCTACCAAAGAAGCCATGAGCGCATTTCTGCCTACAATGCTTCTAGATTAAAAAAAAAGGCATTTTTAAAGCCTNCGGTTGGTCCGAACGCGCGCCCGCCGCGCGCGTTCGGACCAACCGCCGCCCGCCGCGCCCGCCCTCCGACCAATCGCCGCCTGCGCGAGCTTCCCCTTCAGCGGGCGGCGGTGCTATCCCTGTTCCCTCAGGGTTTACCTCAGGAGAAGCGCCATGGCGGAGGGCCGGACGGTGTCTGAGGGCAGCGATGAGGAACTGCCGAGCTTAGCCACCCTGCTGCGGCCCTCGCAATCCCCCGGCGGGTTGGGCCAGCGGCGATCCCCTTCTCCACTTACCAAGCGGCGAAGGGCGACGAAGGTGGTTGTGGTGGTGAGCAGTGAGGATGATGATGATGAGGAGGAGGTGANAAAAATCTGTTCAGTACCTCCTTTCACGCAGCTAGTAGGCAAATCCAATTTTTCTGAACCCCTCTATTCAACCTCTTAAGCAGCAGGTTAGTATGGAAGAGTGGTTATTGTAGCATTCTTCTTTTCTTATCCTGAGTAAAACCACTGGATTAAATTAATCTTAATTAAAGCATCATAGATACTCAGTGAGCTATAAATATTGTCAGGAAAAGGGAAATTACTCTACAAAGAGCCATTAATTCCAGGAGCTTACTCACCAAGAAAAACAAAGGCTCTGAGACCTGACCAACTACAACTACAGGGAAGCAGGCAAAGATGAACCACAGCTACACTTTCATATACACAAATCCTACAGAGTTATAGTCCAATTAACTTTTATGAAAAAAACTCCAACGGGTTGATTTTAGGGTTACATTTGGTGTTGCAATAAAGAATGGTGTCAGCAAGCTTGCTAAAAAAAAAGGCAAGCATTGGACATGCAGGGCAAAGCATTTATCTAGGAAAGACTGAGGGAGTTTGTAAATTGGTTGAAGTCTCATTTCACATATTTGACATGTTTCACAATTCTGATGTCCTACCAAAGAAGCCATGAGCGCATTTCTGCCTACAATGCTTCTAGATTAAAAAAAAAGGCATTTTTAAAGCCTCCTGACTCCTGTTCAGTCTCTACCCAGCACACATACTGTTTTTTAACACAGATGATTTTTTTCACCTTGAGGGCTGCCAAGCATCAGCACAGAGAGACTGTGCCCTCCCCATCCCTGGAGTTTTTCGAGCTTAGAAAGCACAAAGCCCTCAGCCCTACCTCAGAGCTGACCCTGCCGCCCGCCGGTTGCATTATAGGCCACCTTAGGCCCCTACCCTCAAGATAGGGCCTGAAACCCTCCCAATTCCTCCCAGCGCCGCCTGAGGGAAAGGCGAGGGCCTCGACCACGCAACTACAGGCAGCGACCTCCCACCTCCACCCCTCCTTCACGCCCAGATGCCCTCTCCGCCCAGCGCAGAGCCGAAGGCAGCAGTCACCCCCTCACTCACACAGCCTCCCCAGCGCCGCCATTTTCCCTCACGCCTCTTCCGGNGCGGCGAAGGGCGACGAAGGTGGTTGTGGTGGTGAGCAGTGAGGATGATGATGATGAGGAGGAGGTGATGGAGGTCGCTCCCCTACCCGAGAGGATCAAGAGGAGGGCTTTTGGGTCACCCCACCTGGGTAATGGGGACGCAGCGGGGGGAACTGGCCTTTGTACAAGCGGTGACCTGTTGACACCTGGCAGCAGAGGGCCGCAGGGAGCCCTGGTGTCGTCTGGAGGCACGTCTTGTAGCAGCCGAAAAGACACTTCTGGTGCTGAGAAGGCCTCCTTGTGCCCACTGCTGGTCTCTCATTCGGACTCCTCAGACCAGCCTAGTATGCCTCTGACAAGCAGAGCAAGCCCAGAAACATCTCCCGCTGCCAAGAAGTCAAAATATAGTCAGAAAGAAAGGGAGGCGATCTGCCAAGCTGCGTGGCAGAGGAGGAAGGAGCGAGAAGCACGGAGGAAGCAGCAGGAACAGGAAAAAGAGAGGAAGAGAGCTCTTGCCAAGATGCTGAAAGCTCAGCGACCAGGAGAGTGCCAGAAATACATAACAGTGGTGCTAGATCCAGGTACTTGCCCTCATGGCCGGTGTCTGCCTTACACTGACTCTTGCTATGGAGGTCTGACCCATGCGTCAATTTCAGTTCTCTTGCAGGTGGAAGGCGGTGGACAAATCCTTAGCGCTTTGCAGGCTGCAAATTATTCCTGTGTGGTTGAGAGTCAGGCTGTTCCCTGCAGTATCAGCTTTAGGCGAAAGATTGTGTCATCTCAGGTGTGTAAGCCAAACCTCCATATTCTTGGCCTTTTCTTCCTGTTCTTTGCACTCATTAGTAAATGTGTTTAGTGACACAACCCTCTAATCTTCTTCCCGCTTCAGAGGTCTGAGTGGGAGCACCAGTTTGAGAGAGTGAATTGTAAACAGACTGTTGGTCTGGCTGTTTGTTTTCTGAACAGGTGGAGGGTGGAGATGAATGGACAGAAGAACCAAATGTCCTGGTTCTGCTTTGCTTGGAGGAGTTTTTGTCCATGGTTCACAGCTACAAACAAGTGAGAGTGCTTATGACTTTTGTGCTCTTGAATATGTCTTGCTGTAAGGGTGGTCGTGTTCCTTTTCGCGGTGGGAAGGTTTTGATGTGGGATGGAGCCATGGTTTCAGTAAACCAAAAATCTGGTTTTAGAAAAACTTAATGTGTCAAAATCACTTGGGTTGTATAATGCAAAGTTCTCACAAGCTTTCTTTTTAAGTTGCCATAGATTGCTACACTTCCATGTATAACTCAGAATGGTTTAACTCCTTTTTTCTGTTGACCTTTGCAGGAGGCCAAGGGCTGTACAGCAGGACAGAAGGAGACCTTGCAGAGCTATGTAGATCGTGTGATGGAGAAAATACCAGGGAAAATTCTGGCACTGACAGTACTTCAAGTAGAAAGTTATTTCAGGTTAAACTTTTATTTTGTTTCTGTGTTGTCTCAGGCCTTGGAAAATGCCATAAGTGTTTATATTAATCCCTTCTAGCAAAGACTGGAGTGTGAGGTATTCGTCCCCAAAAACACTCCTCTATTTGTGATACAGAAACAGAAGCAAATTTCTACCCAGCCTGTCACCGTACTGACCAGTGGCAAATGCCTGGGCATGAGCATGAAATCCCGGTCTTACTTTATTCTTCTTAGGTCTCTCACGGGTCAGTCAAAAAAGAGACCACGGCAGGCAGCAGCAAGTGGAAACCAAGAAGAGGAACAGAGAAAACAGAGGCAAAAAGAAGTTAAAGATTCTGATCTGGAGATAACCAGAGTGGATGTGGAAGAAGTGAGTGCCTTTAAAACATGCAGGTAGCCATCCTCTCGTGCTGTCTGCCATTGTCTGAATATCTGACCCAATCACACATTTCCTTGGACCGGAGAATTCAGCCTTTGTTAAGTCCCTGTGTCTCTGGACAGAGCTTTTTGGGTTCAGTTCCCCACTGCTCGAGTATGTACCTGCCCTCCCATGAACAGATGAGTCTCGTTCATCTTGATCCCAGTCAGTGAAATGTCAGCCTCAGCATCTCTTACCCTTCATGGTCCATTAGCAAAACACATCAGTGCTGCCCTGGGCCTGCGTGTAATGAGAGCCTGCTACTGCTGCAGCTGAAACGGTGCTAAACTGATATTAACAGGCAAGAGACAAGCTATCCCTAAATGCCTCAGTGTGCCTTAAATGAACTATTCTGAAAATGGGGAGAGAGTGGATATTGTCCTACAGCAAGGTGTTGTGACCCTTTTTTGGTTCAGATAAGAATGGGGTTTGATGTGAGAAGAATAATTATTATACTTAATTGTTTTCAATGATGTTTACAGGCCTTGGTGGATCTGCAGATCTGCAAACAAATTCAAGTCAGCTTTTTTGAGAGCTTGGAGGAGCTCGGAGAGTTTGCCACTATGTTCACAAAAGCTGTAGCTGAAGCACCATTCAAGTGAGTAAGCAGATGAGGTTTGGTTGTACTTTTGGAGGGGCTGCACTTTCACGGTTACTGGGAGGGAATATCAGGTACGCAGCTGTACTTCCTTACAACACAGAGCAATGATTTTTGAAGGAGCAGATGACACAGAGCAGCTCTCAATGCAGCTCCTTCATCACAGGGCTACTTTTTAGAAACTAATGTCCTGCCTGGGGAGGGGTGAGCACCAACCCTGGTTTCATACTGGAGTGTTGACATCAAATAAAGCTCTTCTCAGTCTGATTTTAGGAGTGGGAAGGGAATGCAAGTAGGGTTGGGCTCTGACAGCACCAGCTTTTCTTTTTCAGTATGTAACTAAGAGAGACATTACTGATAATTTAGCTGCTTCCATTGATAAAGAAGGACAGCAGCACGTGTCACAGTGATAGCTCAGGAAGCCATCTTGTACAGTCTCACACAGTCCTAGCATTCCTGTCACAGCAGCTGCTGTATTTTACATCTCAGCCGTGAGAAGAGATGAGGTGTCGTTAAAAATGACATGTAAAAGCATTTTATTATGGTTGACTGTCAGAAAGCAAGTTCTTGTTTACCACTTTGTACGCGTGTTGGCTTGTGTCAGGATTGCTCTCAAGTACATGATTTTTTCTTTCAGTATAAATTTCCCTTAAACAAGGTAATTGGTAATGCATGTAAAGAAAATAGGGTCAAATTTTTAGCATTTACTTTGATGCCAATGGTGTCTGTAACAACCTGGAGTGAGAAATGGTTCTTTGGCTATGTGGGAACAGACGCAGGAATAGGATTTTCTTTATAGCCTCATTGTCTTATTTGCTTTCCCATCTGTTGTTCTCCCTAGGCGAGCGCAAGAGAACATGGGGTTCTCTTTCTACTTAGAGAAGCGGTGGTGCAGAGGGGTGAGGGTGGATCGTTCTGGAAAGGGTCTCTTGGAAGTTTGGAAGCGGCAGATAGAACAATTTAACCGGGTCAGCCGTGAGATGGCTGAGGCTGTTGTGTCTGCCTACCCTTCTCCTCAGCTTCTGATCCAGGTAAGGATGCCTCGGGAATACTGAGCACTGTGTGCAGACAGCCAGCTAATGTAAGGAGGGGAGGAAATAATTTAATTGATACTAAATTTGACACAACGATTCTGTATGGGCTGTTCAGTAAGGTAGGGAAGGAATTGATTTCTTGGCACCCTGTGCTTTGGTTTTACAGAGCAGGCTTCTGAGGGTGCAGTACTGGTGTTGCATCAGCCTCTAAGCTCACAAATGGCATGTGAAGACAGACCAGGTGAAAAAGGAGTGTGCGTTGTGGAAGGGTGGAGCAGTCACAGATGCATAGCTTTGAGTTTTTTGGGGGTTTTTTTGAGCACTGGATGCAAATCAATGATATTGTTGTTCCTTTGTGTTGCTTTTAGGCCTATAGCAGATGCTCCTCAGAGCAGGAGCGGGAAAACATGCTGGCTGGTATCCCTGTGCACCGCGGCGACGGTGTGACAGCCACCTCCCGGCGGATTGGACCAGAACTGTCCCGACGAATCTATCTGCAGATGACTTCCCATGATCCTGATCTCTATTTGGATTTCACTGGGTAGTCCCAGGGGATGAGGATTTTACTGTGTGCTCGGTTTAAGTATTCAGCATCCTCCTGGGAAAAAGTGCTTGGATAAGAGAGTTGCTGATTCTAGTTTAGAGACTATCTAAAGAAGAAGGTTGGATAAAATTGCTGATTGGCTGGCCTTTACACAAGAAGGATGGTGAAAATATTTCGTAAGATCATGAGTTGGACACAGCTTATTGTACTGGGGTTTTTTTACTTGTCTTCCTAGAAAATAAATAATTTTGAGTAATAATAATGATCTTGGCTTCTTAACATGCCGTCTTGAATGTAGACAGGTGTTACCTGTTGAAAGGAATACTTTGTACTGCTATGCTAAACTGCAAGTTCTCTCTCCAGCATGAAAAATCCTAATGCTAAAGCAACGTGGTGCTGCCCCTCCAGTATCTGCTCTGGTGAGGTGGAAGAACTTTACCTCACAAAGTAGACTCTCAGTTTTCCGCTGTGGCAGATGGGAATGAGTAAGACTAATTTTCAGATATAAATTTAGACTGTCCTGATTCAGTCTCCAGACGGCTTAATCTATAGAAGATCTTGAAATCTGATTATATACATTGGAATTATGAGATCTAAACAGTTGGCGGAAAAAGCTTTCTTTTAATTAGATTGAGGAACATGCTCGCCTGTCCATGAAGCCATTAGCACTTGTGTGCACACAAGGACGGTCGAGGTCTTTGGTGACAGCTGCACTTAGTGAGATGAGGGCTGGGAGTGAATTAAACTGCATCCAGCATGTGGACGTTACCGTTTGGGACCGTGCTGCCTCGAAGGAAAACACCAGCCTGCTCTGCTGCTTTCAGGCACTCATCAGGAGCCCTTGCTGGGCTGGTGGCACGCTTCTGACCTGAACTGATAAATCTTATTAGCCCAACGTTTGAGAACTTAAGCGGCACTCCCTTAGATGGCAAAGCAGCAGGGTCCTGCCAGACGCTGGAAGGAGTATCTGCAGAGAGGATGTTGTTTGCCGCATTTCTGAATGTTTCCGGATAGTAAGCAAGGACCTTTTAACTCATGTGATGAGTTAGATACTAAAAGGAAAGCCTAAAGCTTTTTCAAGGAAGCTTATAAAACATGTATGATCCTAAAGTGAGAACCTTTTATCTGATACACTGTTGCATTTTCCTGTGTGGTACTTGGGGAACCACAGTCTTATCATTAGGTTACAAAAAGGTGAAGGTTTACTGCTTTGATGATGACCTTGGTATGAAATACTATAGATTATTTCCTCCTGGCAGAGCTCTTATCAGCAATAATCCCAGGTACTAGAAGAGAGGGAGTGATTCTGGTGACTGATGTGGGATGTCTCAGTGGAGTCTGTAGCATGGCTGTTTTCTGAAACCTGCACTTAACAATATGTGTGGTCCATGTTAGTCCTCACAAAGCCCTTCAGGATATGGCAAACTTCTCTTTCCTTTTCTCTTTGAGGAAATTAAAAGTCAGAGGCAAATTGGACAGGCAAGTTTTCTTCTCTAGGCACAAACCGCCCAACCTCCCAGCCTTCCCAACAGCCCCAAGGCAAAGCTCTTCTCTGCCTGATGCTGCCACAGTGCCACCCAGTGCTGCCTGCCACCCCTGCAGCCAGCACCTGGCAACAAGCCATCAACTTGCCCACTCTCACTGTCAACTTGCCCACTGTCTCTCCGTGGGCCTCAGGCAGCCCCCTCTTGTTGCAGGCACAAAACCAGCCTGCAGCCGGGCCAGAAGCCCTTCCTAAGTGGTAGCTGCTTTGTTGGCACAGCTGATTAAAATTAATGTAGGCAGAAATCATTGCTGTAAATACTCAGCAATAACTTCTAGCTGTTTGTAAAAGACCTAATTTTAAGCATACAGGAGAGCTGGGGAGGGACTCTTTGTCAGGAAGTCTAGTGACAGGATGAGGGGTAATGGTTTTAAATTGCAAGAGGGGAGATTTAGATTGGTTATTAGGAAGAATTTCTTTACTGTGAGGGTGGTGAGGCACTGGAACAGGTTGCCCAGGGAAGTTGTTGATGCCCCATCCCTGGAAGTGTTCAAGGCCAGGCTGGATGGGGCTTTGAGCAACCTGCTCTAGGGAGAGGTGTCCCTGCCCATGGCAGGGGGGTTGGAACTTGATGATCTTTAAGGTCCCTTCCAACTCCAACCATTCTATGATTCTAACATAAACATCCAGTTCAGACAAGTTGCTGCGAAAACTGTTGTATTGAAAATTTTCAGCTCCTCTCAATAGTACATCAGCTTCTTCGCTCCAACACACGGGTGCACAGCCATCCTACACACTTGTAATTGGTCCTGGAGTAGGCCTCCATATATTATTCCCATACAGCCATATCACCAATTTTAGCACGAATAGAAATGAGAGCAAGGAATGGATATGTACTAAAAAACTTCTACCTCCAGGATAGACCTACAGCTACCTAGATAACGCTGTTTTTTGGGTTTTTTTTTCCTCACTCCTCTAGATTGGCAGCTTTCTGTATCTCACACTCTAGGTAAAAATCCCTCGGAAGTAAGAAGTGTTAACAAGTTTAGGTTAACATGGGCAAATAACAGGAGTTACAGGCCAACTGCGAAACATGCACAGCAAAGATGATCTGAACAATAACTGTGTGGAGTGGCCCAGCAAACTGATGCTGTCTGAATAAAAGCAGTTTTGTCAGAACACAATTCCATAGGAATTCTGGCTGCGTAGATGGTGGAGGGAGATGCTGATGAAGCAAATGACCGTCCACGACAATCACTGCTGCGAGTTCTGTTGTAGCATGTTTTGCAGGGTTTTGTGGTTTTGCAGAGCGGCCAACACATCCTCGTAGAGAGTGTTCACGCTGACGCACAGAGGTTGACGTTGCAGCTCTGTCAGCTTGCAGGCAGCCAAAGTGCAGAGGACACAGAAGAGCACGAAGAGCAGGACCCGCAGCACCGACCGCGACCAGGAGTGCTTGTGCCGGGGCGGCTGAGCGGGACGAGAACCAGAGGCAGGCTCTGTAACGAGAACATTTACAACAGAGAACGTGAGGAATTAATCAAATATCTTTAACAGTCTGTATTCAGAAACAAGCTGCTCTGGTAAGATACTTTAGCCTCTGCTGCAGGTGTCTTTTGTCACGATTTTTCATCACTTAACTCTGGTTAATCACACATCTGCCTGTTTGGGATGGAAAGATTCATATTTAGTTTCACAGGCAGCAGAGAGCAGGGGGTAAAACACCTCTGTGTTGCACAAGGTCTGTTTCACGCGTACAGCTCAGGACATTTAAAAAGAAATGAGTGAAGTTCTCCTTAGAAATAGCTGAAGAACTTTCTGGATCTTGTAGCTCAGCAGTTCATCAAGAACACAGACCAACAGGGAAAGGGGCACAGCAGCTCAGCTTACAGGTTTTCCCCTGACTCTCACCATCTCCCAGTACCTGGGCTGCACGAAAGCAAATGTGGCTGCATAAAAACGTGATGAAGATGAAATCTGATGTAATCCTACCCAAAATAACACACTACTTACTTCGGGTCTGCACAGTTTCTTTTTTAGTTTTCTTTTCCATCTCCTGTTTTGCAGCTTTCTGAGCATCATACTCCCGTCTTCTGCGTTCCTTTTCTTCTGCCTTCTCTCGCTTCCTCACTTCCCTCTCCTGAGCCTCCTTTGCGCGCTGTTCTGCTTCACGCTTCTTCTCCATTTCTGGGGATTAAGAGGAAGTTTTTTTTCCCTTTACTTAAAGGGTTGTCATTGCCTTCTTCCTTATTAGCTGTTATCAATCTGCTCCTCCCTCAAAATAAATCCTGTGCTCTCCTTTCATACTTTTTATCAGTAACCTACAGCACATTCCATCTGGAAATCAAACTAATATTCAGACATGCCATCACATGGTTATCCTTGGCTGTCTTTCTCCCTCCAGCCCTTCTACCCTACTACTCCCCGAGTCCTCAGGATTTTGGCAATTACAGGTATGAGTTAGATGCCCATCAGTACGTTTGATGGTGTAGGGGAGCAGAGAGGCCGCGAGGGCTCTTTGTGCTTACCCCGCTCTGCCTGGAGCTTCCGTTGCCGCTGTCGATCCTGCTCGGACTGGATGGCTCTCATGTGCTGCAGTACCTTCAAGGGCCAAAAAAACAACCTGAGGTCTCTGCAGAAGGCTGGTTGCACAGTCAGTTCAAAACAGAACAGCTGGAGCACAGCTGGGGCTGACACTGACCTTCCCTTACACCTACAGGTGTGGCTCTGAAGAGAGCTCACACCTCCCCGCACCAATCTTTGCAGTTCAGAAACAGATCTTTCCATTAAAACCCAAACCTGCCAGAGGGGTGCTCATCGATACAGAGGATCACAGGACGCTTCTGTGATGTTTTGTTCTGTTGCCAGAACTTCTACTGAGAGATTTGTACTCTGGACCATAAGTGTAGACGTGGATTATTTTGCCTGATTGTGCCTCCGCTTTCTTGGCAACCAGCATTTAGTCCTCTCTTCATTAAAGGAAGAGAATCCTACTCAGCCCAGTGTTTGCTCTCTACGGGCACAGCAGTGGTGAAGTCAGGGCAGTGATCCTGTGCCTCACTGCCTGGAGAAACTTCAGCCTGCTGCAGCAGCTGCTCAGCTCGCTAAGCAGAAAGAAGAAAGAGCTACCACTGAGAAAGCAAAGTAAGGAAAAAAAAAAGAATAAAAGCAGATTCCTTACCTTGACAGCTGCCTGTTTACACTGCTTCTCATCCAGACAGTCTCCTGCTACTTTAGCGAGCACGGGATCCAGAGGGTTGTCCTTCAGATCGAGCCACTTCAGGTTCTGCAGAAAGGAATGATAAAGGGCAGGCTGTAAGGGCACAGCAATCTTGCAATTATTTAAGAGATCCAAATGAGAAGCAAAGAACTGTTTAGTTTTCCCATGAAAGAAACAGTTACAGAGGATGAACAGAGAGCTTGGGCAGAGATGTTTTCAGTAGATGTGAGAGAATTTCTACTGAGCTGTGGTGCAGAGCCAGCTGAATTTTGGAATGGGTAGTCAGCAGGATGGATGCTTCACCAGAGAAATCAACTTGAGAAGGATCACAAGACCCTGGGCTGCATCCCAAAGCTTTACGTAACTGCCCAGCACACATTTTACCTTGAGCTGTGCGAAGCTGACTGGCAGGGTGACTAAACGGTTGTTCAGAAGGTCCAGGTGCTGCAGATTGACCAGGCGGCCAAAGTCCAAGGGCAGCTGTTGAAGCCGATTTTTACTCAAGTCCAGTTTCACCAGATGCATCAAACTGCAGAAGTCTGACTGAAACCCAAACACAAACACCCAGAAAAAGCTTGTCAGCACCTTTATGAATGAACCTCGGTGGGGAGTACGTGGAGATAACCCGTGCTCTACATATGCCACAAATCCTTAACTTACTACAGAACTGTCATGGAGAAAAACCACTCTCCTCTTTTGCCTCGGAAAAGAGAGGTAGAAAACAGTGGGGTGGATATGACAGACAGACAGACAAGGTGATGCATGGCAGTACAACTGAAACAAGCCCGCGTCTCCACTGCTGATGAAATTGGGTTGTGTTCACGTGGAGATCCTCTGGCAGGAAGATGCCGCAATCTTCACTCAGTGTAAACCTCCTCTCCCTCCTTCCCGGCCAAACTCCCTGCCAGCGCTGACCCGGCCCTGACAGCAGAGCCATCCAGCCTCCCCGGGATGAAGGCAGGGCCAGTTCCAAACCTCCTGCTGAACCTCAGCTGAAGCAGCAGTTGTCTTTCCTAAATATTTCCCCACAGACTCATCCCCGCAAAGGATCTCTAGCACCTTACCGGCAAGGAAATGAGGTTGTTACAGGACAAATCCAGTATCGTAGCTTTTGGAAGGGCGGCCTGAAAGCGAAACAAAACACAAAATCACCACCGAAGGGTAGGTGTACCCCTACCCTTCTACCACTGGCCAGTTCTGCTTCGGCCTCTGCCGTTCCTCCCGCGTCCGTCTGTCCATCCCCCCGCGGCTGCCTCCGAGGCCACGTCATATCTCCGCTGATTTCTGGGTCTAAAGGCAGCATTTTCCTGAAATAGCTGGGAACAGCGGCAGCTGCTGGGCCAGCAAGGCGCCAAACCCTCTTCTCCTCTCTTCTAAATCCCTGTGGGCCGGCTCACAAACCCCTCCAGCACATCTGGCTCGCCGGCACACATCTGGCTGCCGGTCCCGGGGGGTTGTTGCGGCCCGATCACTCAACTCACCAGCTCCCGGACCGGCACCTCGTTCAGGTCGCAGAGACTCAGATCCAGCTCGTTGCCGTCCAGCTTGTCCTTGAGGCTCAGACCCTTCCCTCCTCCCCGCGACATGACCGCCGAGAGCCGCCAACCGAGGAGGAGAGACGCGGTGCAGGTCGGNGCACCGGGACACCGGCACCGGCATCAGCAGCGCTTGGAGCCGCAGGTATCCGTCCCATCGCAGGCCCCTCGCCTGCCTGCTTGGGGTCTAGTCAGTGGCTACGTCCCCACGGAGAGATAGAGGTCTCTCAGCCCAGTCCCATGGGTGGATGGGATTGATACCGTTTCACCGGTCACACACAACCCGCAAAAACATCCACATACCATCCCAAAACGGGCACAGAAACCGGGTAACCTGTACCTCGTTTTACACGGGCAGCTGCTGCAGTTTCAGTCTCATCAGACTCCATGATCAGAGTGATGAGTTCCCTTTTTTCTGAGCTGTCACACCAAGACGTCTCTCTTCACAGGGAAAAATGTGCAATTAATGTTCCCGCTTTGATCCAAAGGCTCTGGTGCTGCAGGAACAGAGTGCTCTCTTGTCTTGGCTGACCTGCTGTGGAGAAAGTCAGCACAAGAGAAAAGGAGCCCGGGGCAGAGCCAAATTAGTATTACCTGGTAATGGCATTACAGTGAGGACTAACCTTGAATTTCCTGGCCCCCATTCCAGTCATGATGTCCAGGACCTTGCAAAGACATTTTCATTCCTCCAGTAATCTACCCTGTGGGTGCTTTGGTTAGATTTGAAGTTGCCAGTTGGTCTCTTTCAACACTGAGAGATCTGCATTGGCTCAGCACAGAGGTAGCCGAGATCAGAGAGTCCTCCCCATGGGGGACACCAGGGACAGTCTTGCTCCTGTGAGGCCTTTGGGGGGCACCTGAGCAAGACCCTCTTCATGGCTGGAAAAGGCCTTGGTCTGTGCAGTGCTGTAGGGACCAAAATCTGCGCTCCTGGGCCCCGGTTTTACAGGGGTCCAAGAGCCTTTGGCTCTTCATGGAAGGAAACAAGGGTGTAGATCAGTTAAAAAACCTACCTGATTATTTGAGATTAGTTTGAAGAAAGATTTTAAACTTGTAAGAAAGAAATGAAGAGTCAGTGTCACTGGTTGAACCTGACTTTGCTTTGACAATCTTGAGCAAATGTACCCAAATGTCCAAGTCAGAATGACTTCTGCACAATTCTTGGTTTAATACCTAACCAGGATCCGCCCTATCAGCTTCTGATTGGGAAGTGGGGAGATCAAACTGAAAGTCAACTTTATTTTTATTAAATGTGAGGGGGTTTTGAATCCCAGATGTTGGGATTTTTTTTTCCCTCTGTGGTTGTACAACACTGATCACGCTTTGATGCTCCTGAAGTGCAGATAATTGCAGTCCCAATAATTGCTCTGTGCTGAGACAGTAAAACGGTAACAGCCTTACATTGTTTGTGGAAACACATAAACTCACCTGGCTACTGATTTTAGTGGGACTAAAAAAACCATATATAAACAGAATATAAAATATATTCTAAAAAGGCTTTTCAACTTCCATACACAGACAAAGGGCAACATGGGGCACATCTGCATGCTCAGCCAAAGGAAGGCTGTCAGAACCTCACTGAGGAGGAGGAAGCAGAAACTGCTCAGGGAAGCGGGATGAACACTGTCAACCTAATCCTGATCCAGCGACCCTCACTGTGTCCCGGGGGGCCATGCCAGCTGGTGTGACCAGACCAGACCAGACCCTTCAGCAGATCTCTACCCTCCCTCACCCAGTGTCCCCTCTGAGGCCACAGCCAATTCTTCACGTTTCAAAGACAAAAATCTCCCTTCCCCTACCAAAGAAAACATTGTCACCATTGCCACCAAATGAACTCCTTGTGCTTGTGCACATTGGAGAAAATCCTGCTTCTAAACCCAAGTATCTAACTGGGGAGGGCTGGCTGCAGTCAGTATTTCCCTACGTGGCTGTGTTATGAGCACAGTTACAGTTCTGGTGTCTGAGATTCACTGTTCCGAGGCCGGTACCAGCACCCTTGTTCATCAGTGCCATTGTGCTGGATGTGGCACAGACACAGTGTGCCCAGACACACTGGATGCCAGATTCCACCTGGGCAGCACTGCAAAGGGACAGCCAGCCATCAAATTTATTCCCCATGTCCTTTCACAAGGATTAATTCACTTTTGGCCATTGGTGCTGGTGATGCCCAGGAAGGCTCTTGGTCATTTTACTCGGGGAAGGATGTGTGTGTCACCTCTCCTCGGCAGTGGAGTGGTGCTGCTACCATGCTCAGGTGCCCAGCAGAGCTCAGCACCCTAGGGCTCCTCACCTGGTCCCTGCCTCTGCCCTTTGGTGAGGGGGTCTCAGTCTCCCCAGCTCTGGAGTTCTGCAGTTCCCCACTGGTTTCCTATAGCAGGGTACGGGCAGCCAGAGAGTGTCTTAAAACTATTAGTGAGGTAGTAACTGTGATAGCTCATTAAGTGGAGAGGGCTGGAAACCAATTAGTGACTCACAGGTCTCAGGTACCAAGCGATACAGATGGAGAAAAGTGGAGGCAAGTGATGCTGGTTGTCCCACACCAGAGTCCACCTCAGCTGGGGTGTGGGACTTACTTGGGGGTGCATGGAAGGGTAAGGCAAGGCTGGGGCAAGAAAAAGACTGATGGGGCAGTATGGGGAAAAAAAGAGGCTATGGAGGAGGGAGATTTGGGGATGGAGGTGCAGCATCAGGGCTTGGAGGTTGGTGGAGGATGGGGAAGGCTCCCGGCAGGGCTCTCAGCCGTTTGCTGTTGTGGGGTTCCCTGCCCTGCCTGTCCTGACCCCCATCCCATCC